>JARFIW010000695.1:892500-1492500 GCA_036346225.1 Platerodrilus igneus | reverse complement strand
ATACCAATAGTGGAGATTAACAATTACAATTATTATCACTTATTTGCTTTTCCAATGAAAATGACTAGCACATACCAAGTTATTATTCCAAAAACCAAATTCCTATCCTTAAATGAACAAAGATATGGTTATACGAACGAAAAATGTAATGAAGTCACACCCAATCAATACTTATGCCAATCATTGACAACAACAACAATTCAAGAAGACAGTCCTTGCGAAGTACAACTACTAAAATTTACCAATCATTATGAAAATTGTGAAGCCAAACCTGTACAAATCACCAACATAAAAATTCAGAAAGTAACGGAAAATAAATGGATAGCCATTTTTCCCACCGAAATAATCGCAACAATGTATTGCAATCAAGATGAAAGTAATTTAGCATTAACCGGAAGTAAATTAATCATTCTTAAGGAAAATTGTTATTTAAAATTAAAAAACGAAATAATTAGAGTTTACCAAGATCCCGTACAAAGCAAGAAATTAGCAAATCTACCCGATTTACAAATCAAGATTACTCAAGACAAAGACGAAAAAATAATTCAAAAACCAATGCAATTGGAACACCTGGAATTAGACAACCTAAACCACGCCATGAAACTCATGGAAGATTACAAGGAACACCTGAACGAGATCAAGACGACCAAAGTGCACTATGATAACATTAGTGTATGGACAATTATATTGATTTTATTGACTATTTTATTGATCACTTATGTAACGTACAAAATATGTATTAGATATAAGAATAATAAAGGAAACAGTTTTAGATTTAAGAAACTCAAAGAAACAAATGTACCCCTAGAAAATATGAATTTTAAATGAGATTAAACGAATTTAATTTAATTAAAAATCAAGAAAAGGTAAAAACCCTTAATTTTTAATGTACGTTGGGAGGAGTTATGTGATCCCCATTTGTTATACCTATGAAACTAATAAAGTTATTAGGAAATATTAGGAAATATTAGGAAAATGCAACAATGTAATTAAAAGACAATTTGTTACAATTTATATTTCAGTTTATAAACGTTCATGTGAACGGAAGCGCTACATAGTAGCACAAGGATAAGTGACGCTGCAGATGTCAGGTCACAGACGGTCGTAGGAAATCACGTACCGAGATTACGCAGAATAAGCCTGCAACATTGTAATTATGAATAGCTTTTAAGATAGCAACTAAGTATTATGAATGGAATCAAGTGTAAGCGGACATTAGGTCCGCAGGTTCCCACAGAATTGTAAAGAGGTAGGGATATTATAAAAGGACCGGGAGCTCCACTAGCGGTCAGTTCATCAACGTTCAGCTTTCTCATTGCAGTCCGTCGGTAACTCACTTGTACAATTAAGTATTAACTATTTCGACTTAGAATAAATTAATTCAAGATTGTAAAATTCCATGTTCAAATCTGTTTAAATAAAATAAATGTGTTAAGAACCAAAAAGTCTTTTTAAAAAGGACCGCTCGAAGCCACGAACCTTAACTCAGGTTACTTTCAACTGCATGGATTCGACTACACAAAGAAAATAATGTTATACTTTGCAATGTAAAAATTGTATTCTATTAGTTTATTAAACTGTAAATCGAATAAAGTAAATTATTAAATTTTTGTGTGCTTATTTTCTTTGTGTTAATACCTCTAAGTAGTTGGTTAAAGCATATGTCTTGGGTAGCGAAAATTTAGAGGTTTGGAGCCTTTAAAAGTGTAACTTTGTAAGGGGTGGTCGGATTTTAAATCTGTTTACAGATTCAAATTCTGCGTAAAATTCTAGATTAATTTGATGTATTGCATGGCTAAAAAAATGTATAAGTACGGTCAGAAATCGCTGCTGCTTGTAAAAAATCTTAAAATGAGGGTAGCTCTCTGGGGGATGATGCTATCTAAAAAATTCCTAAAGATTCGGGTAGCTGAAAAAAATCTAATATTAATTGATACCAAACAAGATCAATTTATCTCGTGGGTGGAAATGGCTAGTCGAAAAAAACTATTTGGTTCAGAATGATAGCGGTAAAAAAAATCTTAAAATTGGGGTAGCTTTTTGGGAGGGGGGATGATGCTATATAAAAAATTTCTAGAGATTCGGGTAGCTGAGTAAAATCTAATATTAATTGATACCAAACAAGATAGGTTTATCTCGAAAGATGAAAAATGGTTAGTCGAAGAAAGCTATTTGGTCCAGATGTGGGAGGAAATGAGGATGCTAAGATGAAAATGCAAGATATATTTATCTCGAAAGATGAAAATGCAAGATATATTTATCTCGAAAGAAGAAAATGGCTAGTCGAAGAAAACTATTTGGTTCAGATGTGTGTGGAAATGAGGATGCTGGTGGAAATGAGGTCACAGATACCCTGTCAACTATCTACTGTCACTAGATAAAGATAAATTATTTAAATCTAAGAATAAGTCTCTGGAACGAGAAATAATTTTTTAAGTGCAAATCCTTTAATAGGCAGTAATTCAGGCAATATTTAGATTTTTCATTTTGTCAACATTCAAAAACAAGAATAAATCTAGACATTATTTTAAATGAATTAAATGAGAGCAAATTCACAGCAATTTAATTTTTGTAGGAGGAGGATTGATATTAATATCGTCAAAAGAATTGGAAAACCTGAAAGAATCACGTCTTTATTAAAATCTAAATTTATGGTACGGTAAACTGGTGTATATGCTTTTTTTTAGTATGAATCGTCTTAAATTGCAATCTGTGATGATTTTGTGCCTGTGCAAGCAAAGTGTTGCGTAAAATAAGTTCCCAAGAAACCTCTTTCATTTCTAGATTTAGATAATTGGATTTGTAAATGATAAAAAATATTAAATTAAAATTAATATTGCGATTAATAAAAACAGTTAGCTTAATTTATTTATTAATTAAACAAGAATAGAACAATTTCGTTGCTTCTAAGGCAAGGTTTTTATCTATCAAGACATATAATTAAAGCAGATCAATATTTTGAGTGGAAAAATTGAAATATTTATCATAAAAACGACTTTAAATCCGGGAAAAAATTACTAAAAACACTTAGGTAAGTTTGGATTTATTTATAAAAGTTTTAGAAAATCAATTGACAAGTTTTTATTTGCGACTAGACCAATAGAAGTTACCAGAAGCTGGGTTAATTTAACAAATACGATGGCGTTTCAAGATAAATTACTTTATACAGTTCCAGTTATTAAAAAAGGACATATTTATGGGTTACCTGTAAAATACGAGATCTGTAAACATTGGTTATACATTTTTAAAGCTTTCATATTTAGATAGACGTTAAATTACATTAAATTCTTCACGAAAACTGCGATTTCAAATCATTAACTTATTAAAAGTAAATAATTAATTATTACTTCAAAAAACGTGTATTTGCGAGGAAATGGACATTTCGCATTATTTCAACGTATTATACAATAGGTTAAGTAGAATGTGCAAATAACTCACTAGGAGCCGTCATTATAATTTAATTAAGGGCCGCTATGCTTGCAGCCACGTCCTCAATGCTCCACACGAAGGTACTACACTGGGTTCAAACGCGAAAATATAAACGTGCTCCTAATTATTCTAACTTCAAAATTAACACATCCTAAATAAAAATCTAACAATTGAAACAAAAACTTAAAATAGGGTTTGATTGATGGTATTCCTAGCGTTGATTTGGAGTGTGCCCGATCAACAAGACACAAACAAAATGAATGGGGAGAGATCCATATTGACGGGTAGCAGCCGCCAGCTCTGCTTACCGGTGCGACCTGAAGAGTCGACTTAAAACTATCCAAATCTAGCTAGCTAATTTAAAATGGATTCAAATTTTCTAAGAATGCGCCAACTATTAATAGTGAATCCAGCTATTTTACCTGCCCTAGAAATTTACACATTTGTTTTCCCTGGTCTAAGTAATTTGTTAGCATAAGTCCGTCCCTAGCATTCCCTATCATTCCCTAACTGATTTATATTGTAATTACAATCTTCTCAGACAATCTTCTTTTCTATATATAAGCTGCCACCAAAAATGGCGGCAAAACGTCAAACAAATAATATCAAACCACAAACAATAAAAGCAGGCAAAAATATAAATATAAATATTTATGTAAATATATAAATAAACATCTATAAGAAATAAGCGTTGAGTAGTGCATAAAATTGCAAAAAGCATAACCCAAATTATCAGGTGAACTCGCATAAGCATTATACCGGCTAGCACCATTATGCACAAAATGTGCTCGTTAAATTATTTTAAATCTACTAATTATCATAAATCAATGTTTATGCGAGCACAACCGCCACAATTTTGTTCTTACCTCGTTAATATATTTCTCCAGCATCCGAAGATCTGGTCGTCTGGATACATTTAAACTCACTGCTAGTGGGAAATGGATATGCACTGCTAAAGTTCCGGTGGGTATGCACTAATCGTCCTGGGGGGTCACAATCACTATCACTTCACTTTTAAGTCCTGGAAGGATGCGCGGTTTACTCTATTTTATTAATTATTTTATTCCTTTGTTTATTTCATTGATTTAATTTAATGAGGGTTTTTGATTTATATGTTCTTATTTATTTAATTGCCCGGATTAAGTTTTAAGTTTTTATTTATTCCCGATTTCTGCGCGTATAAGGTTAGATAGTGGTCATAGTGATTGTATTAGTGGTGCGGGGGTTGTCGTGCATATGGACTTATATAAATATTATGATAATTTTTTTTTGTTCAATTTTTTTTTTATTTATTTATTTTTACCTGTTTTTTAATTATTTAAATACAGGTTTTGGTTACCAAACTCATATCATTTAACGCCAGGTTAAAATCTAAAATTTCCAATCCTCCCCCCTTCCGATTTACGCGCGGTTATCGCTGTCTAATTTCTCGACCCTTCCCGCGAACTCTTTAAAGGCTGTCCAGAACGCCTTCTGGTTAGCCACTTCCCCAACTTCCTCTAGGCTCTTTGGCCATGCTAGACCTAGGATAGCTAATTTGCTGTCAGCTAACCCACAATTTGCCGCCTCAAGCGGGCAGTCGAAAAGCACGTGCGCTGCCCTGTCAGTGCCCTCACCGCATTCGCAGCGGTCGTTGTCGGTTAAACCGAATCTTTGTAAATACGCTTTTAGGGCACCGTGCCCTGTTATCAGTTGCACCATTTTATGATCGAGTTGTACCTCGATATTACCTCTAGCTTCTAAGCTCGGTATGAATTTGTGGACAACCCCTATTTTCCAACTCGCAAACAATCAATGGCCACCAGGCAGCATCAAATGCTCCTGAAATGTCCAAAGCAACAACAACACAGTACCCTTTAGCATCTTTAGTTTGCTTAATTTCCCCGACAACAAACTCTAATGCGTCGATAGTCGACTTTCCCTCCATAAAACCAAACTGTCGGTTATTAAAACCGCCGCTGACACGCACTAAGTGCTAAATTCGGGTAGTCATAACGCGATCCAAAGTTTTCCTCAGCACCGGCAGCAAGCTAATTGGACGATAGCTGACCGGGTCTGACGCATCCGCCTTTTTAGGTTTAGGTATGAATTTTACGTTCTGGACTTTCCAGCAACGCGGAAAGACGCCCCTCTCTAGACAAAGATTAAACAACCCGACAAAGACGCACGGGGCTAACAGACACGCCTCCAGAGGTGCGTCCGAAGTGATTCCGTCATGACCCGGTGCCTTCTTAGGGTTCATTCTCCTAAGAACCCTGACGACCTCGTGAACTAGGATTGCCTTATCGGCACCTCTTCCTTGCGCTTCTGTAGCTTCCCGACGTACTAAATCGTGCGACCCTTCATCCTCCTCGGGATTATCCGATTGGAAGAATTTCTCTAATAAATATTCCACCGTGGTTTTAAAACCTTCCGTATATTCGCCATTTGTCATTCTTATGTTACCGAGCGCGATTTTCTGTTGTTTACCCCTTATTACGCGGTATGCGGTTCCCCAAGGTTCTTTCTGTGAGTTTCGCGTGCAGAATTCTTTGAATTTATTTGTTCGTGTTTCTTCTATTAATATCTTATATTCGCGGTAACTTTGATTGTATTCTGTTCTCCGTTGTTTTCTTATATTTCCCGAGGCGCGTTGATAGCGGCGCCTTAGGTTACGCGTTTCTGCCCGCTTGGTGGTTAGTTCCCGGGTCCACCACGGTACGCTGTCTGTTTTCTTTCGGGGCATGGAGTACGACGATGCGTCTACCACTGCGTCGTTTAAATTTTCCGCGAGTGTTTCTATTTCGTCTGCCTCTCGGCAGTTAAATAGCTCGTTTTAGAGCGCTGGGATACTTTCGCCAAATTTTTGTTTAAACCGCTTCCAATTTGCTTTTTTATTACAGAACCGCAGAAATATAGTTAGCTGCTCGTTTGCGCTTGTTTTAGTTTCAACGTCCCATGTTATTAATTTATGGTCAGAGAGCGTTTCCTCGTCCGACCTTAATTTCCAATCACAAATGATTTCTAACATCTCGTGCAAGGCTGCAGTAATATCAATAAAACTGCTGTTTCTATGCCCCTCAAACGTAGGTGAATCAGTAGCGTTTATCACACTAAAATCCCAGTCCGTTGAAAGATCAGCAACCTGCGAACCCCTATCGTCTTCTATAGGGCTACCCCATAATGGTGACTTAGCATTAAAGTCTCTCCCGATTATTAGTTTCTTATTCCTTCCAATTTGGCGAAAAATGCCTTCAAGGTGATTTATTGAGTTCTCGGTTTGAGGATTTTCCCGACGAGAGTCGACTGGTGGAAGGTACGCTTACCACGTAGAACGTGTTTGTCCCTGTTTTTATTTCCGCGGTGGTTATAAACTCGTTGGACAAATTGTTTAATATTATCCCGGCGCACGTCCCATTATTTATTATTATTCCGCTGCGCGGCCGTTCGCTATTTGCGTTTAAGACTGTTACCCCACTCCCAATACCTGTTATTTTGTGGCCATACATGTGCGGTTCCTGTATGAACCCGATGTCGATTTCATTTTCTTTTATTATTTTGACGAAATTATTGGTGGCCCCTTTACCCTTGCCTAAATTAATCTGCGCGCATTTAATTTTCGAGCTCCTCAAAACATCATCTAATGGCCTAGGATCTATAGTTGATGTTCCTGGCAATGACTGCCTTCAACCGCTGCATCGTGTGGCACTGGCTGGACTTCGCATCATGACGAGTGTCGACCCTGACGCTTCCAACCCTATCGTTCGACCTCACACAGACAACACAACAAGAAACTGCCCGCCTACAGCTCTTGAACTCATGCCCCACTTCGGCGCAGTTACCGCAAAACTGCACCCGCTCCTTACACTCTGCGGACCTGTGGCCGAACCGACGCTGGCCAACGGATCTCTGGGTCCCCTGTCACCGAACCGGAACTGCTCCTTCACCTCCTCCTCGAACCTAATCTCCCTGAAGCGGGGGTTCTGAGCAATCAACCTCTGCAGGAGCTCTTCTTGCTGCAACTCCCTCTCTACCCCAGGGAGCACGATGCGCGGCCTCCTCTTCTCGATGGTCCTAGCTGTAAAACCCTGACAAGCCCCACCTACCGTCGACTGCAAACGCCTGGCATCTTCCTTGCCAGCACACTCGACAACAACGCCACCCCTACGCGTCCGACGTGCTCCGACAACAACGAAACCATCCTTGGCCGGGTCAACTTTCCTCTTCAACGTCACCATGACGTCGTCCTTCACACCTGGGTTGGCGTCGACACGAACTACGACCGTCGACCCGGCCTTCCTAACCACTGCTCCAGCATAGGACCTCACACCCCTTGGTCTCCCCTGCCCTACCACGACCTGCTCAGTGCGCGCCGCTGCCACTGCTACCTCCGCCACAGCCTCCTTTACCTCGCCACGCACCATTCTGAGACCCCTAACCATCCCTAATAGCTGATTTGCAACGTCTCGGAACTCGTCCGCGGTGCTGCAAATCACCTTCCTGTCGTCTACGGTGATGGTCGCCGAAGGAGCAGGAACCCGCTTATGTATAAAGCTGTGCGCCCTCCTCGCACGGAACATCAAGAAATCCAGCTCGTCTAGGTCGCTAGCAGCAACGCTTCCGTCGCTGCCAGTCGACCCACGACGCTGTCCTCTCGACGTTGCGGGCGACTGAGGCTCGGCTCCACACACAAAGGGCGCCGACCCCCCCCGACTCCACCACCGCAGACCCAGGCTCCCTCTGCGACGCGACTACCTCCCCGTCGGACTGCGACACCAACTTCTCTACCGCAACCGCCAGCTCCTTCTCTCCGACCTTCTCAACCGACCCAGTCTCCGACAGCTCACCCCTAACCGACTCCGACCGACTACCCTTCTTCTTTTTCGGCAACCGCTCCTCATCTCGATGGACAACCATGCTAAAAAATTAGATAACAAAACAACAAAGACAAACAAATCCCAGGTCAAAATGCCCTGACGACGCTAAATAAACTCGAAGCTAAGATGTTTAGCTAAACCGCAAAACAACAACAAGTACAGAACAAAAACGCTGCTCCAATAAAAGACCGAGATTTCAAATGACCCTTAAACTTCTCTGCATTTATTTATTTATTCAAATTTTTAAAAACCACCAAATGAAATTTCAAATTTATCAGAAATAAAATAAACACTAACGTCAAAATAAACAAGGAGGACAAAATAAGATAGCAAGCCCAATAAATATACGCAATTAAAAATCTACTATAACAAAACTGTATTTATTTAATTAAAATTCAAACTAGCTAATTATCTCAAAAACAAATTTATAAAATACCGGACTTTAAATTTAGAAACAAACTAATTAAAACACGGGTTATTGGAATGCGGTACCGAAAGCACTTACCGCTTGCTTACTCGATGTTTACTGGACCTTGAAATGTTACACCACTAATTATACCACAAGATCGACTTTAAGGAAGCTTAAAGTACACGTGCACTTAAAAAATGGAATATTTATATTCAAATTATTTTAAAATTTAGGGTTTTTAGTTATTTGTTTAATTCAAAAGGGGCCTAGATTTTGGTTTTTAAATTGTTATTTTATTACACGCACGTTATATAATTTTCCCGAATTTATTTGCTTGTTTTACGCGGTTTTTTTAACCCGATTTACTAGATTTTTCAATAAATTTATTAATAACGCTTTTTTAAATTATTTTGAAATTATTTTGGGGTGCTTGATAATTGGTTTTTGATTGATTAGCCCAAAATTTGATTTAGTTTATTTTTAAACGCGAATTTTAGTTAAATTTTAAGTTAAAACGCGGTTTTTATTTAGTATTTTACGGATTAAATTATTATTTTGATTTTATTTAATGCCCTGTATATTAAAATTAATGGCCCACAATAATAAAAAATAAAATACAATAAAAAGACAAGCTTAAATTATAATAAAACAATTATAAATAGCAAAAAACTTACTTGTTTACTGCAGAAGCGGGAGCACTGAGAAACACGTCCGCTCGCATCAACCGGTAACTAGAAAGTACTAGGAGCCGTCAGCAGAATATTCTAAAATGTCAAAATTTATAAAGATTTTAGAAGGAACTTATTATTTAAATGTGAAATTGAAAGATGTTCTTTCATCCGGTAGTAAAATAGATATTTTATTGGTTTGGGTATTAGCTACACGATAACCATAAAGGATATGCTACATATTCAAATTGTATAGCTGTATATGATGCAATCAGTAACAAATTTTTTATTAATACAAAGAAGGAGAGATGCAACTTTTATCGTTTTTAATTAGTAAACATTAAACATTTTAAGTCATAGAATTTATTATGTCGCAAATGTGGTCGCAAATTACTGCCGTCAAACTGCTATAGATTTACACGCATAGAAAGCAATCAAAACTAAGCAAAAGGCTCACCTCGATTAATAGCTGTAGCCAAAGCTGAATTCACTATTAAAATATTTGGCGAATGCTTAGAAAATTTGAACCCATTTTTAAAATTGGCTAGCTAGATTTGGATAGTTTTAAGACGACCCTTCAAGTCGCACCGGTAAGCAAAGCTGGCGACTGCTCTCCGGTATTACGGAACCCTCCCATTTTACTTTTGCTTGTGTCTTGTTGATCGGACACACTCCAAAATCAACGCTAGGGATGCCATTACTCAAATCCTATTTATAGTTTTTGTTTTAGTTTGTTAGATTTTTATTTAGGATAGATTAATTTTGAAGTTAGATTACATTTGGAGCACGTATAATTTTTAGCGTTTAAACCCAATGTAGTACCTTCGGGTGGAGCATTGGGGACGTGGCCGCAAGTATAGCGGCCCTTATTCAAATTATAATGTAGCCAAGGGTGTGGTGCCTCTGTGTTCTTTGCTTCCAGCCGAAAATTACGGCTGACCTCTTCACGTCCAGATTCTTGCAGCGGTAATTGAAAGAACGGTAGAGCAATGCAAAAATATACTTCGTTGCACTATACGTACTTGTGTCTAATACAACGATATCGTGCGGTAATTGGAGGTAAAGTAAAGACTAGAACGCGCCTTTTCTATAAACTCGTCGTTGTCCCTACCATAAAATGATTCCCGTTGACTAAGCGCGATAACCGCATATTCCATCTAGTTGGAAAAATAAGTGCTTAAACGAATACATCGATAAATTAAAGGTTTTCGACCAAAGTTCGCATGAACACTAAACACATAAATTGTACACGTAATAACCCAATTAATTAATGATGAAAAGAACTTTTCCTTTTTGGATTAAAGACTCCCTATTTGTACAATTAAAACGAAATCTTTGTGCAGTCCAGAAACGTAACAAACGCTAAGATGTTAAAACTCTATTCAGAATAAAAACTGAGGTGGAGCATATCGCCCAGGAATACTCAGTGAAAGGAAAGTGTCAATGCATCAATTTGTGTTTAGCACACCCTTATTACATTACCGTTATAGCTTCAGAGCAGGATAGATAGTATTGAGGGTTCTTGTCTATTGTCAGCTGTACGCGCATCTGCGTGCTCTGATATTACAGTCACAGCCAACAAATCGTTTCTGATATCCGATTTTGCGTTTGGTACGTATAGTGCAATTAAGGGGAGAACAGTTCAAAGCAACTTAAGCAATTTAACTTCTAAAAAAGGTTGGCGAAAAGAGAGATAAATGAGAGTTTCGCCTGCTTTCTATTTTCCTTTCCTTCTATTTTGTACGTTGCAGTAGGTAATAATCGTTGTAGCTTTATATAAATATAGTGTGATTAAGGGATTAAAATGTGAACTGATTAATTTCTATAAATTGAAATAAATATTTTTACCACGGAATTTACCGAATCTTTGTAATAAATAAACAGAGTCCTTCAAAATATTTATGTCTTTAGATAATAACTTAACGCAATTGATTTTCCCGAAGTGCCCGTTGCTCTACAACTAAAACGTCTGAAGAATGCAAATAATAAAACTGTCTTCAGATGTAAATGTTAGCTACAAAAAATCTAAACACCTTTGCGAATAGAAAAAGGAAAGTAGCTCAGCTTGCGTTTCGTACAGGGTCAGATTAAGGAAATCGGAAAAGCAAGAAAATACAACATACCGCTTTGTTTTAATTACTGTTAATAACACTGTCATACGGAAAGCAATCTTTACTATTATATTAAAATCCCTTTGAAATTTTAAATTTAATGCCATTGACGACAAAGTATTACTTAGGAGATAGTTATACTCTTCAGATTGCCTGTCAAAAGATACAATATGTTGGAAAAGTTTCCTCGAGAATTAGGAAACAAAGAGCGGGATAAAATGGATGTGAAGGTTACGATAGACACATGCAATTTCTTCAAACTGTTGAAAGCTGACAAGGGAACAATTGGAAAGAGGAAATTAAAAGTTTCGAAAATGTGTAATGTTAAATGCTGTGAAAAAAAGTACGTTTAAGATGGAAAATAAATATTATGCTCAGGAGAAGAAACGAAAGGGGAACACGGAGTAGATTTTGATAAAGTTCCTGATTAAAGACATAGTGACTGTAGGAAATATAGATGGAAGATATTTATGAAGATCAACTAGTTTTTGCGGAGTAATTTGTTACGTTATTTCGCGCAAACACGAAAGAAAACAGTGAGAGTAAGTGTATGTGTCGACCAACGGCATTTTAAAACAGTTAATCAATTAAAAATACACTAACCTGTAAAGGTCGCCAGTTGCGCTGGTATGAAAAATGTAGTGGACTGCAATCTGCGTCTTGCACGACCGCCTATTTGCATAAACGAAAAGTTCACTATTCTTGATGCGTTTTCACCATTGAAAGTGCCATGGTCAAAGCACACCGAACTGATTGTTACGGTCACTCCCGTTGCCAAGCTAATACTGTACTGTCCGATGCTCGACTTCGACTGTATACGAACACAAAGAGGCACTTGCGCGCACACTTTTCAATATCCAAAATTGTATTTATTTGTTATAGGATAGGCGATACAAGGGAAGGAACTTTGATAATGTAAATATTAAATCAAAATAATATAAAGTGATCGTATGCCATCAAAAATGCTATAAAATGCACAACATACCGCCCACCAAAATAAGATTGAAAACTTATTTTAACCAATGTAATTAAATATATACAAATGCGTAATACCACAAAAAAATTAAATAATAATAAATGCGTAATTCCACCAAAAAAAAAAATTATTGAGAAAAGAAAAAAAATAGTTTTTCCTTTGTTATGTGTCCTTTAATGGGAGAGCACACAATTTGACCAAAGGTCGTTTAATAATGCCGTTTGCAGTTTGAACCTGTGCCACCCTGACGACATTATCTGTACCAGGATACAAGTGGGTAATGCGTCCCAGTCGCCAACGTCCTCTTTAATTAGGACCAATGTCCCAATCTTAACTGTGGGAAGAGATGAAAACCATTTAGTTTTCTGCTGGAGAGTATGTAAGTACTCGCTATGACAACGGCGCCAAAAAGATTGTTGGATTCTCTGAATGAGTTGCCAACGATCTAAAAATGATAGTTTTAGGTCCAAGACATTTGGGTCAGGAAGCACTGAAACTGGTTCGACTCCTAAAAAATGACACGGTGCCAAATAAGAAAAATCTTGAGGATTTGTACTCAATGAACGCAAAGGACGAGAATTGAGTATGGCCTCAATCTGAATTAATACGGTATTGAATTCCTCATACGAGAGAATTTGAGCGCCGATAACCTTGTTGAGATGACTCTTAACTGACTTGATGCCAGCCTCCCACAACCCTCCGAAGTGAGGGGACGACGGGAGATTGAAAATAAATTCAATACCCTTTGCGGTTGCAACATGTTGCATAAGTTCTGCCAGTTTACGGGCAGCACCAGTGAAATTTGTGCCGCAATCACAGTAAATTTTGGCACATTTACCACGATGAGCAATGAAACGCCTCAATGCCGCTATAAAGGCAGATGAGGACAAATTCGAAACTAGCTCTAAGTGCAGAGCCTTAGTTCCAAAACAAACGAACAAACAAATATAAGCCTTTAATGACTTTGAACCACGAGTGCGGCTCATGGTAATTGCGAACGGCCCACCAAAATCAACCCCAATAAGGAATTGTTTTTATACGAAAACAAATGATACATGCCTTTAGACATTTTCGAACAGCCTTTTTTGCGGCCAAAATCCAAAAATTTTGCGTTAAAAGAAATTGGGTTGTTCTAAGACCAGGATGAAAATATTTTTGATGACAGTCTAAGATAACGAGATCTCTCAAACGATGAGTACGGGGTAATAGGAGTGGAAATTTTTCCCCATAAGGTAAATTTGAATTTCGAAGGCGACCGCCCACCCTGAGTAAACCATGTCTGTCCAGAAATGGGCTAAGGGGTCTAAGCTGTTTGCTAATGGTTCTCCCCTTTTTAATATTCTCTATGTCATTATAAAAGAATTCTGATTGAACTCTTTTAACCAATAAATTAAGTGCAACTTGTTGTTGCTGACTTGAAATGATTTGCGATGCGTTTGAAACGATATCCACGGGGGTTCTCAAAATGCGAATGAAATGAAGGACATAACATATAATACGACAAACTTTATTTATATCAGAAAATTTGTTTATTAAGACATCAAAAAAATGATCCGAAATGATAATATTCAATGAGATAATTCTCTTTTCCAAATCCATAGATGTTGAATGCATTTCAGAAAATTTACTCACAGGCCAATCGGATTGTGGCAAAGGAAGCCAAATAGGACCGGACCACCATAAACGATGCTCTACTAAGTCCGTGGCTAGTAAACCCCGAGAGGCGCAATCCGCTGGATTATCTTGAGACTTGATGTGGTTCCAAGACCCAGGAGGAATTCGATCTTGAATGTGTGAAATTCTATTACTAATGAAAGTTTTCCAATGGTAAGAAGGCGATCGAATCATGATAAAGCCACTGTAGAATCTGACCACGCATAAATTGATAACTTTAGTCGAACCTTGTAAATATTGAACAAAAACTCGATCAAATCTGATAGAAGTACCGCAGCAGATAATTCTAGCCGAGGCACAAAAATGCGTTGAGTAGGTGCACATACCAAAGAAACTTTAATATTACCATTTGCGTATACCACACTGAAATAAACTTCTGCGGCGTATCCTTGTTCGGAAGCGTCGCAAAAGCCATGCAACTGAAGTTCGAGACAGTTATCAGACAAAATCCACTGAGGAATTTTCACCTTAGACAATTCTGATAATTGATCAAGGTAATCTTTCCATTTGACAGTGACATCAACAGGAGGGTCGTCATCTCAATCGATGACCCGAATCCATAAATATTGAATGAGGTGTTTTGCAAAAAACACCAACGGTGTCAACAAGCCCAAGGGATCAAAGATCCGCGCTATTTCTGAAACCATGTGTCTTTTAGTACAAATCCGATCCACCGGATTTTCTACATAAAAAAATTCGTCCGATGACGGATGCCACTGAAGGCCCAAAATTTTTTGCGGGAGATTAGTTGAATCTTCGAATAAAAATGTCTGTTCATACCTAGCCGATTCAGGTACTACCTTAATTACGTCATATACGTTACTGTTCCATTTACGCAAACGTTAATCCGCCCAAATAGCACAGTTTGTCTAATTCTAAAATCAATTGTTGAGCTTCGTCGACCGATTGTGACCCGGTCACGACATCGTCAACATATGTGTCGAGTTCCAAAGCCTTAGCAGCTAAAGGAAATTTTGATGATTCAACACGCGCCAATTCTTGGATCACACGCAATGCCAAATATGGTGCTGATCTGACACCATAAGTTACTGTATTTAGTACAAAATCTGAAATAGGTTCTGTAGGATTAGACCTCCAAACAATTTTTTAAAATTTCCGGTGTTCCGGAGAGATCAGAATTTATCGATACATCTGTTTGATGTCTGCGGTGATGACAATCAGATATAAACGAAAGTGCAAAAGTAAAGCCAAGACATCCTTTTGTAAGGAAGGACCGGCAAGCAAATGGTCATTAAGAGACCCACCAATGAGAGTAGTTGCCGAAGCGTCAAAGACTACCCTTAATTTTGTTGTGTTATTTTCTGGTTTAATAACCGGATGATGCGGAATGTAATATTCTGTCAAATGATGTGATGATTCCTTAATGCTAGAAGGAATGAGTGACATGTGGCCACTTTGTAAATAATCTTGTATTAACTCCCTGTACATTGTATACAGTGGAGGGTCTTTCTGTAGACGACTTTCCAATGCCAAAAACCTACGAAGTGCCACTTTCCGAGAATCCCAAAAAACGGGTTCCGGACCATTAAACGGAAGTGACACTATTAAACGACCCTGCTCGTTTCTAGCGTGTGTTGCCAAAAAATGCTGTTCACAGGCTTCTTCTGCAGAAGAAACCTTGTGGACATCTGGAATGCTTTCCAGCTCCCAAAACCGACGAATTAGAGTATCCAGGGGTTCTATTAGTACACATAAAGATGTACTATCTGCTCCAGGAGAAATGATTTTCCCTGTAAGAACCCACCCAAATTTGGTATGAATCGCGACTGGTTCGTCTGCGGTTTTCATACGAGTCTCATTTAACAATGAGTGTGCAAAAACATCTGCACCCAAAAGTAAATCAATTGTGCCTGGCTTATCAAAATTAGGATCAGCCAACGGCAAGTCCGCTGTATGCGGCCAAAGGTTGGTGTTTAATTGCACTGCAGGCAATTTACCACAAATATTTTGTAGAACATAAACATCTACATCAAATTGGGGATGTATTTTATCCCTAGGTCTAATTTTGCAAGATAAAACTCCCGAAATGTGTGAGGAAGCTAAACCTAGACCTTCCACTTTAATGGCAACGTTGGATTTTTGTAAGTCAAGTCGCTGACGACAAGTTTCCGTCATAAAACGTCCCATACTGCCGTTGTCCAACAATGCTCTTACCTTTTGAATCTTTCCGTTCCCATCTCGAATTGCAATAGTTGCAGTTGCTAACAAAGTGACGGTTTTCGAAGAATGCGTCGAAAATAAACTGCTAGTACTTGTACATGGTTGATGTGACTGTGGTGCGGGCGCTTTATCAACGAATTGATCCGTCAATGATTTTTGGTTTGTAAAATGTAGCAATGTGTTGTGAGGTTTAGCACACTTTCTACAAACAGATTTTGAACAACATTTCGTGGCTCAATAAAGCCCCGATAAACAATTAATGCAGAAATTTTTCTGCTTAACAAACTCGTAACGCTCGTGAGGCGTCTTGTCCAAAAAATCCTGACACTGATATAAAGCATGTGTGTCTTTACAATGAATGCAACTTTTGTTGTCTGATATTGTCACCAATGAAGTTTGATATGGAGATTTTGTATAAATTCCAGTAGGTTTATCAAAATGTGTAGATTTATTATTTGTTTTAGACTGTTTGGTCATACATAAACTTCTAACTTCCAAGGCTTTAGAGTGCCTTTCAACAAATGTTTTTGATTGCTTATATGTGGGAATCAAATTTAAACCCACAACATTGGTTTCCAATTCAAATAATTTTAAAAATTCGTTATCCAATCTTTTAGATAATGTACGAAACTGAAACATGTCCAAAACATCTACCTTAGCTTGCTCTAAGCATGCCAAATTTTCATCAAAGCAATTTATGAGAGCTCTAAGCTCTTGATGAGAATTATGGTTGGCCTTTGGAGCATTTTCCAAAGTCGCAAAATGTGAGTTTACCAAAAGTCGCTTGCTTTCATATCTTTCAACCACGGTATCGTAAGCCAACTTAAAATTATCCCCTGTAATAGGTAAATGTTTAATTAAACCTTTAGAATCTGAATTTAATGCGTCCAGCAAGAAATAAAACTTCTCTACGCTTAATAAATTCTTGTTATCAACAACAAGATTTTTAAAAAGCTCATTAAAATGCATAAACTCTGAAATGTTGCCAGAAAATTTTGGGATAGATATCCGAGAAAGTCTTAAGTTAGACACGCTTGTTAATTGAGTAAATTCTTGTGTGTTGGCAAGAATATTTTCTTTCTTGATTTTGGATAAATCAAGCTCCATTTGTGCCCCACTATTTTTTATTGAAATAACTAATCCATTCATGCTGGATTTCAAACTTTTAATTTCCTCCAGATTTTCTGCGTCTAGAGTGCACATTTTGTACGCACTATTTATCTCATGTTTGAGATCGATAGCTGTTTGCGTTAGAATTTGAGCCAAAACTAAATTTTGCTGTGTTGAGTCCAAATTAAACGTTTGATCAAAAAGCGAACGAAACTGTTTAATAGCCAATTTTAAATCCAGGATAAACCGTTCGGTAGAAATTTTCTTGGTAGCCATTGTAGCTACTAAAATGCCTTTATAAGTTATAAGGAATTGTTTTGAAATAAATGACAAGAAATCAAAAACAGTTAATCAATTAAAAATACACTAACCTGTAAAGGTCGCCAGTTGCGCTGGTATGAAAAATGTAGTGGACTGCAATCTGCGTCTTGCACGACCGCCTATTTGCATAAACGAAAAGTTCACTATTGTTGATGCGTTTTCACCATTGAAAGTGCCATGGTCAAAGCACACCGAACTGATTGTTACGGTCACTCCCGTTGCCAAGCTAATACTGTACTGTCCGATGCTCGACTTCGACTGTATACGAACACAAAGAGGCACTTGCGCGCACACTTTTCAATATCCAAAATTGTATTTATTTGTTATAGGATAGGCGATACAAGGGAAGGAACTTTGATAATGTAAATATCAAACCAAAATAATATAAAGTGATCGTATGTCATCAAAAATGCTATAAAATGCACAACAGTAAGTAAAAAAATCGTACATCGAATACCGCATCAAAAAGGGGACAGAATGATAGAATTCGGGCTAGCTCAAAAACGTGGTAGAGGGGCGTGGGTAAAATAGAAAGAACACATTGAAAACCTCTGTAAAACTATATTGTTAAAATACCATCTCAAAAGAGTATTTACAAAACAAAGAATCCAATAATTTGCGTAATCGTTTGTTACAGCGTGATGGTAAACAAAGCATCATAGCATAAGAATATAAAATTGGTAAGGAAATATAACATCTTATGATCTAGATACTTACTTAGTACTTCACCTTAAATATATACAAAGGAATATAAAACAAAAACTATACAGTACTTCTAGGAAAAGAAATAAGGTTATATATACATGCTGCATTGTGAAGTGCACCTCCTCAAGAAATATTGTAACATTAAACTTATACACCCTAACTTAAATTAATCAAGTGTCAACTACTTTTACATTTATAAGGAAGTTGTGTTTACGTTAAAAAGACAAAAGAAACAGTTAAAAACGGACTCTTACATAATACTTTATCTAATTTTTAATTTGTAGAATGATTACATAGTCGTTCGAGCATTGTGCACGTGAGTTTTGTAACGTGGTGGTGCCAATTTATTGGATAATCATAAGTAATAACAGCAAATGGAGAGTCTATTCTGCACAGCATCATCAAAAAATTACGAAAACAGGTAACTGTACCTTGAGCTATCGACTTCGTGTTGGTATCATCTTAGGACTGGAAAAATACGGCTGCAATTCTCCATTGGCTAGATGCTGGAACCACCAACTTAACTCATACTAACACAGAAAGCATTTTTAGTAGCGCGACTTTACAACATGTATCTTCGGTAAGAAGATGTTGTATTCAATCCTCTTTCAAAACTCGGTCTCTATTTTATAAAGACAGAATTATGCATGGGGGTAGGTATTTGGCTTACAAAGATATCGCCGAAGAACCAAGTGTGCAAAATTCTCAGACAACAGCAGCCGAAATACAAACTGTAACAGCTTACCAAGAAGCAGATAACGCATCTAACAAAGGATTTTTAGACAAAGGAAAACAATCTTGTTACTTTGTAACATCTTAACAGCTGCAGAATAACAGTATACTTATAGATAACAAACCCGTTGTAAGTAGATGTAGGCAGGTGGTGAGTGGCCTTATCTTTTAGGAGAAAACTGTGCATTTACGTGCAGCTTTTAATAAAAATGTAGTCACTGCAGGTGGCAGGATATATTGCAACTACTTTGTAACGTAAAGTTTTCTAAACAGCTGTTTGATTTTATAAAAAATTTTTTTATAGAATAATTACTTAAGAAATTTTATAAAATAACACTAATTTCAAATGGTAGAAAATCGAGCTTCTTGAGAAATTTTAGGGTGTTTTGAATAGAATGCAGAAAAAATTATTCGCAGGGTTTTGAACGTAACAAATTCTCCCCTAGCAAAATTAAATGGTCGAGGTAGGAAGCAGAAGCAATGGAGCAAGCAGTATACCAATAAAACAAAGCAAAAAAAAATTCGTTACAGGAAAAACTTAAATACCGATAAAAAAATTTCTATCCGGCTTGAAGGACCAGTACCCACTAATAGGATACATAAATAAAAAAAAATCTTACAAAAGTACAAGAAAAACTAGTACACACTAATAGGATAAAATAAAAAAATCTTACAAAACTACAAAAAAAACTAGTACACACTAGTAGGGTAAATAAAAAATATGTTTTACAAAACCGCAAAAAACACAAGAGCTAACACAAAAGTTTTTATCTGGCTTGAAGGACAAGTACACCGGACCAAGTCAAGAAGTTTAAAGGATATAAAAAAAGAAAAGGTATAAGGTAGCAATCATCGAGGACAAAGATGGAATGGCCTACAATTGCAAAAGGTCGTCGCAGGACGGATATTTCTAATAAAAAAACAGTAACAATTTCCACCTCAAGTAAAGAAATAGGTTTCTCGCAAAAAACCCAAAGTAAGAAAAGGAGCAAGGAGGAAAATCAACAGTACAAGCCAATACGAGACAATAAATGTCAAGCCTCAAAGTATCCATGGAAAAAACAAGAATGCTGGATTGAAAAGTTGAGATACTTTAAGCTGTGGTAACAAAGAATCGTATTCAACGAACATCCGAAGAAAAAATAGCTATCTAGGCCTAAAAGTCGACTAAGTCGTGGTTTCCGAAGAAAAGAAAAAGATCTAGAAAGCACCTACCAAAGGAAGCAGATCGAAAAAATATAACTAAGTTTGTAAGAGAACTAGCAGTAAGAAAACCAGCAAAAGTAACGCTAAAGGAAAGTGGACCAAAAGAAATGGAGAAGCTAAACTAAAAATAAAAAAAGCTCACCTAAAAATAAAACTAGAAGTAATACCAAAACTAAAGAAAAAAAAGAACAACCTAAAATATGTATGTGTGTGAGGGAGAGTGGGTGTGTATGTGTGTGTATGTATGTGTGTATGAGGTGTGTGTATGTGTTGGACCGCTTCTGTCGTCTCTTACGACAGGCAGGTCGTACTGTGGGAATATTCTAATCCCGGACCCACACGGGGTTTGCGTAAGCACGAAGACTTGATTTTGAAATCTTTCTCTTTTACTTAAAATTTGCTATATTTCTGAAACCTATATTCGTACTCCACCTCTCGTGTCGAATTTTCTGTACCCTGAATTACTAGGGGTTTATGTAATTGAAATAACATAAAGTCAAACATTGTAACAAAATTTTTGTTACATTTCATATCTATAAAGAAAAAACAGTTCTAACTGCTATTATTTTGCGAATCTGTCATTTAGCGTGTAATCATTAATTAATTTAATGAACTATAAAGAAGAACAACTTTTCCGTTTATGTTATTTTTACCTATAAGGAGTATTTAACAGACTTCTATACTTTCAATATCGAGGATGCCTTGAGCGTGGTTTGTGTTGCATATATTGCGGGCGTTCTGGCGTCCACTAGAGCGTTGTTAAACATAACGCCTGCGCGAAAATGACGCGAAGGCTATGAGCATCGACAAATAAAGAATACGGCCATCTTGCAAGCAACCGTGGGTACGTAGACTTCACTTACAAGGATGGTGAATTCTGCTTGTAAGTGGAAGAGGAGGATAGCTCTAGAGGAATGGTAGGGCTGTTGGATTGTCGCGTGGAGGCTCCACGAAGAGCTCTCGTGGAAGCCGCCCAGTCAATTCAAAGCAACAGCTGCAACACGTGGTGAGAAATCCTTAGTGGTAAGGACCGTGTAATTAATTAGCCGTGTTTAATAGTAATACTTGATTCAATCCCTTTAGCACAATTTGAGGAACACGCTAAGCGATGGTGTTGGATTTTGGTCGAGCATTGGGAAGTTGATTGTTTTGGAGCGTCCGAGGAGTTGCGGTTAGTGCAGGCCTGTTTTGTGTCTTTCAAAATATCAAACAGATGGGAAGTAAAGTGTCCGAGCTCATCGATTACATTCGTCAACATCGTTGCTGTAAAAACTAAATCTACCAGGTACTTATGAACCTTTTGCTGAAAATCAATTTCGTGTGCTGTTTAAGGTTAAAGCTTTAAATTACTATTTATGAAATCATGAGAAACCTTCGTTAAATAACGTAAATTTCAAATTTGTTTGCTAAATGTATTTATGCTTATATACTACGTAAAATTTAGTTGGAAACATAACCTAAAATTTAATTAGTCAAATATTTTCATTCGGAACTAGATTGCTTTATAAGAGAATTTTTTAATCTTTAGATGCTCTAAAAGTTGTTATTCAAAGTGCTTTTATGATGCACTTGTCAAGTGATAAAAAACATGTATAAAGTCCACCTTTGGATGAAAGGTGTTTTCTAGCAATTTGTTGTAATTAGTAGAAGAACTAAGCTGTTTTTGACATATGTTAATCTGAGTTTATTATTTTCATACTTAAACCATATGAACTGTTTATGTAACAAGTTCCTTAGATAAAAATCTTGTAAGCCAAAACAGATCTGTTTCATGGATGTTTAAGAAACTAAACTGTATTAACTAACTTATAAATGCTAATACCTCTCTATGTAGAGAAGTATATTCAGAAACTTCTGTAACTTATTTAATGTTGATTATTTTGATTATAGAGGAACACTCTAAGAAAAGTTTTAAAGTTTATATATTGATTAATGAAATTTATTTACAAGTAATTTTTGCAACAAAAGAGATATATATTTAGATTAAACATTGAATTGATACCTTTGTCTTTTTATTTCACTTATTGAAATTAACATTGATCAAATTAGACCAGAAAATTTTGAATGTGGAAAAGTTGATACAATATCAGGTAATAGAAATGGAATAAGTAATTTCCAGTAGAGTATTTTCTCATACGTAAGGTGTTATTAAGATTTTGAATTCAGGCTAATCGATCTATAAAGATCGAGATATTTTGTTGCTGTAAGACACAAACGGTGTCTTATATTTTATTTTTGTGTGACATCTTCTTGCAGGTCCGACATCGCGGAAGCTAAAGCAGAGATTTCAGAGGTATTATATATTGAGGTTTGTAAGTTTTTCTTGTAATCATTTATATCCTATAGGTTTCTGCGTCTTCCTGTAGGATACTTTAGTCTTGTTTATTGTCTGTATAGATGCAGTGGCGTCCATTTATTTTTTGTTCCCGTTAGTAGTCGAGCCCACCATATACCCACGCCCAAACTCATTGCTCACCCTTGGGGTAATTCCCAGACTAGACCGCGAATATAGTAAAAAGAGAAAACTTCATTTTCAAATAAAATGATATTTCATAGGCGCCGGCAACGTGAGGCGTATATAATTAAAGAACATTTCACTGGCGCCCAACGTGGGGCGTATATAATTAAAGAACATTTCACTGGCGCACAACGTGTGAGGCTCGATTTCGTTGATGTTTGATTTATAAAAATTAGTTATTTCAATATCCCTTAATGTGTTGGTTTAGTTGGTAAACTCAAAATTAATTTGGTTATAAATTTTCATAGGATTTATATCGTGTCTGGAACCTCAAGTCTTTTAAGCATTAGTTATTTGAATGTCACAACAGGTTTGATTCGCATTAAAGAAATTTTTTTGTCATATTGAGTTGGTCAAGAAATAAAATAATTTTAGGTTGTCATAATAAATTTTTTAAATGGCCGTTCCTTCTCAAAAGGCAGCCATTATGATTTGGTAGTAGAAAAATTATTTTAGAAAAAAAAAGATTGGTCAGATTGGTTCAGTGTAGTAAAATTTTTTGTCATACTAATTCACAACCCAAAACTGACTTGTTATTTATTGAAGAATCTGGTGATAATCGACCATATGTGATATTTCTGTAAAGTTGTTTGATATAGATAGTTTAGGTTTATTTGATTCTGGATGTAGTATATCGATAGTAGGTTCATCTTCCATTCTTATTAGTTATAATAGTTGTTTGTTTAATTTCTTGATTTAAGAAATAATGCTTTAAGAATTTGGTACACTGGTTTTGCTGTTGAGGTATTGTTTGAAAATTTGCTCTTGTGCATCGGCACGTTTTTGATTTGATTCGTTTTGGTAGCAATTTTTATTTATATCCGCATTGCAACGCAGTATGTTGAGAGGTTTGTAAGTCTAAGCGAAATTTGTCGTAGTAGTTTGTCGGATAGCGGTATGTTAGTCTAGACGGGACTCGTGGAGAGTTGGCCGCTCAGCATTACATTAGTCTAGACGAGACTCGTGGTAAGTTTGTCGCTCTAGCAGTTTGGTCATCATTATTGGAGGTTAGTTATGAAGTAACCTTTTGTTTATTAGTCTAGGTGAGGCTCATGGAGGAGTTTGTCATGCTAGCAAGTTGATGCGTTGTGAAGCACTTTAGTTTTTCTTAACAGTTTGATTAGGAGTAGTGCAAGAGTGTACCAAGATATTTAATTATTGTTATCCTCAATGGAAGGTTTAAAGCAATTTAATATAAATTTTATTAAGTCTAAAGTTATTATTGTTGGCAAAGTTCATAGAAAAATAAAGTTGATGTTGATCCTGAAGAAAGACATATCGTAAATTTAATAGAGGTCAAGCTTGATAATTTAGAAAATTGGTATGTGTCGTTACGTGAGAAAATTTTGGCGTCGCCTGAGGATTACCCTCAATGGAAAGTTGAGAACGATTTTGTTTTTAAGTTTATCCCATCAAAAAAAAAAAAAAGGTTATTTTGCCGTGTTGTTGTTATAGCCCGAAGTGGGAGTGAGGCAAATGTTTGTTGCTTCATGTTTGTGGACGTGTTTTGATCGCGTCATGTGTTGTTGTGTCTAGAGTAAGCGAGGAAGGTAGGTGCTGTTTGTTGTCGTAGGTCGGAGTAACCTAGTTGGTGAGACCATTGTAGTATTGAGTAGTTTTGGTTCGAGATGTTTGGTGTGGCCACAGTAGAGTTGAGGATTTTTTTTTGAGACTGGAGTGTCCCAAAGAAAAGAGTAGCGATTGGGCTATGAATAGCTATAAGCTGAAGAAGCCAAGTATTCATTAGTAAGCTACAATGAGTAGCGGCTTCACGAGCAGTTTATTTTTGGTAGAGGCAATAATCAAATTTTGCTGAATGTATTGAGCTGGAATTTTTGAGACCAGCAAATACATAATCATTGTTGGAGCAGTATTGATATTTCTGTATATAGGTGTGAGTTTTTGTTTTGCTATTAATATTAGTAAGGTTGTCATGTCAAGGGTAGTAGTAGGAAAGTAAATCTTTTGTTGTTATTTTGCGATAGTTCATGTCAGGCTTTTGTTTGAATTTCAGTTTATATTTTAAGAAGTGGGTTGTTTTTGGTCCCCGTTTGGTTGCAACTCGAGTGTTAGACTACAATATTTTGACTTTTACCGATTATGACTTTTACCGATTACGACATACCTATATTGACTCCTGACGGATGTGTGGTACGCAGAGTTACCTACACACTCATTTGGTTGCACCCCATTTTCCTTTTCTTAATCCAAGAGTTCATTCATGATTTTTTAGTTCAGAAATCAAAGTGCAAACTTACTTTGTTCATACTTCGATTTGTTGTAATGCTTTTTTGTATTTATCTTTTGGTTAAGGCGATAGTTTTCGTCCATATAAAAAAACTTCTCGGTTATGTATATATTAAGATATAATTAACCTCAAAGTTTTTTTCTTTTGATCGGAGGCAGTGTAACAAAATTTTGTTACATTTCATATCTATAAAGAAAAACAGTTCTAACTGCTATTATTTTGCGAATCTGTCATTTAGCGTGTAATCATTAATTAATTTAATGAACTATAAAGAAGAACAACTTTTTCCGTTTATGTTATTTTTACCTATAAGGAGTATTTAACAGACTTCTATACTTTCAATATCGAGGATGCCTTGAGCGTGGTTTGTGTTGCATATATTGCGGGCGTTCTGGCGTCCACTAGAGCGTTGTTAAACATAACGCCTGCGCGAAAATGACGCGAAGGCTATGAGCATCGACAAATAAAGAATACGGCCATCTTGCAAGCAACCGTGGGTACGTAGACTTCACTTACAAGGATGGTGAATTCTGCTTGTAAGTGGAAGAGGAGGATAGCTCTAGAGGAATGGTAGGGCTGTTGGATTGTCGCGTGGAGGCTCCACGAAGAGCTCTCGTGGAAGCCGCCCAGTCAATTCAAAGCAACAGCTGCAACACGTGGTGAGAAATCCTTAGTGGTAAGGACCGTGTAATTAATTAGCCGTGTTTAATAGTAATACTTGATTCAATCCCTTTAGCACAATTTGAGGAACACGCTAAGCGATGGTGTTGGATTTTGGTCGAGCATTGGGAAGTTGATTGTTTTGGAGCGTCCGAGGAGTTGCGGTTAGTGCAGGCCTGTTTTGTGTCTTTCAAAATATCAAACAGATGGGAAGTAAAGTGTCCGAGCTCATCGATTACATTCGTCAACATCGTTGCTGTAAAAACTAAATCTACCAGGTACTTATGAACCTTTTGCTGAAAATCAATTTCGTGTGCTGTTTAAGGTTAAAGCTTTAAATTACTATTTATGAAATCATGAGAAACCTTCGTTAAATAACGTAAATTTCAAATTTGTTTGCTAAATGTATTTATGCTTATATACTACGTAAAAATTTAGTTGGAAACATAACCTAAAATTTAATTAGTCAAATATTTTCATTCGGAACTAGATTGCTTTATAAGAGAATTTTTTAATCTTTAGATGCTCTAAAAGTTGTTATTCAAAGTGCTTTTATGATGCACTTGTCAAGTGATAAAAAACATGTATAAAGTCCACCTTTGGATGAAAGGTGTTTTCTAGCAATTTGTTGTAATTAGTAGAAGAACTAAGCTGTTTTTGACATATGTTAATCTGAGTTTATTATTTTCATACTTAAACCATATGAACTGTTTATGTAACAAGTTCCTTAGATAAAAATCTTGTAAGCCAAAACAGATCTGTTTCATGGATGTTTAAGAAACTAAACTGTATTAACTAACTTATAAATGCTAATACCTCTCTATGTAGAGAAGTATATTCAGAAACTTCTGTAACTTATTTAATGTTGATTATTTTGATTATAGAGGAACACTCTAAGAAAAGTTTTAAAGTTTATATATTGATTAATGAAATTTATTTACAAGTAATTTTTGCAACAAAAGAGATATATATTTAGATTAAACATTGAATTGATACCTTTGTCTTTTATTTCACTTATTGAAATTAACATTGATCAAATTAGACCAGAAAATTTTGAATGTGGAAAAGTTGATACAATATCAGGTAATAGAAATGGAATAAGTAATTTCCAGTAGAGTATTTTCTCATACGTAAGGTGTTATTAAGATTTTGAATTCAGGCTAATCGATCTATAAAGATCGAGATATTTTGTTGCTGTAAGACACAAACGGTGTCTTATATTTTATTTTTGTGTGACATCTTCTTGCAGGTCCGACATCGCGGAAGCTAAAGCAGAGATTTCCAGAGGTATTATATATTTAGGTTTGTAAGTTTTTCTTGTAATCATTTATATCCTATTTGTTTCTGCGTCTTCCTGTAGGATACTTTAGTCTTGTTTATTGTCTGTATAGATGCAGTGGCGTCCATTTATTTTTTTGTTCCCGTTAGTAGTCGAGCCCACCATATACCCACGCCCAAACTCATTGCTCACCCTTGGGGTAATTCCCAGACTAGACCGCGAATATAGTAAAAAAGAGAAAAACTTCATTTTCAAATAAAATGATATTTCATAGGCGCCGGCAACGTGAGGCGTATATAATTAAAGAACATTTCAACATATGCTGGTTATCTTTCAATGATAGTTATAAACGTCCTTGATACATATACGGGATATAAACAAGACAAATTGTAACTAAATATTTAAACACTTATTGCAATATTTTTTTAGATTTTCAACTACACAGATAAAAAGTTGACTGTCGAGATTTTCAACCAAGTTTCTAACACTACCTAACAATTGCACTACAATTAATTACAGAATTACTTTCATTGCAGAAATTTCAAATGATTGAAAATCGAGCTTGTTAAGGAATTTTAGGTTGTTTTGAATAGAATGCAGAAAAAATTATTCACATGGTTTTGAACGTAACAAATTACTAAGAAGGCAGTATTTTGATAATGAGATATTAAAGTATAACAAAAATATTTCGAAAAATTATTAAATAACAGAAAGCTAGGGTTATCTAATAATAATAGAATGCGGTGGTGATATATGGCAAACAAGAATAGATATTAGAAAGCTACAGACTTGCAAGAAAAGATACAAGAAAGGATAGGCTTCTCCTGTTGGAAACTGTAGTGATAAAAACGTTATTAGAACACCACTAGAATAGTACATATATGGGCATCAAAGATAAAAGATGAATGTACACGATTGACTTATGTACCTATAAAAGTATTTCAAAACTGCTCAAAAAATAAGAGGTCATGATGTTCAGAGGCAGATATAAACTTCGGCTAGAGCGTGTTTAAAGTTGAAGTTGAAAAAAATTGAAGTAAATTAGAACACTAGCGTAAGAATAAAGAAAAGTTAAGAAACAGCTACTGCATAGAGTTTGGAAGCACGCACATAAGAAGTCGATTAATCTTAAATAGTTGAATTTTGAATAGAGAATGGTAGCAAATAAAAACTGTATACCGAAAGCAGCAAAAAAATTTGTAAATTACAAAAATGTACATTTAGCTAGAGTGAAAGAATTTTAGACTATAAATATTATCAACCAAGGAAGATATTTAAAAGTACATTTCAGAAAGATTCAAAACACATACTATAAGAACAAGAAAAAATAAGAAAATATCTGACGGATAGGTACAACTAATACAGTGGAATTAAAATAAAAAGTCGCTACAATAGTATGTAAACAGAAGTGCAGACGATAAACACAAGAATGAGAAAAGTAGAAAAACGCTAAATAGGAATAATATAATTCTTGACTTGAACTAAACAAGGAAGTAGTTAGATGAAAAAGTATATACATATAGAAAACGAACTGAATATTAATTGGTTAATCTTGCAATATATAAAAAAGAACCTTTAACAAAACGGAAACGAACAAAGTATCACGAGGGGCACTGTGGAAATTGAGTTCGGAGTAGATAAAGAAAACTGTCTGGGTGCTTTATACAGAGATATTTAAAATAAAGTAGCGGCTTAAAAATTTACCCTATTCGATTATGGAATTTTCGGAACAAAAGATTACCATGAAGCGTGGACTGTAAAATAATAGACTGCTCTAATATCCAGTTAAAACTAAAGCAAATTAGGGTAGATGGTTAACTGTTTAAAAAACTTGACTAACATATTGAGACAAAAGCATTTGGAGAAAGCAAATACGCCACATTATTGGACCGTTAAAGACAATAAGCAAGAGGTACCTGTATTTGTTGTGTTTGAAGCCATAAAAAAGCTACTGTTTGAAACAGTCTGATGTATGTGCTACGAACGAAAAACTGAATTTGTTAAAAGAAGATACAGTTATTAAAAAATTATTCCCGAACCAAAAATGATAATAGTAAAAACAGATAGAGAGGATTCTACTTATTACCAACTTTATTAAACGATCATCTCGAAGAAATTATTGTAAATCGTTTAAGCAAAAACTGAGAGATATGACTAGGCGGTTGGGAGAGGGAGAATGGCGTTCATAAAATGTAGATAATATTATTTGCAACGCATTGCGGAATGCTAACTATAAATTAGATTGGAGAAGGAAAATTCTGTTAACTTGAATAACCAAACTAAAATATGAGCGCACCTAGTATGATAGGTTTCACGAATAATTAATCTTAATGCAGCACGATATTTAAAATTTTGTTTCTATATAGGTCACTCAGCTAACAAACTTTAACTTTAAAGAGTATAACGTTATTTCTTTTAAATACATTGTAGGCGTAGTAATTTAGGACAATGACTAGAATTAAAACTGCAAATGAAAACATATCGTAATGTTAAAAGACACGGAACGGAGTATGCACTTTTACATGAAAAGATAATTTACAATTGACATATATTGTCTGTTCCGACCATAGCAGACATGAAAATAATACCATATTACAACACAATACAAAGCAAAGATTATACTTGTTATAATATTGTATTACGGAATGATGATCACAATCAATTGGATTTTTGTAATGAGAAAAAGGAACGTAGTTAGACATTCGACAAAAAAGAATGAATCAATTATTTGTGAGCAGGGATTTTTATAAATTCAAACGCGTAGGTGGGCAACCGATTTTACTCGGCTATCATTAAATCCACGAGTTTGGTTGTCTATATTCTTATCCCGTACCTATGCGTTCTATACTACGATTGCTAGTACCTTACATTACACGAAAAAACGATTATGCTTACTTCGAGTGTGAAATAGTTTTTTCCTGGCACTCATACAGTGTTGCATTTTAAAAATAGTTTAGTGCATAGCATATAATTTTGTTTTAGACGTAATTTAAAATGTACTAGCTTGAATATTGTTAAAAGTTTTGTTGGGTGAAAAAAAATGCGTGCACTTTAGTAAAAGTTGTCGTTCACGCTTAACAACAAAAGTTATAATTTCCCTCGTTGTTCTGTTTATCTTATGCAACACCGAAGGTTTTAGTGATTTGTAATCAAGCTGTAAATTATCAACCTCAGGTTAAATAACTTGTTTAACTTAATAGAACACCCATTATTGTTGTTATCGGTTTGATTGCACAGCTAAATACCTTTCACTCGGTATTAAGGATTGCTATACCTAGCTCCAGTAGTTTATGAGAAAATTGGACATTTCAAATTCATAAATGTAATTTATACTAATATTAGCAAGTTATTGAAGTTTGCAAATAATTATCATATTAATATTGTTTACGCGTCCATGTTATTTTCTGTGCTGTGTTAAACTGTTTCTCTCAGTTCTAGTGTCAGTTTATATATTTTGCCTTCTAAAATTTGATTTACAAATCCAATCAGAAATGAAAACTTATTGTAAACAAGAAAGAATAATATGCTATTAGTCATTGGTGAGGATGAATAGGACTGTTTTGTGGCTCTAGTAAAGTATATGCTCACAGGTACCCAAATAGAGAACATTATAATATAAATGTGTTTAAGAGACTGTTACTAACATTTCGCAGTACCGGAAATGTGGAATATAAATAACAAAATAGACAAAGACACGAAATTAATGAGAATGATATATTTTAAGTACTTGAATCGCTAATAAAAAATCTATATACAAGCCAGAGACGTATTAGCGAAGAAGTAGATACTTGCAGGAAAAGTGTTTCTGGAATAATTAAAAAACACAACTTCTATCACTATCATATTCAAATGCATCAGGAACTCTATCCGAAGAATTTTGACACGCGAATTGAGTTTTCCTTGTGGGTTTTAGACAAGTGGAATGTGATGGTAATTTTTTTTGTTGTGTCTACTGATGAGACTACTATCCGTAATAATTACTTTGTAAATCGACATAATTTTCACTATTGCATTGATATGAATCAATATTTCTTTCGAACTGCCAATCACTAACATCGTTGGTTTTTGATAATATGGGAAGGAGTCGTAGGATCGCATGCAATAGGTCCTTTTTTTTCATGGCATATTAGATGCAAGAATATTTCATCAATTGTTGCGTCAAAAGCTGCTAAAACTATTAGGAGATGTCCCACTACTTACGAGACGTAAAATGTGGTTGCAATTACATGGCACTGCTGTTCCTTACAGTGTAGTTGTACGATGTTGTCAAAATATTTTTTCCAGATAAATGGATCGGAAGGTGTAGTGCTTATGAATAGCCTCCGAGGTATTCTTGTTTGAAACCACTCTATTTTTTTTTAGAGTAACATTAAGAGTATAGTTTACAATACTAAGCCAACTACTCCAGAAGTAATGAACAAAAGAATAAGTGTAGCATTTCGATCAGTAACACCGTAATTGTTGCAGAAAAAAAAGTATTTTTTTTAAACGAGTACATGCTTGTATTGAACAAGACGGATGTCAGTTTAACGCTAATTTTTTATGTAGTAGTTTGTAAATAATGTTTTATCTTTTCTATAACAATCATTTCAGTTGCAATTTAATGTGTTTTTTGTATACTAAATCAAATAACTGTTATTTGTATTGGTACTTTTGTATGTTTTGTCATTAAACAGAGAAAATAAATGTGTAATTTAGATTAATTAAGTTATTTCAGTTTCAGTTGGCCAATAAATAACAAAAATGGCGTCACATGATAATGAATCTTAGGTAAAAACAATAATATTAGTTTGACAATTATTTGCAAAGCCAACCTAAACTTCAATAAATCGCAAATATTAGTATAAATTACAATGATGAATTACCAAATTTCTAAATTTTTCATAGACAACTGGAGTTAGTTATAGGTACCGCTAACACCGATTGAAAGCTATTTAGCTGGACATTTAAACCTAAAAAACGTAGTGAGAGTTCCATTTAAGTTAAACGAGTTGTGTAACCTTTAGTTGATCAATAATGTACAGCTAGATTACAAGTACCCTGTATAACGTAACAACAGTAAACATTGTAGAAAGTATAGTAAAAGCTTTTAATAAATTGGTAAAAAGTAAAATTGTTCATGCAAATTTTGCCGTTTTCTATTTTTTGTACATTCCGAAATTTGCTTAAAATCGATTTTTCTCGTAAACAGGAGAATATACGGATAGCGATGTTTTAAGAAATAAACATTATTTTTTGGTTCATAATTTAAATATGCATATGCTTATCATTTTTGATATACTTTATTAAAAAACTATTTTGAAATTATTTGTCGCTTAGGAGCTGCAGAATAATTCGTATGTAGCGAGCCACCCTATATATATATATTACTCATATTTAGACCAGGGTAGAAAATTAATTAATTACATCAAATAATTTTAATCACCGTGTATAAGGAATTTTATTAGATAATACGCTTTATTAAAAGACCGTGGAGCATAAAAATTCATTCGTTTCATTAAAAATAAGAGATTTAAATTATTTACAAGACGCTTTCTATAAAAAGAAGCAGTATTAAAATGCTCAACGTGTAATTTAATTATTCCAAGTAAAGAAACACATGGAAATTACGTGCAAAATTTATATTAATTAATTCAAGTTTAAGTAACGAGTATTAAACAAAATGTACAAATAATAATTGAATATTTAATTAGGATTCACTAAAAATTAAAGGGTATTATTTTAATTGGAGTTAATTGAACCATTAGTAACATATAATATGCATAAAAGCTTGTAAAAACCCAATAATATTCAAATCGTAGAAGTGTTAGTTAGAAGTAAGACGATTGAACACCTGCGTATTTTTAAAAGTCTCGTTCTGCGTAAATTTTGCAGATAACAAATGGTTACAGAGAATGTTGGAAAAACCGTCGCTTAATATTCACGAGAAATGCTAATAAGGTGGGTTACTTCACAGTCCACGTGGATTGAAAATAACCGATACTAAAGAATATCGATTAGTACCACTCAGAACAGGGTAGATAGAGACGGATAATATGCGCAAGACAGAGACACAGATAATTAAAGGCGTGGGTTGAGCAACGTCACTGGGCTGAGATTGGTTGAAAATAAGAGGCAAACATGAGAGGTAAAAATAACATTTCTGTATAAAAATTAATTAGTTATTCTCAGACGTTGCGAGCCGTGTCGAAATTTCATAGATTTTAAACTTGGACGTGTGCAAATTTTGGAGAAGCTGTGCCGAGCGATCGAAAAGGGAACATAGAATGACGAAATTCTAGAAACTGTCCGTTTTGGGGACAAAAGCGACGTATAGGCTAGTGATTATATATACCCGGGTTAATATGAGTTTCTCTCTCTTAGTTTTTCGATTTTGATTGAATAATTTAAACAGTTTGCTCGTATATTTTGGTGATTATTTAATACTTTAAAACAGTTTGCTCTTTACGTACTACGATGAAAGTAATTTAGTGCATTTAGAAAAGAAGATGCAAGGTAATAAAGTCTAGTATCACTGTACCAATTATTCAAATTTGCAACGACAAATGAATACACAAAAGTAGTCAGTTTTGGCGTATAGCGTGAAAGAGGTATGAATTTCTTTGCTATTTTTCGGGGGTGTTAATAATTAAATGATTCGTAAACGTGACTGGATCCACAAAACAAGATTCAGATATACACAGATGAGTTCCGGAAAAGCCCTGAAACAACTTTAGATGAATGGAGGTGTAGAAAAATTTTAAAGGCGACCAGTAATCCAAGGACCTAAACATAACCCAGTTGGAATGGTGTGATTAACAAAAGACGATGTACATTGGAGCCACGAGTGCATTAACCTTCAGGTAACTTATGCTTTGTTGTTCGATTTTTGATGTTTTGGTGTGTGTTGAACAACTTTATAATTTATTTACTTAAAATGGACAGTAGTGAATTTGTACTAACAACAAATTTTTAATTTTAAGGTGAAATTTTCTTGTTTAAGTAGAAAGGAGTATTTTGTATTGATGTTCTGGATTATGATGAAAATTTGCGTATGTCTTTGAGCTCAATTAGACGAACCTGGTTAATTAACGTAAAGGGGTGGGAGATGCTCCCTTTGTACTCAGACTCAGGTCTGCATATATTGCTATATTAATTCGTAGGCATCCTACAAGGACTTTAATTCTGGATGCACATTAAAATGATAATAAATTTAATCTTGAAGTTTTCTGATACTGAAATTTATGCTGAAATTTAATTTTGAAATTTTAATGTATTATGAATATTGATGTAAATAGAGTTAACGTTGATGTTTGTGGTAGAAATGTATTTGTTTCTTTTTGAATGAGGATGAAAGTTTTAACTAGGTGAGCAGCCGAGGCGGAAAAGAGTAAAGAGGCGAGTAACAGAAGAAAGTCAACGGACCAGTTAACTTTGTAGGATTCACAGCATTCTTGACGCCCAATTTGTGGGACTCGAATGTTTTTTTTTTTAGAAAGAGGACAGAGGCGATTATCAGAAGAGAATCACAGCAAATCTTGACGCCCAATCTGTAGGGCTCGATTTGAAAACCTTAGTTTAAGATTAATGGAGAGGCTTTTTGCAGGTTTCACAGCATTCTATATATATATATATATATATATATATATATATATGCTATGATACTCTCTAAATTATCGTGCCCCTACGCTGTGCGGCTTATTAATTTTGCTATGAACTGCCGGAATTATCAAACCCCTATGTTGGGCTGTTATATTATTTGCTATGTACTTTAAATTATTCGCGCTCCATCATTTGGACGACCATTTTAATATTTACTATGAATAAACAAGATTGTAATTATCTCCTCCGACGTTGGGCTGTCTTATTAATATTGCTATCAATTCCCTCCAGAAACTTAACTGGATTTTATCTTGAAGCAACCTTGTCTGCCAATAGCAAAAATCGATACGTTACCGCCTTACTTGTTATCAATTTCGTATTCAACTCGTAGCTCCTCCTTGAACTATTTAAATCTTATGGCCTCGGCTAGCATTTATTTGGAATTATAAAATTCAGTTAATTTCGATTTTATATAATGAAACCAATATATTATGTACAGCTTTTGTAAATTATTTGAAATACACTTTTCAATTAGTTAATGTTGTAAATTTCATTTATTAAACATCATATCCTATTTACTCAAAACCCAAAGTCACCAAAAAAACCTATTGTCCTTATCAACGAAGCGTAGAACGTTCTAAACCTGTTATCATATTACTCACTTTATACTTATGCAACTTCTTTTGTTGACTTTTTCACATTCATATTATATTAAGCAAATCCAATATTCAAAATAAAAAAATATACAGAAAAATAAAATGTCATAACTAACAATCTGACCTGGTCTATCTTCTTCACATCGACGCTTCCATTTGCATAAAAATTTATCTTCCCCCAATTCAGGATTACATTTAAATTATTTCCATTACCCTATGGACTACCATTATTAATCAATGCACCCCAATTTATTGTCGTTTCATATCAGACTTATTACTTCTTATCAATCAATTTCCTCAAACTTAAAATTGTATTATTCTTTCCCCAGACTTAGAAATTGTATTACTGTTCCCCCAGACTTCAAAATTTGTAGTTTATTTTCCCAGACTTCGAAATTGTCGTTTGTTTACCCCGGACATAGAAATTGTCAAACTTAAAATTGTATTATTCTTCCCCCAGATTTCAAAGCCCTATTATTTTTATGTTTTAGTTTAAAATAAATTCATTAAAATGTACTTACGTTTAATCGGCAATTATAGTTTTCATCTTAGCACTTATTTTATCTTTCACTTTTAAAATTATTACGTATTATTTTATTTCATAGCGGCACACTTCGGCCTTTGTTGAGTTGCAAACTGTCTTCGTTATCACTGTACTTGCTAATATATTATTCCGTTCCCACTCCGTCAGTGGGTAGGGTCTAGAGCTCGTCGCTTATTTATGAACAATCAAATAATTACATTCAAAGTAGTTTCTGATGTAATTCTCTACGATTCCCAATAATTGTAAGCTGGTCGCAGCTGTCTTCGTTATCAACATGCTGTGTTTTGATAGATCTAATTGCTTTTCCATAAACAACTGATGCAATTCGACTTTTAATTTTCATATTTACATGTTATTCACGCAATTTTTAATCTTGTTTCTTATCAAAAATGGTTAGCTATTTGCACGCATTTACCTATGCTACCTGAAGCTCTATTTCTATCTCCGTATTAATCTAATTGTTTGGAACTCTTTTGAATGCGTGTTTGTTTTACACTTTATCGTTTACTTATAAATATACGCGTGCTTCCATTGAAAAATATCATTACTTGCTTTACCTAAATTAACTAAAACTTTATCTACAGGGTATTAAATATTTACTATCTACTTAATGCATGTCTTCCTGGTTTCTACGCTACTTATGCGTCTTCCTATGTTTATCTGCGTCGCTTAAAACTATTTATACTTTATATACAGGGTGTAAACTGCTTACTATTTACAAACTATCTCCATTTCTCAATTCTTCACTAAATAAATGCAGTTTTCTGTTGCCTATGGTAATTTCTCATTTCTAAATGACCTTTACTATAAAGTACACCCTTAAACAACCCCTTATCACAGCAATATATATATATATATATATATATATATATATATATTAATAGTTATTAAGATGAAATGAAAACCCAACTTTGTATTTAAAGTTGAATTACCATTTCAAATCGAACTAGTAATCGAAAACCACTGCTGTAGCCGTTCTTTTAGTGGTTTTCAATTACTAGTTCGATTTGAAATGGTAATTCAACTATAAATACAAAGTTGGGTTTTCATTTCATCTAAATAACTATTAATATATATTAAGCATTCATTTGCATTCCAAATGTGGATTATTCTTCTCTATTAAGAATAATATAATTACATGTTTGTATTATCCGAACGTTGCAAAAATAGGATGATCAAGTTATTAGTACATGAATTATGTATATAACTAGATTTAATTTCCTTAAATGCAAGACGTAATTGAAAATCGCTAACGAGAGCCAAGCTTCAGTAGTATTAAGTATAACATCATCTAAACAATTAGGCTAGATAGCTCAATTGGTTAGAGCGCTGATCCGGAAAATCAGAGGTTGCAGGTTCAAGTCCTGCTGTAGCCGTTCTTTTAGTGGTTTTCAATTACTAGTTCGATTTGAAATGGTAATTCAACTTTAAATACAAAGTTGGGTTTTCATTTCATCTTAATAACTATTAATATATATTAAGCATTCATTTGCATTCCAAATGTGGATTATTCTTCTCTATTATATATATATATATATATATATATATATATTGCCGTGTAATACCTGTATGAATCGAGCCTCACAAATTGGGCGTCATAAATTGCAATGTAACCTCTATAAAGCCTCTCCAGAGTAAAAAAAAACATTCAAAAATTTATCAATTTACAAAAATCGAAAATTCCACACAATAGAAAATTTTTCAAAAAAAAAATTCTTACCCAGATTCCTGCTCCATCACTTTAATTGATTTCTTCAACAGTTCCCAGGCTAGCTCAGTTGGACCTCCTCTTGGATACCTACATTTACTATCATACTCTTTACCGTTCACGCACACTCTCAATAAAACCACAAAATAATACAACAATCATACAATATCTATTTACCACTATTTACAAATAAAACTTCAAGATTATTTACATTTCGGTGCTCAAGTTACACCTCAATAAATTCAATCTTTGTAAAATCCAGGATTTTAAATTGAAATATCAAACACATTGAATGTAACAGGAGTAAATGGGCCCTAAATAATACCTCATTTATATTTTTTTCTAATTATTACACTCTGGAGTATGGTCAGCTCATGATAACCCAGTTTATTTTATTAATGTATGCTTTTTACTTTGCATACTCTTACTACAAATACAAAAAAACCCATGTACTCTTAACAATAAAATTTTAAATTCATGAAGAATGTTAATAAGCTTTATATACACCTTTAGATTTATATTCAAATACCATACTAAAAGTTAGTTATACGTATTATTTTCAATACGCAAAATAAAGCAAAATACCATCAAAGTTCACTCTCACACATCACAATAATTTCTATAGTCTATAAAAAACAGCAAATTCTAATGCGTTACCTAGAATTCCTTGAAGATCCCTACTCCGTTGACGATGAAGTTAAGTTCCTGCACCCTCGGTCTCGTGGTTCTGCTCTGCTTGCCGCCTCCAGCTATTTATAGGTAAACACCATCTAAGTTGTGCTGCATGCTATTCATTCAAGATCTGTCCAAATCCAAATCCAAGTATATTACACTTTTTTATTATTGCATAATTTAATTTACGTTACTTTACTTTACTTTACTTCACGAGCTTGTTAAAATATCTGTTGCACCTCAGTTAAAATTAAACCCGACACTATCCGCGTTTCAAACTATGAGGCCAACACTGTACTATTCAATTTATAAATTTTAAATACTTACAAGTTCGTGGTGGATTTCTGTACGTAGTAGGCAATGCAAGTTAACGAAGTCAAAGAGAAACTTAATAACTCTTCTCTCATATTTATACGATTCTAAGTGTAACCTCTCCAGACCCTCCTAACGCGAAACACTCAATTCAACTAATTCGTTCTTTAAATTTTGGTATAACCGTTTTCAAACTCTTTGAAATTTAGCTCGTTGATACGATATTTTCCGAAAAACCCGCATTTAATTTTCCCGTGATTGTCTGTTTTACAACTAACTATTTAGACCAATGATACTTTCAGTAACGTCTTAAAAACCCCGCTTACATTAACTCAATTCTTCTCTTATGCATATTAGATGTTTCCTTCTACCCTCGCTTGAGTGCTAGAAAATCGATATTACTGTCTGCGTGCTATCTAACCCACGTGGACTGAATAAGTGCGTTTCGAAGTAAACTGCTATTATGCCTGTCTCATTCCGAAGCATATCATTAATTGTCCATCCCTTCTGCGCTTTAAGGAAACTTTTGGTTACCGTTCATGCGAAACATCCGACCGTTTGAACGATATACCTCGAATCTTGTCTTTTATCTACACAAATAAGGAGAAGTTGACCTTTCCACAACATGCAGGTGTTCAATTAACGAACGTTTTAAAATAACATTTCTAGGAGTTTGCGTTTCAAGATATTTCATATATTCGACGTGATTGTTTGTTAGTAAAGCGTTTCGCCTTGGAATTATCGATTTTTCACGCTCTTCTGCGTATTTGACGTAATAAGCCTTTTAATTAAACTCAATTAAATTAATAATTTGCATTAACTTATACAATTTATTTACTTTACAAACCTAACTAAATTTTAATCACTAATTGTAAAATTTTGTTAATATTTGTTACTTTAAATTAACTAAATGAAATACATTTCGCACATAAATCATGGTTGTTTTCTCTATATAGAGTGTTTAAAATTGCATTGTTTATACCTAAATTTAACCCTTTAAAATCACTACAATATATATATATATATATATATATATATATATATATATATATATATATATATATATATATATATATGTATATATTGCTATGATAATAGGACAGTTTAGGGATAGGTTAAGTTATGGGGGTCGTAAAATAAAGAAATACAACTTCCACATTAAGAAAGGCACACAATTTCAGCAATTATAAGACTAAATTGGTCACCCTACATATTGTTAATTGAAAGCACACTGTATATAAAATACACGAGTTTAAATGCATAAGAACATAAATAGGTCTAAGAGTAGTTGACAAGTAAAGATAAGATTTTCAAACGCAACAAACTGCACAATATTAAATCACCGGGAAACCTAGATAAATTGGCATTGCAAAGATGTAACAATTGCGTTAAAATATCATCGTACACGCATTCTAAATAATTCATTATTAGAAAATCGTACGTGACTGGAAGAAATCACATTTGTTCAAAAATCCAGTATTCTGTAGAAATAAACATGCACCAGGCGATTCAATTTAGATAAAATGTAACAAACATTCGAATACGTGAGTTAATAAAAGGCAAAAGTTAAAATTTCTCAAAAAAACCACGATATGCGGGAGGCATACGTGACAGTCAAGGCATGCATTGAAAGATTTGAACTAAATAATTGATAAAAATCCCGAAGTATGCAAGATAAAGGTAGAAGTATCGTCCCAGTACGTAAACACGCCAATGAAATCAATAGGAGGTAGGGCTTATATATACGATAATGACGAAGCGACAAGTTAGTCTACATTCAAACTGAGCTACGACTATGTTCAAAAGTGTTAAGAATTTACGTAACCAGTGAATTAAAAATCAAAGTAAATAAGAATTAAAAAGTGCGAGAATTTATGCAACGAAAACAAGCCGATCTATAAATAGACGTAAGTAAAACGACTTAATTTAATACTTTTCTAATGTTAATGAAACAGGGCTTTTAACTTCAGTCTGGATTTTAATATCAATTTTTAATTTTAATCAGGATATTAATATCGACTTTCAATTTCAATCTGGACTTTAATTTTGGCTTTTAATATCGACTTTTAATTGGAGGCATATTTTGATTGAGATTGCTCTAATTTGGGATATTTAAGACGATTAATTTGGGACTTCGAACTTTAAACACACTCAAACTTTGGAGATAGTTTAAAAATCAGAGTATTCTAATTTGAACATATTTTGACTTGGTACGATTTTAATTGGAAACAATTTATAAGGCAGGCACAGTAATAAGGAAGGAGGACACAAAAAAGGGATGCAGATCACAGACTAGAAAGGAACTACAAACCATTCCAGGTTAGTAATCTTAATACACTTTATTATTGAAAAATGTTTTAATTTAATATTTATCACATTGTGTAATTGTAAGAGTCAACAAAAAGGGTCACTTAACAATTTATGACATGAGAATAGGTATCATGGAACGTACGAAGGTCCCTGAATAAGTAAAAGATATTTTTGCTGACTTTCAGAAAACAATAAATCTGGTATATATTGATATTCTGTAAAAAGGGAAAAATTTTGAAAGTTGTAAATATTATCAATCATTATATTGTGTATTATAGAATTGCTTTATTTGATTCAATAAGATCCAGTCGGGGTAAAAACCTAACTTAACATTTCATAACATAAAGGAATAAGGAATAAGGGGCGAGTATCACAGCAATTTTATGACATGCCCAATCGTTGGGCTCAATAATAATATTAGGGAAAAGTATCATAGCAATTTATGACGCCCATCGTAGGGGCTCGTTAAATCTCAAAATAATAATAAAGGCCAATTTCAAGGCAATATATATATATATATATATATATATATATATATAATATATATATATATATATATATGTAAGGTAAAAAGAAATTATAACTAAGTGACTCAAATTAAGCCCCGAGGGCAACCTGTCGACGCGTTTTGCCTTCGTGGCTGAATTTGAGTCACTTTTCAATAATTTCATTTTAGTTTGTATTAATTTAAGACTCATTAAACCTACTTTTCTTTTATATATACATATATATATATATATATATTGCTGTGATAAGGGGTTGTTTAAGGGTGTACTTTATAGTAAAGGTAGTTTAGAAATGAGAAATTACCATAGGCAGCAGAAAACTGCATTTATTTAGTAAAGAATTGAGAAATAGAGATAGTTTGTAAATAGGAAGCAGTCAACACCCTGTATATAAAGTATAAGTAGTTTTAAGCGACGCAAATACACACAAGAATACGCATAGTTAGCGTAGAAACCAGGAACACATGCATTAAGTAAATAGTAAATATTTAATACCCTGTAGATAAAGTTTTAGTTAATTTAGGCAATGCAAATAATGATATTTTTTATTGGAAGCACGCGTATTTTATATGTAAACATAATAAAGTGTAATTAAACACGCATTCAAAAAACTTCCAAACAATTAGGTTAATACTGAGATAAGAAATAGAGCTTCAGGAAGCATAATGTAAATGCGTGCAAGTAGTTAAGAACTTTGATAAAGAGAGGTGATTAAAAATTGCGTAAATAACATGCAGATATGAAAATTAAAAGTCAAATTGCATCAGTTGTTTATGGAAAAGCGATTAGACTTGTCAAAACACCGCATGTTTGATAACAAGCACCTGCAAGCAGGTCACAATTATTGGAAAGCATAGAAAATTACATCAGAAACTACTTTAAATGCAAGGATTTGATTCGTTAAAAATGAGTGACGAGTTTATAGACCATACCCACTGACGGAGTAGGAGAGAAAAGATATATTAACAGGTACAGTGATAACGAAGTCAGTTTTCAACTCAACAAAGACCGAAGTGCGCCACTATGAAATAAAGTGATACGTAATAATAATTTAAAGTGAAAAATTGTATAAGTGCGAAGATGAAAATTACGATTTCCGATTAAACGTAAGTAGATTTTGGTGAATTAATTTTAAACTAAAACACAATAATAATAGGGCTTCTAAAGCCGGGGAGAAAAATCCAAGTTCCGAGTTCTGGGGGAGAATAATACAATTTCTAAGTCAAGGGAAAATAAATGTTGATAATCCAATTCTAAGTTTGGGGAAATTGATAAGAAGTAATTCTAAGTCTGAAATGAGACGACAATAAATTGGGGTGCATAAGTATAAGTTAATGGTAGTCCAGAGGGTGATGGCAATAATTTAAATGCAATGGTTCAAGCGTGTAGATAGACGATATTTCGAATGGGCATGTAATAATCCTGAATTGGGGGAAGATAATTTTTATTCAAATGGATGGCTTAATGCATGGGAAATATTAGCTGATTATGGATGCGTAAATAGCGAGACCAGGTTAGATTTTTAGTTGTAAGACGTTATTTTTCTATATTTTTTATTTGAATATTGAATTTGCTTAATATAAATTAATGTGACGAAGTTCACCAAAACAAAGGATTTGAACACGTATAAAGTGCGTGGTATGATAAGAGGTTTAGAACGTTCCACACTTCTTCTTTTATAAAAATAATAAGTTTTTTTGGTGACTTTGGGTTTTGAATAAAAAGTTTATGATTTCCGATAAATGAGATTTACAACATTAATTAATTGAAAAGTGTATTTCAAATAATTTACAAAAACTGTACATAATATTTGTTTCATTATATAGAATCGAATAACTAAATTTTATAATTCCAAATAAATGCTAGTCGAGGTCATAAGATAAAGTTAATGGGAGTGATTTGATAATTTAAACAGTTCAAGGAGGAGCTATAAGTTGGATACGAAATTGATAACGAGTAAGGCGGTAACGTATCAAATTTTGTTATTGGTAGACAAGGTTGGTTCAAGATAAAATCCAGTTAAGTTTCTGGAGGGAATTTATAGCAATATTAATAATACAGCCCAAAGTCGGAGGAGATAATTACAATTCTTGTTTATACATAGCAATATTAATATGGTCGCCCAAACGATGAGGCGCGAATAATTTAGGGAGCATAGCAATAGTAATATAACAGCCCAACGTATGGGTTCGATAATTCCAGTACTACATAGCAATATATATATATATATATATATATATATATATATTGATATGATAACGCCGTGTACTCGGTGTAATGGCGTTTTTACTTAACTCCACCGCACTGTGTTCGCAAACCAAATTTAATCTTACTAATTTTATTATTATGGCACGGCTAGCTCTCTTTAATCTACACAGAGTGCACAACGTTACGATGATCAATTTTTCTCTTCTCCACCCCTTTATGATTACCTATTTGTTTAAATCTATAAAACAAAGTCAATTAATTTCATATAATGAAGAAAAATAATATATACAATTTTTGAAAAATATTTAAAATACACCCTTCAATCAATCAATATCATATGTATCATTTATCCCAAAATTTATATGCCTTGAATTCAATTTAAAGTCACCAAAAACTACCCTTTTTACCAAAGAAACTTGGAACGTTCTAGACCCCTTTATAATATATTACGTAAGTTTAACGTATGCAATGTTTTTGTTGACTTTATCACAATTTTTATATAAATTAAATAAATTCAGTATTGAAATTTAAATAGAAAAATATCATAAAACTAATTAGATCTGACCTACTACAGGTTGTTCGGGTTGTGGATTAACACCCCTTTGTTGTCCTCATTCATCTATCACTGCTCTGCTCAGTTGAACCCCTCGTTTTCCATAAATTACTTCGTACTTCTTTATTTTATTTGCATTGAATCTCGCAACTTCAAGTTGTACCAGAATTGTACTAAAATATAATTGTCGACGCTGATTTGAAATGTACTCTTTACCCAGATTTGAATTATTCTTATCGTCGCATACTTGAATTATTCAGAAATACACCACCAATTTAAATTATTGTCATCAACACATTCGAATTATTATATCACAAATTCGATGTATTATCATCACATTTGAGATATTCTATCGTCCCATTCGAAGCCCTATTATTATTATTAATATTTATTTTAAATAAATTATTCCAAATTCTACTCACGTTAAACGGCAAAATAAGGCTTCATAATTGTAGCACTATTTGTCACTTGTAACATATACTTGATATATAATTAAATATTAAATTACGCGTAACTTTCTGTTTAGCAGTGACGCAGCTTTGCCCTGCCTGAGTTATGAACTGACTCCTCTTATCATTGCTCTGTGTTAATATAGGCTGTTCCCACTTACATGTGGGCTGGGTTTTCAACAAGTCTTGTAGATATCTCAACCAATCAGGCCCTGCATTTTGGAGTTGTTTCTGATGAAACTTATTCGGTTTTCCGTGTAATATCTATTTGCTATTGATACATCGTTATCTTGACCATACGTTGTGGTGAATTTGATAGCGGTAGTGAATTCTAGCAAAATATTTCTCCATTTTAGTTACCAAAGAACTAAGTTCTAAATGACTCATTGTAAATAATCTTTTATTAATTAATATCAAAAACATAAACACATGAGTTTAAAGATTACGTCTAACCTCAATTGTTTACTTATCGTAAATTTAAAGGCGTTTTCACAACAAAGCAACAAGACTCGCAGAAGTTGAAATTCAACAGAATTATATCATATATTTTATCATAGAATAATTATTTTTATTACAAAAAAAAACTAAACAACCGGCTCGATTAGGACCAATGGCGAATTTGATAGCGGTAGTGCAACTAATTTTATCAACAATTTTAGCGGAAGTCCCAAATACATAAATAAAGCAAGTACAAGACAAAAGTACTTACCAATTCAGCATCAGCTGCAGAAGATCAACAGGAAACCACTCTTCTACTAAATTCAAAAAAGGCACCCTTAATCAAGATAGCTATTGGTGGCGGCGGACGAGTTTGACAGGTGGCTGCTGATATTGGAATGGCGACATAAGTTTTAATTATGATATTGGAAACAACACCTTTCAAAGCAAACTACTAAAAGCAATTGACTATGTAACTTAACTTTCAACATCTGCGAGTTATCAACTAGATAAATGAACTATATAACAAATGTTAGAATTTCTATTTTAAATAAAATTAGCTTGATGGCGTCAACACGTTGTTTTGAGTAGATATCGCCTTTTCAATATTGTACAAAATAAAGGATGTAACTTTAATGCTGTTTTCGTTTGTGTTTATGCATCTTTGAAACTGCGTTTTCTTATCAAAGCGTTTATTGTTTCTGCGTAATTGCCTAAAGCTTTGTTAGGTTTTATTTCTTATCTTCGTATTTGTTTTACAACTAACTAGAAGACTTCTCAAAGCGTGTTTAATTACATGTACTATCACTTATTCTGAATACGCGTACTTTTGTTGAAAGATATGCTCACTTGCATTAATTAAAATTAATGAAGGTCTGTATACAGTGTTGAATACTTGCTATTTCCATTATGTCTGAATTACTTATTTTTCTGCTAAATACGCGTTCCATTGTTGTAAGATATGCTTCCTTGCATCGCTTAAAGCTAATTATGGTCTATATACAGGTTGTTGAATGCTCACTATTTACATAATGTACGAATTACTTAATTTTCTGCTAAATAAATGAAGTTTTCTGATTCCTATTGCAATTTATGGTTACTACACGACCCTTGCTATTCAATACACCCCTAAATAACCCCTTATCACAGCAATATATATATATATATATATACATACATCATACATACATAATATAAATTAGTTGTAGTTAGCAAGATTTTGAATTTCACATTTTGATTTGGGGAAAATGACGTGATAAGGGGTCGCGAGAAGTCACTAAAACCCAATTTTTACAAATAAATCTCACCAAAATATATGGATAAAAAAATGCAATTGCGCGTGTACAAGTAATCACCCTGTATGATATAAGCGTCTTGTAAATACGTATCAACTAATGTGAGCCGTATATATAAAAATAATAATTTTTTTAAATACCTTAAAACGCATTAAATGCAAATGCAAATCGATCATTTTAAGATAAAAACAGAAACTACACGTTTGTGCAGGTTCCGCAGAAAAAAATAAATAATTTTGTGTATTTAAAACCTTAATTCAATCTTAATTTTGGATATTATAAATGTTTTACCTTGAAAACAAATGTTTTCTGTAAGAATAACACCTCGTTTGAATTAAAAAAGCAATTAATGTTTAAATTAATTAGTTTTTGTATAGCATAAAAATTTTGGAAATAAAACAAGTTCATGTATTTTCGAGAGGAATTGATAAAAATACGTCAAATTCGTAAAAACTAATTAATAAAGGCGTCAGATGATAATAAATCTTACCTAAAAACAACAATATTAGTTTGAGAATTATTTGCAAAGCCAACCTAAACTTCAATAAATTGCAAATATTAGTATAGATTACAATGACGATTTACGAAATTTCCAAATTTCTAATAGACTACTGTAGTTAGGTATAGGTGACCGGAATACTAAAAAATACAGAAAATGTAATAGAAATTGATGAGAAATAAATATGATCGTTCGCATTCACTGTACGATAGAAGGAGACTGAGAGGATTAACTTTAGGTATTAAATAAAGACAGAAAGTGCATATAAATCAACACTAACGAGGTAATAAAACGCAACGATTTTGAACGTAATGAGGATTTCCGAGAAATTTTGTAAGATGGGCGTGTATTAATTAGAAAGGAATCACGAAAATACTACTACATTATAAAAAATAGATAATTTTGATATATAAATGAGAAATGTTATTAAAAACATTCATTCAGGAATTCGATCGCAAAATGTACATTTAAGCTGCAAAGACGTTATTTGAAGTATGCAATACACATACTGTAATTTTATATTTAAAATGTAACAGTGAATAAAGAAGTACATTTAAAACGTTATCTGCACATAAAAATAAAAATTATTACATGTAATTATATACAATGAAGTTGGGAAATGCTTCGATATAAAAAGCTATTAAAAATTTCCGATGAAGCACATGATTTCTAGATGAAGATTTAAATAATATGCAGGATTTTGTAAACAATTTGCACGTTAATTTAAAATAAGGGCAAGAAGCCGATGATATTTAATTGGAAAACCCCTCTGTGGATTTTAGCAAATATAATATTTTTTTAAGATTGTTTGTAACTGATACTTGAAATTTGTCATTTAATGTAAGCCTAAAGTAAAATAGGTCTGAATTATATGATAATTTTATTTTTTAAAAATCTTAACCAAGAAAGTTTGTGTTCAGAGTTTGAAACACCCTGGCCTTTTAATAGATTCGTGGTCAAGGATTTTTCTGGCAAAGCAGACCCTACAAGCGCGAGAATCATAACCAGGTAAACTATCCATAAGAAAAGAAGTTCAGTTCTGTAAATTTAAAGTAAATAAGGAACATTTCCATAATTAAGTAAATAAACACTCGTAGAAGTTATTTGATGTTTGAAAGAAACAATGTTGTAAATGTTCTATATGCTTTTGTATGAGAGAAAATATTTTATAGCGTATAAATGCTTACTTGACTTCATTTTATAAATTCCAACATTTCCGTTGAACTAGCCAATCAAAGAAAAGTTAGAAAGGAAAATAAGTCGACAATTTTAAATTCTACAATTTGCTGTATCTTTATCACAGCACCATTTAGTGGCGCACCAAAGCGAGGCGTTGTCACAGCACTCTTTTAGTGACGTATCATTAAAGCGACGTTGTCACAGCACTTTCTTAGCAGCGCATCAACGTGTAGCCATTTTAATATCAATATATATATATATATATATATATATATATATATACAGTGTGTCCAAATTTCGAGTCTCTACATTGTGATTTCAGTTATTATAAGAGATAGAAATTGGGTTAAATGGGGAAAGATTTGGAGGAATCCAGGCCAGTTTTGTATCCGTTTACAAAATTGGTGTAAGTTGTCTGGTTGTGGAGATATTAGAAGAAAACTAAAAATGGCGGATTTTGTTTTTTGATAATAAAACATGAATCATAAGTCGCACCATCACAAGACTTGCACATTATTAAGGAGTATTTTAGCATAAACAGAATCACTCGACTGTCTTTTGTTTTCGAGGAAACGCCCACAACTTTTGTTTTTCTTATGGCCGCCATTTTGAATATTAAGTGAATATTATGCGCCTTAAAATTACCTTTTCAAGGATATGCCACATGTCTATAAAAAAATGCAAAACTATCCTAAATTTTAAAAATAACTAAATTTGTATGTTCTTTAACGTTTGGTAATCCCAACAGGGCAAAAATTTGATTTCTACTTTATGAAAAGTACAATACACATTTTATAATGTACACAAACAGCATTTGTCACAAATTATTAATTATGGTGGTACTAGAGTTAAAATGATATCGTTTTATAATAGTAGGCGGTGGTATGTGACAAAACCAAACAATTGAATTACAGTTATATGTCAAACAAATTCTAAAATTTAGATAAACTTGTGTGTGTTGTAAGTTTTGGTGCCGGTGGTGCTGCATTTTAATTTAAAAATGGCGCATGTCTACAAGTTTTGAATGAGGAAAAGTTTGATATGCTAAATACTTATTTACAATCGTTTCGGAACGCTGATACGGCATCCGCCAGATATTTGGAATTGTATCCAGAAAGACGACAACCGCATAAAACATCCTTCAGAAAAATTGTAATGAATTTACTGAATTATGGTGCTTTTGAACAGACTAGGAACAATACGACTTAAACAATAGGGAACGTGTTCTAAGCATTACTGAGGCGGTAACACGAAATCCATCCACATCCGTAAGATCTGTAAGCCGTGAACTTAATATTCCAAAATCAACTGTTCATAATATTTTAAAAAGGAAAAGTTTCATCCTTATAAACCTACTATTGTCCAAGGCCTCAAAAAGAAGATTTCGCCAGACGAATGCGTTTTTGTAATTGGTACATCCAAAATGCGAGGAAGAACCGCACTTTCCAGAATTGATAATATGGACAGACGAAACGCGGTTTACCAATTGCGGGGTGTTCAATAAACATAACACGCATCACTGGAGCACTGAAAATCATCATCTGACGGCGCAACGCAAATTTCAAACGAGATATGGATTTAACGTTTGGTGTGGTATCTTAGGTAGTTAATTATGATATAAATATTTTAGTAAATTAACCAATGTAATTAATACTTTTATAGGTAATAATTTGATTGGACCCTTTTATTTTGTCAATAACTTCAATGGCGCCAGATATACCGGAATTGTTAAGAGACCAAATAATTCCGGCTATTAGAGGACTTGTACCAAATGATGATGATTTTCGAAAACTATGGTTTCAGCAAAATGGTTGTCCAGCTCACAATTCCCGAGAAGTTAGCGCCCTTTTAGCTGAACATTTTGGCCAAAATATTATATGCAATAGTGGACCAATTATGTGGCCGGAAAGATTACCAGATCTTACACCACTTGATTTTTATTTATGGGGTTTTGCTAAAAATGAGGTTTATGAGTTTGAACCGCCTCATAATATAAACGAACTGCAGGAAAGAGTCCGTGACATTCTTAACTCTATAAATAGGCGCACGTTAAGCAGAGTTGTACGGAAAGTTTTAATTGATTGTCGAATGTGCCGTGATGCAAACGGACAGCATTTTCAGCATCTACGGGAAGGAATTTAGATGATAGTTTGCTGTTTCGGTCACATTTAATTTTGTTCCCTAAATTAGATAAGATAGGCTACAGTTTTATATTTAAGTTAATTTTAAGATTTATATCCAATACTTTACGAGTTCTACTTAACAAAATGTATGTGGTACTACTACTACTACTACTGTTTGGAAAGTAGAAATCAAATTTTTGCCCTGTTGGGATTACCAAACGTTATAGAACATACAAATTTAGTTATTTTAAAATTTAGGATAGTTTTGCATTTTTATAGACATGTGGCATATCTTTGAAAAGGTAATTTTAAGGCGCATAATATTCACTTAATATTCAAAATGGCGGCCATAAGAAAAACAAAAGTTGTGGGCGTTTCCTCGAAAACAAAAGACAGTCGAATGATTCTGTTTATGCTAAAATACTCTTTTTACAAAAGTGTCTTAATAATGTGCAAGTCTTGTGATGGTGCGACTTATGATTCATGTTTTATTATCAAAAAACAAAATCCGCTATTTTTAGTTTTCTTCGAATATCTCCAAAACCAGACAACTTACACCAATTTTGTAAACGGATACAAAACTGGCCTGGATTCCTCCAAATCTTTCCCCATTTAACCCAATTTCTATCTCTTATAATAACTGAAATCACAATGTAGAGACTTGAAATTTGGACACACTGTATATATATATATATATATATATATATATATATATATACATATTGCTGCTATGAGATCGCCGTACTCCGATGTATTTAATGCTCAGTTGTCTGCTGCTCGCTACTGGTCTGTTTCTAAATAAATTTTAAATTACACACAATTAGATTCATGCCTCGACTAGCTCAGTTCAACCCTACACAGTGTGCACGATGATACGATAACAAAGAAATTTTTACGCCCCTTTTCCTCCAACATTTCATACCTGAATAAAATAAACTAAATAACCAAAATTTGTATAATAAACCAAGAAATATGTACAATTTGCAACTCTACAAGCTTCCTAATACTATTTGCTATTTAAAACCCTTGAATCAAAGTAAATAATATAAATCTGTTCAACACCAAATTATAACCCTAATAAAGCAGTTAAAGTTAGCAAAAATAACTCTGTATTATTTTGGAAGTCTTGTTCAACGTTCGATGAACCTTCTTTCTCTTAACGTAATTTCTACGTATTTGCAAAATCTTTTATGACCCTTTACATAAATGTCTAAGTACATGCAAGTTTTAAATGTTTAAAAGAAATAAGTTTTATGCTATTAATTTACTACGATCTCTAACCTGGTATTTTTCCCGGTAGATTTCTTGATTCGAATGTGTAGCTTTGCGTATACCCCAATCCTTCGAGGTGCCGTTACGTGCTGTTAACCAGTTACCTTGGGTTGCTTTCAGCTTAACGTCCTGATTAAGAATTTTCCCCTTTATTATGTTTGGTACTTGTAGTACTGGATTCTTACGTTAAATTTCTTATTGAATATGCTTAGTGAATTGTTTATTGAATCGTTTAGTAAATCTCTCAGTGGATTTTACTGTGGGATTTTAGTAGATTTCTTTGTGGAATTCTTAATGCCCTAAGTTAATAAACGTTAAAGATCATATTTACCTTAATTAAAATTTGAACTTTCGTTTTATGTCAACGGCGTATGTCTATTACACTTGTATATTTGAACGTGTACTTGTACTTAAAATTTTTAATTGCTGACTTTCATTTATAATTCGTATTTTAATTTCTCGCTTGAACTTTGCGTAGTATATTTGTTCAGACCAGTAGAGTTTGTGCTTCAGTTATAGAAAGACTGACTGTTATCAGCTTCGTGCAATATATAAAGGCAAACCAACCCACATGCTGTTATTGGTTTACCGCGCTTAATTTTTGTTATTTGAGCATGGTAGAGGCGTTGCACTGCGTTTATTATGCATCCATTCTGGTTCTACACGGAGTTCCCTATTCTATAGCTTGTTGAAATGCTCCCAAAAATCACGTAGACACCAAAGTTTTACGTTATGGAGTTTGTTGACCATGGTACTTTGTACCTTTCAATATCTTGTATTCGTATTTTGTATAGAAATTTATTAACTATTACTCTTAAACTGGCACGTAGCCAAACTTATGTTACACATTTTATTTTCCTCATATGCTGGATTTCAGGCGATTTTATATTCAAAATATCACGTAGATATAATTTTATTATGGAATTCTTTAACATATGACGTCAGTTAGATGCGTTTATTGACTTCTTGCGTCATGAGACATGCTTGTTTTTTGAAAAACTTGTTTATTGTGAGCACACATAATTATTTTCTTACACTAATGCTTTGGATTCAACTAAAATTCGTTTCATGTTTGTTTTACTTTAGATACTTCTAGTTTGTATTTATTTAAAGCTTCTGAATGTATTACCGTTTCTAAAATGAATTGGATTGCATCTAGAGTTATTTATTCTACTAATTGTGGTTAAATTATTAAAGATGAGCTTCCTTTCATTGATCAAAGTTAGTTGTGGATTTTATACAGTGTGTTTGATATTTCCTTTTTGCATAATTAAAGAATTGCGGTTTTTTTATGATTCAGATGTTTAGTTTCCTTGATTTTGGTGCTGTTTACATCAAGTATACCACTCGTACAACCCTATATACCCCTAAATATTTTTATTATCATAGCAATGTATGTATATATATATATATATATATATATATATATATTATATATATGTATATATTACTCATATTTAGACCAGGGTAGAAAATTAATGGATTACATCAAATAATTTTAATCACCGTGTATAAGGAAGTTTATTAGATAATACGCTTTATTAAAAACCCGTGGAGAAGAAAAATTCATTCGTTTTATTAAAAATAAGAGATTTAAATCATGTACAAGACGCTTTAGAAGCAGTATTAAAAAGCTCTGCGTGTAATGTAATTATTCCTAAACAAATGGAAATTACGTGCAAAATCTATATTAATTAACCCTATTTCAAGTAACCGGTATTGAACAAAACGTACAGATAATAACTAATATTTAGTTAGGATTCACTAAAAATTAAAGGCTATTATTTTTAATTGAAGATAATTGAATCGTTAGTAACAGATAATATCTATAGAAACTTGTAAAAACCCAATAAAATGTAAATCCTAGAAGTGTTAGTTAGAGGTAGGATGGTTGAACACACCTGCGTATTTTAAAAGGCAATTTCAGTTTAATTTGTTTAGATAAACATGTCGATTCTAAGGATATTGGAAACGGTCAGAGGCTTTAGCACGAAATACAAAACAGGGTTTATTTAAAAAGCTCTGAGAACTAATATTATTTTGAACACCTGCGTAGTTTAAATATCACATTCTGCGTAAATGTTGCAGATAATTAATAGTTTCAAAGAATCTTGGAGAAACCGGGGCTTAATATTCACGAGAATGTGCGATACGGGGTTATTAAACCCAGATAACAGTCCACATGGACTAAAATATAATCGATAATAAAGAATATCAATTTGCACCAATACGAACAGGTTAGAAAAGGAAAGAGAAAATGCGTCAAGCAAAGACACATATAGTAAAAGGCGGGATTTAAGCAACGTCACGAGGGTCACAATTGGTTGAAAATAGGATGCAAATATCAGAGGTAGAAACAACAATTTCTGTACAAAATTAATTAGTTTTTCTCGGACATGCTTGCGTGCCGTGTGTTGAAATTTCTGAGATTTAACTGGGGTGAGTACTAAATTCGTAAAAATCGACGCGCGAGCGACAGACTGGGAACATAGAATGAGAAATTCTTTAGAATTACCCGTTTTGGGGAACAGACCGACAGACAGGCTTTTTGCTATATATACCGGCGGTAATATGAATTTCGGCCTCTTAGACTTTTGACTATTCGATGCGTTAAAAGCTCTTACATCCGCGAGTTGATTCAATACGTTAAACAGTGCATGTAGTATGATAAAATAATTTAAAGTTTGCTCGTATATTTTGGTGATTCAAAATAGTTTGTTCGGTACGTGCTAACATGAATATACTTTAGTGCACTTAGATACAAGGTAATAAAATTTAGTTTCACTGTACCAATTAGCAAAATTTACAACGACAAATGTATACACAAAAGTAGGCAGTTTTGGCGTATATTGGTGAAAGAAGTATGAAGTTATTTGCTATTTTTCGGGGGTGTTAATAATTAAATGGTTCAAATACGTGTCTGGATCCACGAAACAAGGGTCAGATATACATAGATGAGTTCCGGAGAAGCCCAGAAACAACTGGTGATGGAGAAAATTTTAAAAGCGTTGAGAATTAGAAGCCGTAAATATAATCCTGTTGGAATGGTGTGATTAACTAAAGGGACGATGTACTTTGAAGCTACGAGGACAGTAACCTTCAGGTAAATTATACTATTTTGTTTGACATTTTGTGTGTGTTGAATAACTTTATAATTGATTTACTTTAAATGGACATTAGTGAAATTGTACTAACCATAAAATTTTAATTTTAAGATGAAATTTGCTTGTTGAAGTAGAAAGGGTATTTAGTTTTGATGTTCGGTAATATGATGAAAATTTGGGTATGTCTTTGAGCTCAATTAGACGAACCTGGTTAATTAACGTAAAGGGTGGTAGATGCTCCTTTATACTCAGACTCCGGTCTGCTTATATTGTTATATTAATTAGTAGGCATCCAACAAGGACTTTAATTTTGGATGCACATTAAAATGATAATAAAATTAATCTTGAAATTCTTTTTAAAACTGAAATTTATGCCGAGTTTTAATTTTGAAATTTTAATGTATTCTGAATATTGATGTAAATAGAGTTAACGTTGATGTTTTTGGTAGGAATGTGTTGTTTTTTTTTATGAATGAGGAGGTTTATAACATTAGGTGAGCAGCCGAGGCGAAAAGAGGATCACAGCCGTTTATGACGCCCAATCTGTGGGACTAGAATTTTTTTGTTGAAAGGACCCAGTTCCCGCATTCAAAGGAGAATATCACAGCAATATATATATGTACACACACACACACACACACACACACACACACATATATATATATATATATATATATACATATATATATATATATATATATATATATATATAAATGGGGGTGTAAGTGAGAAATTAAGCATGGATTTCGTGAAACTGTTTGAGTTTAGTAAATCCAAGAAACTTTCCTTCAATAACGAAATCACTGTTTACATATCTTATACGAATGGATAAATGCTCAGCACCGGTAATATTAAATATTTTATGGCTAAGACTAAAAAAACCATCACTTCCATTTATTTCGTTAATAGTAATTTTTCTAACAACGTTGATTCATATTATGTTTGGGCTCACATGTATTTTGATGTTTGTTCGCATTTATCAAACTGATTTTTTAGTATTTTGTCCCTACTTTCTACCCTAAATTGCAGAAGATCGTGTAAATTGCTTTCACTGGGTTCTTTTTCTCTAAGTGCAATGTCATATGTCATACAAAATAATATTGATCATACGTTTGATGCCAATTTTTCTATGTTTTCTTGGTTTAGTTGATTTTCAGAAGCATTTATTGTTCTAAGACCGCAGAGGACTGGCCATATATTACTTTGCCAAATAATACTGTTTTGAACTTTGCGTGTCTGTAGCATTCTGATACTTCGTGTTTTCTTGTACATTTTTGAATATGTTTAAAGTTTGTTTTATCCTGGTACAATAAATGCACCTAAGTCTACTTTTCAGTTTTTTTAATACACAATCTACCCATAACAATTTAATCACTCTTTAATAGTTGCATCACTTGAAATCCAAGGGTTGTGCAATAGATCATATTTACTTTTACTTGAAATCGTTGAAATTTCTAAAAACAGTCTCATATCATTAATATTTATATTGTCAATACAAGCTGTCGAAGTCGAAGCGTGTAATCCTTCAAGAACCCCTTTAATGTTTTTTTGCGGTGACAAATTTATCGTTCCTATGTTTTCACCAGCATGCTTAAAAAATTTTCGAATATGTATACCTACAACCACAATTACTTTTTCATACAATTAAAAAAGAAAGAGTACAACTAACAGGTTTTTTGTAAAACTACAGCTATATATGTATACTATTTACTTATACCACAGTACAACTGTGCCATATACGTAGAAAATCTATTAACAACACAAATACCACAGAACAGTACTATATGCAGAATAATAGAAACTGAAAGTGCAAATTTGACAATGCTTATAGATAAGGACGCACATGTCACGACTTGTCACAGTGTCACACCCGCTTGCCGGCGATTGGAACCCTACATGTGATTTTCCAATACTCCACCCGAAGGTACTACATTGGCCAAGAAGCGAGTTTTTTTTACCTGATAAATTTTGAACCCTTACTGTTCCAAGCAAGATAGAGATCTTTAACGTGCGTGACAACACACACACGGGACCTCCATTTTACCTCTCATCCGAACGAAGGCGTATTTTTGTGAAAAATGCTTGCCTACCATTTTTCAAGCGAACCGCTTCGGGATTCGAACCCGGGACCTTGGGCGTAGTAGTCACACTCATACCAACTACGCCACGGAGCCGCCTGGCGAATGGAACCAGCTTTTGTATGTACAATGTAGCGTGACGTATAGCAGTATTATTATAAAGGGACTTCATTCCCAGACGTTCAAGTTTTCACGTAGGACCGTTAAGAGTATCGGCTTCAACCCTGCTACTTAGTACAATGGAGCTCACTAATAAATGTGTAGGGTTCTCCATTATTGTTCTTTTAAAGTAAACGGTGACACCGCCATCGTTTATCAAAAACTCAAATTTATCGAGGACTGAATATTATATAGGCTTTTCTTTTACAATCTTTTGCACAGTATAATTCCTCTTTCTTTTGATATACGTCTTAAAAATGTAACATTTCAGTTTCCAATTTATTTGTAAGTAAATTCTAGTACATAATATATAATGTTTTCCTATTCTTTTATTAACCAATTACGAAAACCAAAATTCTTGTTTTAAAAAGGACTATATTATCAGTAATGCGGAGGTGTATTTAAGTTTCAATCCTCATAGACATAGACGTAGAATTGTAATCTGAGCTTGATGTATGCTTATTGTTGCATAAGTTATTCTATTAATGTAACATATAACGCGTGTGTAGATGAGATTGGAAGCGGATATGGGAAGTTGGACAAATTTGTTAGAAGAATCTTTCGTGTAGTGTCGAGCAGATAACTCAAAAAGAAAACGATGGTTGGCGCTCGAGTGACGTGGTCTCGCCGGATCGCGTTTGGAACACTTTAGCGTAACTAGTTATTTATTTTTAAGCCACGGAGAATACTAGACCGTGTCCCAGTAATTAGATGTAGTGATCCCTAGTTATTCATGCTTGGAAAGTTTCAACCGTTTTAGTTTGAAGATATGGTTGCCACCATGGGTTAGTTCTTTTAAGGCCACGGAGAATACAAGGCATATTTTTAGTAATTTAATGCAGTAATCCTTAGTTATTGATGGTTGGAAAGTATTCGCCTCTTTAGTTGGAAAATATGGTTACACGTATTGTATCATGAATTTTTGTTTTGTTATTTGCAAGAACCAGTACAATTGAATTGGTAACAGTATAATTAGGTCATTACCTGTGATTTGTAGGTTGCTCGAGGTCGTGAACTAAATACTTATACGATCTCTATATAATATGCTTGTATTGTACATATAAGATAAAGATCTCTTTTATTCATATAAATCAAATCTCTACAAGAAGATCAGTGATTTCCGTTTAATGTTATTAACTGTTAAAGTTGCTGGTTTATGCTGTGTGATGGTAATCAAATTTACAAGCAACTTTCATATTTATGTCTCATTGGTGTTTAAATAAAGCTCTCGTTTAAAAGTTATAATAAAATTTTTATGGATACAAATTCCATGTTGCTGCAAATTATTAATTTTAATATATAGAAAGTAAGGTGGAAATGATACAAATGACCGATTAGCCATTATCATTTGTTTCATTTCCATCTTAGTTGTCTTAGACTAGTTATGAAATTTTGCCTGGAAATGCCATCTTTACTATCCTATCGAAGACTTGAAAATGCCATCTTTACTATCCTATCGAAGACTTGAAGAAGTCACCGATAGTTAGTTGTTGGTTGTTTTGCAAAAAGAAATGCACCAATCTGGTGAGCTGCAACCACAGCAAAACAGGTCATTAGATTTTTCTCTTTGTAAAATAACCAACATTTTAATTTTCGTTCACTATGCATGATTCTAAATCAGACAAAAATATTTGTTACTATATAAAGTAAGGCTGTAATTATGAGAATAACATTTGTTCTGTGATCATTCTTTGTGTAACTGTTGAAACAAACAACATGCATTATTGTGTCATATTTCATGTAATCTAATTGCCGGATCTGTGAATTAGAAAATTCATTAAACTAAATTAATTATAAATTGTCTCTGAAAGCTTTTTAACTAAGTCTAAATTCAATTACAATTTTTTGCTTCTTGTAAATGTATATATGTGTATTATAAGAAGAAACCGCAAATTTTATTATAAATTTAAACTGGTCAATATTTCTTTTTATTACTAAATATTTGGAATAAATGGAGTACTTAAAAATTAGACAATTACATGGAAATATAAAATTAATATATCCAAATTCAGTTAGAGTTTTTTTATAAGAAAAATCTCAAGCATTAAACCTATCAAAATTCCTCCTTAGAGAACAAATTTATTTGAGTAGTTCCAGGTGAACTGTTAATTAGATATTATTCAGTGTATTTTATGAGGCACAAACAGTGACCTCAATGATTGATTTTTCGTGTAAGTATTCCTCAGTATCATATTCAGTTAGGATACCTATAACTGTTGAAAGTAATCACAACCTGAAACTTTCTGCATATCACCATTTAGGTATTTTTGTAAGTATTCTTAGATGCAGTAGCACCCGCTTTAATCTTGTATTTGCATCTCACGATCACTCTTAGGCTCACGAGCGACGTAAAAATCAAGTTAGTCGGGAAGTGCATTTAGCGATTCCTCTACTTTTAAATTGCAGAAGATCGTGTAAACTGTTTTCACTGGGTTCTTTTCCTCTAAGTGCAATGTTATATGTCACTCAAAACAATATTGATCATATTATTGATGCCAAATTTTCTGTTTTCTTAAATTAGTCGATTTGCAGAAGCATTTATTTGTTCTAAGACCGCAGAGGACTGATCAGAAACTACTTTGTCAAAGATACTGTTTTGAATTTTAAGTGTCTGTGGCATTCTGATACTTTGTGTGTCTTTGTACATTCATGAATATGTTTAATGCGTGTAAATCCTGGTACAATAGCTGCACATAAGACACATTTTTCACTACTAGTCGATATAATACACAATATTTACCTTGTCTTCTTTTCAGGTTTTTTGAATACACAATCCACGCATAAAGATTGAATCACTCTTTAATAATTGTACCATTTGGAATCCAAGGATTGTGCAAAAGATAATATTTCAAATCGTTGGCATTTCTAAAAACAGTCCCATATCATTAATATTGTCAATGCAATTTGTGGAAGTCAAAGCATGTAATTCTTCACGAACTCTTTTAATTTTTTTTACGGTGACAAATTTATCGATCCTATGTTTTCACCAACACGCTTAAAAAATTTCGAATATGTATACCTATAACCACAATTACTTTTTCGTACAATTAAAAAGTAAGAATACAACTAACCTGATTTTTGTAAAACTACAGATATGTAGAAATACTATTTACTTATACCACAGCACAACTCTGCCATATACGTAGAAAATCTACTAGCAACACAAATACCTTACATGTGATTTTCCAATGCTCAACCTTAAGTACTACATTGGCCAGGAAGCGAGTTTTTTTTACCTGAAAAATTTTGAATTTTGCCGAACCCTTGCTGCTCCAAGCAAGGTAGGGATCTTTAACGTGCGTGACAACACTCACACACGAGACCTCCATTTTACCTCTCATCCTATCGAGGGCGTATTTTTGTGAAAATGCCCACCTTACATTTTTCAAAGCGGCCCGTGTTGGGATTCGAACCCGGACCTTGGGCGCAGTAGTCACACGCATACGAACTACGCCACGGAGCCGCCGCAACACAAATACCACAGAATAGGACTATACGCAGAATAATAAGCACTGAAAGTGCAAATTTTACAATGCTTATAGAAAAGGACGCACTTGTCACGACTTGTCACAGTGTCACACCTGCTTGCAGGCGAATGGAACCAGCCCTTGTATGTACAATGTACCGTAACGTGCAACAGTATTATTGTCGAGGTACCTTGAAAGAACTTACGCGAGGAGGGACAACGTTAGTAATCAATATAAAAAAAGTGAAACTAGAAAACATCGACTGCTTGCACAATCACGTGTTGCTATAGCAGAGAAGCCGAACAACTAAGTGATATTTTTGCTAATAGTTTTTAGTTGCCTTTTAACTCCTCTGTGAATAAAAATCTCGTAAACTTCCTGTTAGATGTGACACTTTCCGAACGAACATATTTTAATATAAATTCTGTTTCCCTCTTTAAGACAAGCTTTATTTCAACTGATCAGTAATAAACGAAAACGTTTTTAATGTTTTAAAAAAAAATTCTAATCTAATACAGTGGTGCCTCACACAACGAACTTAATTCATTCCAGGAGCAAGTTCGTAATGCGATAAGTTTGTTATGTGAAACGCGTTTTCCTATATAAATACATGTTAAAAAAAATAATTCGTTCTGTAGCATAAAATATGCTAAGATGACATAAAAAAAGATAAATTTTTTGTTATTATTTTTATTTAGATATGTACATACATCTAAAAACATAATTTTTTAAATTTTAAGATAGACTAAGTAGTGTCTACCGAATCTTGAACATCTTCATCCATTTTCTGCTTTTTGGCCGATGGTTTCACAAAAAACCTGTCTAAAGTAGTTTGTTTTTCTCTTTTCTTCAGCATCTGCCGGAAATAACGGACAAGAGTATCGGAGTAAAGATCGTTGATCCTGTTTGCTTCAGCTGAATCCGGATAGTGGGCATTGGTAAACTCCTGAACTGCTTTCCATTTGACCAGGATGTTCTTGATGTCAACAGTTGGGATTGGTTGATTGTTTGATTGTTGATCCTCGTTATCAGATGACGCTTCCCTTTGAGCATTGTCCTGTTGCAGGATCAGAAGTGCTTGGAGCTCGTCAGTTGTCAGCTCTTCTTCGTGTTCCTCAATAAGTTCCTCTACATCCTCTTTCTCTACCTCTAATTCCAGCCTTTGGGCCACTGTGATGATGTCCTTCACCACTTCTGTGTCATCAACAACTGCTTCTTCCTTGCTCCACGAAGGCACAAGCATCTTCCAAGCAGAAATGAGGGTCCTTTGTGACACTTCTTCCCAGACCTTCTGTATAAATCGTATTGCCATAAGGATATCAATTTTCTTCTTCCAAAACTTTCGGACAGTCATATTGTCTCCACCAAACTCGCATTCTTCAAACACCTTATTAAAGAGGGCTCTAGTGTAGAGTTTTTTAAAGTTTGCAATAACTTGCTGATCCATTGGCTAAAGAATGGATGTCGTGTTTGGTGGCAAATACTGCACCCTGATAAATGGATAATTTTCCTGCAATATCTCCTCTAGGTCTTTTGCGTGAGAAGGGGCACTGTCAAGTATCAGAAGGGCTTTGAGCGGCAGTTCCTTTTCCAGCAAGAATTTCTTCACGGCAGGAGCAAAGGTTTCCAGAATCCATTCGTTGAAGATAACTTGGGTCACTCAGGCTTTTTGATTGGACTTCCAATGGACGGGCAGTTTGAACTTAATAACGTTAATTTGCTTAAAAATTCTTGGATTTTCAGAGTGATAAACCAATAGAGGTTTGATCTTGAGGTCTCCGCTGGCATTAGACGAAAACATAAGGGTAAGTCTGTCCTTCATGGCTTTGTGTCCTGGCAATTTCTTCTCCTCTTTTGTAATGAAGGTTCTGCTCGGCATTCTTTTCCAGAAAAGACCCGTTTCATCGGCATTGAACACTTGTTGTGAGCAGTATCCTTCATCCTTAATACATTTTTAAAAGTTAATAGAGAACTTTTCTGCTTCTTTTTTGTCAGCACTGCCAGCCTCACCATGCATAGTAACGCTGTGGATTCCTCACCTTTTCTTAAATCTAAAAAACCACCCCCTGCTGACTTTTAATTCTTCTTCATTATCTTGATTGCTGCTACTTTCAGGGACGTTTTTCTTTAGATCGTCATAAATTATCTTTGCTTTGTGACAGATAATATCTTGGGTTGATACGTCACCTTTCACCTGCCTGTACTTAATCCAAATCGCTAATAGCTTTTCCAATTCCTCCTGGATTGAAGACCTATGTTTTTCATTAAATGGTTTTGATACTTCTTTGGCTACTTTGGCTGATTTGATTGCATTCTTATTTGTTAAAATGGTGAAAATGGTGTTCTTGCTTAGGCCAAACTCTTTGACGAGGTCACACTGTTTTACTCCACATTCACTCTTTCTAATTATTTCCTGTTTCATTTCAACAGAAATCACCTTCCTGCTGTTTTTAGAACCCACGATATAAAAAAAATATTGAGTTTAACTTAAAAGGACGACTGCCGTGATACGTGCGTAAGTTAAGCGCCGTGACTAACGATTACAGTGCCTGCGCGGGAGGATGCAATACATCGGCAGCGATCGTGGAAGCTCGGGCGACTTCGTTGTGTGAAGCGAAGTTCGTTGTATGAATCATGAAATGAACGAATAGGAAGTTCGCTGTGTGCAGCGTTCGCTGTGCAAGGCGTTCTTTATGCGAGGCACCACTGTATATTAAAATAAAAATACTTTTATTGGCCTTATTTTTCACAAGCGCTAATTAAACACCATCATTCAACTATTTTACAGGAGTGCGACACATAAATTAGGATAAACGTATTCGCATCCTATACTTTATTGTCGTCTCCGACTCTTCTCCTAACAATCAGTAGCCATCTGAATCATCATTATTATCATGATCCGGTATAATTAGATCTTGAACCTCGTCTACACACAATTGCGATCAGCTGAGTGTGTTGGCTGTAGCCGCAGGACATTTATACCGAACAAGGAACTGTGAACGTGCAATTATTTATCGGTGAATTCAAGTAAAAGCTCAGATAGTATTTGATGGTCTGGATTTGATTCATGAATGTATGCATTTCTAGATACTATTAGGGTAAATGGGAACTTTTAAACAGTATTTTATTTTACACATTAAATGGAGTATTCGTGATGACTTACCGAGACTATAATGATGTTTGTAGGTAGTACTGTTGTATACTAAATCTTGACTTTCAAGTTTATTTAAACTTACTGCGCATATGACGTCACCCACCATCCTAAAATAATTTCACCTCAACGCTTAACTTCACTACACTCACAACGCATTTGTTGTGCTAAACGATGCCTATTAGTGCACGTTTCCGCTAACAAATTGAATTTCATTTACTAGCAGCATATATACGAAGTTTAATGCTAATGGATTGGATTAAAGTTTAATGCAAGGGATAAGGTTTGCGCGGGAAGAATGTTGCGCTTAATATTATTGGGCACCATTCCTACTAGTTCACAATAATACCTAAATAAAGTACTTATATAGCGTATATCGACATAGTTACACAGAACAGATGAATTTCGGTAACTAGAGTCCAGTTGCTTTGTTATAAGAACATCGCTATAGCTGTTTGTTTTTGCAATTGCGTAGAAAGTTGCCTTTTTCGTACGACCAAATACGTTCATTATGTTTTAATACATAAAGACTTTGTGTATATTTTCGAGCCAGTGAAACTGTCACCCCCCTGCCAGTAACGGCGGGGTTATATGGAGTAGCATCAGCAATAAAGAAATAAAGTGCCTATTGCTAGCGAGTCTACAGTTTAGCTTAAATGGAATTATTAATGACAATTGAGAAAAATGTAAGTAAAGCACCCATTTATTTACATACTTTCTCAAGGAATATTCATATCCATCATATTCTGTTTGCACCCTAATTTTTGAATTTTGCGCTGGAGCATTATGGTGACCTCTTGTCATTAACTCTGTACATATCGATGTAGTTTATATTTAAAAGGGAACGGTGAATCAAACTGCTGCTATACCACTTCTACAAGTAAGGGGGACTTCAAAGGTGTTATTTTCAGGTTCATAGCGAACTTAAAATTAAAATAAATTTCAAATACTTTAAAGGCTTTAAAATGCAATAAGAAATTTCTTTAACATCGCTGTCTCTATAAATTTTGAACTGTCTCGCTGTTTTACCAACACCGATTTAAACCTCGTACAAAACCTTTCAATTTCGTCTTTGCTATAAGTTACGCCAACTTTATTTCCTTTTAAAAGAGAATACGGCTCTTTAACATTCTTATAAATACCTCCTAAGAAGAGCTTATGTTCACTTTGTCTTCTATCAACAGTATTTGTGATTGAATTATTCAGGCAAACTTCTTTAAAGTTGGAGAAAACTTATCTCCGGCACTGATTTTACGCTTTCAGTTAAAGGAATAACTCTTTGTCATCGTTCAGGTTTAAAAACATTTACTTGCATGGAAATCTTATGGCGAGCATTTTTAAATGAACTTCACTTTACTACAGTTTAGGAGGAATATTCAAAAGCATTTTTAACGCGAGTTACATGTCCTCCAATCCATATATGTATAATTAAATAGAAATTATTAAGAAATTATTAAGAAACTTAAGTTAGATGCAACATTGTAATTTAAGGATAAATAAAGAAAAGGTTAATGAAAGTTCACAAGCAAGTTGTGAGAACGGATGTGAACACATAGTTTTTTTAGACGTGAGTGATACTGCAGGTGCAGGTCACAGTCGGTTAAGAAACCATAATTATTAGATTTAAGATTGTTACATTGTATAATATAATTGAATAAAGAAATAAGCAGACATGAGCTCTGCAAGTCTCACAGAAATGTGAGGGGCAAGGACAACGTAAAAACCCCGGGAGCCCCAAATCAGTTAGTCCGTCTTGAGCCCTCAGCGTTTACATTGTTGCTTGTTCAAGCTACTCGTCCTAATTTACTTCAATTATTGTTAGTTTTGAGTTAGTATCAATTTATATGGTTTGTCAAAATTCTACATGTAATTTCTGTTAAATAAATATTTGTTACAAGAAGTTTTAGAAAAAGACTTTTTAAAAAGGTAGCTCTGAAGGCCCAAAACTTAAGTGGCGCAATCGATAGGATCTAGAAAGACACTAAGTATCAAAAAATCGGAGAATTGGTGGCCAAAAATTTTAATTCCCAATCTGGAAAAACCAAACAAATTTGGACAAGGTACAAAAATCAACCGAGCTCAGAGAAACAAACTTGGAAAAGGTACAAAAATCGGCCGAGCCCAAATAAAACAAAACAGAAGAAAACGACGATGAAAATTATGTAAGTTCATTTATCCTAACCAATTTATTTTTTTCAAATTTTTTGATGTTAGCTAGTATGAAATTCTTTATGTATGTACAAAATTTTTTAATTACTACTATCGCAATTTATACCATTTATGAAAAGAATTTACTCATTTATTACGAGAACTTATTTTTAAACACGAGAATTTATTTAAACAAGAGTACTACAAAAGACGGATTTATATGCACAAGTTATTACGAATTATTAATATAAAACAAAACGATTTAATTCAGCAAAACTAAAATTAAAGTATAAATATAGAGCGCAATTCATTTTTAACATTTTATGTACAACAAATATTATTACTGAAACCTTAATGTATAAATAAAACGCAATTCTTGTTATAGCAATTAATTACAGAAACGATTTCTTCAAAACTTAATCTTCATCAAATTCTATAAATTAAACACTTAAGTGTATAATTGTAAAAGCATTTTGTAATTATTATTGAAAAGATTTACTCAGCAAAGCGTGCAAACTTATAACACGATTCTCATACAATTATTACCGGAAACCATCACCGAATAAAAACTACTCAGAAAAATCCAACTCTGTAAAACTATAATAAAATATTTACAGCAATTATTATTAGTGCTGAAAAAAATCCATTCAAACTTGCCACATTTATAGTTAAATACTTCAGCACAATTAACGAGGTATATAATTATAAAAAACGCAATTCATCTGCCTATCACCGAGACTGAAATGACTTCATTCAGGAGACTTAAAACTTTATAATTAAACATTCAAGGTAACGAGACTGTACAATTATAAAGGAGTATTTTATGCACTTATTAATGCAACACCTACTGAGACGAATATAGCAACTGATTACGGCGAACACTTAATTGCTATCACATAAAAACCTTTCAGAAGATTAAAACTCAATTCGCAACAACTGTATAAAAATACACTCCAGGTTACAGCAATTGATTAGACATTACCAAGCAGAATTTCCTTGATGTAAATCTAACACCATATAACTACAGATAAAAAATAAGTAAAGCGGTTCTTTAAATAACCCAAGACAAACCAAACGGAAAAGTAAATCTCAACTTATACAAAAGTTTGATATTAATTAGAACCGAAGGCAACCATTAACGACTATGAATTCAGACATAAAGATTTATCTCAAAAATATCCGTCAATATAACGGAGAGAAGCCCTCCAAGGGAATCCTATTACCGCTTGCGAAATATTTTTAGAAACCTTTTATAAATCTGGGGACAACAAACGCAATGTTTTACTTTTACGCCTAATAATAAGTAAACTAACCGGAAGGGCACTAATGCTAATTGCCAGCCGAGATGACTTTAAACAATGGGAAGACTTCAAAAGTATCCTAATTGCATATTTCGGAGATCAATGAAACATCAAATGTCTAACACGCGATTTAATAAACCTTAGAATGGAAAGTAATTAATCCCCATATCAATTTGGAATGAAATGTCAAGACGTGCGAAGTTTAATTTTAACAAAACTAAAAATTGAAGAACCCGACCAAAATATCCGATTATAAAGGACAAAAATGTACGACAAAATGGCATTAGACACCTACATAAACGCACCACCTGAACGGTTATCACACAAAATAAGTTTCCAAAATCCCAAAAATTTGGAGGCAATGAATATGATCATAGAAAAAAAACGAAATAGACCGAAATAGACTATATAACCCTAATTCAACAAAAAATACTCACCGATAATAACCATACCAGCCGCGAGATAAATATCCACACAACTAAAATTTACACCATTCAACGCACAAATGAATCAACCGCGAATTAACAACCCAAATTTTAATAACACAAATTTCAACAATTTATTTAGAGAATTTTCGAGACCAACATTTAACTCAAATTTTACAAAACCCACATTTACACCAAGATTCAATCAACCAACACATAAACCAACAAAAACAAGCATTTAGCGCAAACCCCATCAGAAACACACCGACAATAAATAACAGTAACAACTTTAACAGCTATTACAAACCAACTCCTATGGATACTTCATCTGGCAACACCAGACAAAATATAAAAATATCATAAATCAAACCCAATTATAACCAAAAACGAAACTTTACTTCCGAAGAACTATTCCACCAGGAAGTGAAAGAATTTAATAATGACAGAAATAATTACACAAACTGTAATAGAGACGATGAACCAAATTACTTAGAAGGCTACGAACGTGACGACCCATGTAAAATTCCGAAAAGGACGACGAGGAAAAGTCGTGCTCAAATTTTTAGTTACAGCGATTCAAATACGACCAAACATAATTAATTTAAATAATATTAATCAACAAATATTGCCATACATAGAAATACCCCACGTAAAACTTAAATTGTTAATCGATACCGGATCTTCAAAAACACTAATTAGCTCCCGAACCATAAAAAACGTTATTTAGATTTTGTAGAAAGAGAACCCTTTAAAATTAAAACCGTCCATCAAACGACACTACAGCAATTTATAGCAAACATACCTTTACCAAAAACTTTCAACGTAAGAATGAAACATAAATTTGGCATTTTTAAATTTAACGACAAATACGACGGACTAATATGAATAGACCTTCTAAGAAAACTAGGAGCAAACATCGACATAAAAACCGCTTGTTAAGAACAAAGCACGAACAAATCCCCATTAAATTCCAAAATAGTAATTCCCAAACCGAGCGAAAATACACCATCGAACCCCGGACATTGAAGCAAATAAAAACTTTAGTAAATTGAAAAGCGACGTAGGCATTATAGATCACATGACATTTCAACAAGGGATCGAAACACCCACGTCATTAGTACAAATAAAACACAATTAAGCCACTACAGCAATTCTAAACTCGAATGACTACCCCGTAGAACTATCGCTGACAAACCCAATTAATATAGAAAAAGTAAACTTTAACGAAATGGAAACAGACGAAAATTTAGAAAAGGATTACCACCCTATAGAAAACGACAGGATGTTAAGAGAAAATTTAATTAACATTTGTTTCAATAACGACATCAATAACGAAGTGGAGAGAGCAATTAAAAACTTATGTTTTGAATACCGCGATATATTCCATTGCGAAGGAATATTTTTAACCGTCACTAACACAGTCAAACACAATATAGAATTAACGAATAACAAGCCAATTTTTACCAAAGCATACAGACTACTTAAGGCAAGCCAAGAAGAAGAAGATAGACAGGTAACAGATTTATTAGAACAGGATATAATCCAACACTCAAACTCACCATGGAGCAGCCCTGTATTAATAGTACCAAAGAAATTAGACGGCTCAGGCAAGCGAAAATATCAAATGGTTATAGACTATAGCAAGCTAAATGAAAAAACGGTAGACGACAAATACCCACTATTCAATATCACCGAGATTTTAGACAAATTAGGAAAGTGTCAATATTTTTCAACATTAGACCTCACATCAGGATATCACCAAGTAGAGATGGACGAGAAAGACACAGCGAAAACAGCATTTAGCAAACCTAGAGGTCACTACGAATACAAACGGACGCCATTTGGATTGAAGAACGCACCCGCCACTTTTCAACAAGTCATGGATAACATTTTAAAAGGAATACACAACAAATAATGTCTTGTGTACCTAGACGACATAATAGTATATTCAACATCTCTGGTAGAACACATTGAAAGATTAAGAGAAGTTTTCGAAAAACTAAGAAAGGCACATCTTAAAGTTCAACTAGACAAAAGCGAATTTTTACAAAAAAAAGTATCATTTTTAGGACACATAGTAACCCCTCAAGGAGCTATGCAAAACCCAGACAAGACAAACGCGGTACTAAATTACTCCTTACCCAAAACTAACAAAGAAATCAAAGGATTTTTAGGACACAGTGGTTATTACGGCAAATTTATTAAAGGTTACGTACAGGTAACCAAACCCCTGACAAATTGTTTAAAAAAAGGAAATAAAATTGAACACACTCCAGAATTTATTAAAGCCGTAGAAAAAATTAAATGCATACCCACAAATCTCCCTGTATTAGAATACCCAGACTTTTCGAAACAATTTATATTGACAACCGACGCATCAAACATAGCACTAGGCGCAGTATTGAGCCAAAGAAGAGTAGTCAGCGATAAACCAATCAGCTACGCATCTAGAACCCTAAACGAGACTGAACAAAAATACAGCACAATTGAGAAAGAATTATTAGCAATAATTTGGGAAACGAAATATTTTGGACCATACCTATATGGAAGAAAATTCTATATATACACCGACCACAGACCATTAGTATGGCTATGCAAACTCAAGGAACCAAACTCAAAACTACAGAGATGGAGAATTATATTAGAGGAGTATGATTACGAAATTATATACAAAAAAGGAATTTATAACAATAACGCAGACGCCCTAAGCAGAATACAACTCAACGCCATAGAAACGGAGTCGATTATAGGCAATGTAGACGAAACAGAAATAAGGGAAGACCCAAAAGAGATAGATACCATACACTCGACACTGAACGAAGAGCCAAAAACAGCAATTAAAATTTTAAACGAAGCGATAGATATAAAATCAAATCAATTTACAATCACTAAAGTTTTAAACAATAAGAAAATATACTAAATCCAAATAACTAAAGACGATAATGAGGAACAAATAATTAAAATTCTAAAAGAATATACCCCAAGAAAAAACGATTTTACTTTTATTTCAAAACCGAACATTTATAAAACGATTTCCATAATTATGTATTAAACTATTTAATAACTCTGGCCCTGAACTTATTAGATGCACAAGTAAATTAATAACCGTAGACGACTCTGACGAGATAGACGACGTAATTAGAAATCAATACGAAAGCAAAACCAACCACAGTGGAATCAGTGAAACACTAAAGCAACTCATAAGACGATACTACTTTAAGGATATGAAAGAGTTAACCACAGATTTTATCAACTAATGCAAATTATGCGATAAAGCAAAATTTGACAGAACACTCCCAAAAATACACTTAATGTTAACCAAAACACCCGACAAACTTTTCCAAAAATTACATGTAAAAGTAGAAGCACAAAACTTTTTAACAATTGTAGACGCATTCACCAAAAAAGGTCAAGCGATACGCATCACATCCAAAAATAGCATCGACGTAACCCAAAGATTCTTACAATATTTTACATTTATGGCACACCCGAAACCACAACATATTATCTTTTTTATATTTTTTATTATTTTTATTTTATTACTTATTTCTTTTCTTGTCCTGATGAGGCCCCTTACAAAAGTGGGCGAAACGTCGACTTTAATTTATAAAATGACACGGTTCCAACCCGGAATTATAAATATTTATAATGACTCCGGCCGTGAAAGCCTTCGACAATAAAACATACTCATATATTAAAAAATAGCCATAGTGAGAGGCTATGTAAAGAACAACGAAATCACATTTTTAACAGAAATCCCCATAGTAGAAAGTAACATTTAAAACCATTATTATTTATTTGCTTTCCCCATGAAAATTACTAGCATGTATCAAGTTATCATCCCTAAAACCAAGTTCCTTTCCTTAAATAAACTCAGATATGGTTACAGAAACAAAAAATGTAACAAAGTAACACCAAGTTAATATTTATGCTAATCATTAACAACAACTATCCAAGACAGCCCTTGCGAAGTACAATTTCTAAGATTTTCAAATCAATACGACAACTGTGAAGCAAAACCAGTACAAATCACCAATATGAAAATTCAAAAGGTTACGTAAAACAAATGTATTGCTATATTTCCAACAGAAAACAATCTAGAATTAACCGGAAGCAAAATAATCACCCTTAAAGAAGACTGTTATCTAAAATTGAAAAACGAAATTATTGGAGTATATCAAGACCCCACACTAACCAAAAATTTCGCAAATTTATCCAAACTACAATTCAAGATTACACATCCCAAAGACGACGAAATAATTAAGAAACCCATGCAACTAGAACACCTACACCTAGACGATCTCAACCACGCCATGAACCTAATGGATAATTACAAAGAACACTTAAGTAAGTTAAAAGTCCCAAAATTACATTATGATAACATAAGTGTTTGGACAATTTTATTAATCGTTTTTATCATTTTACTAATTATGTATGTATTAATTGTACAAAATGTATCTTAGATATAAGAATAAAGAAAGAAATTTTAGTCATAAGGAAACAAAGGTAAATAAAGTAGTAATAAATATACCCTTAGGAACAATAAAATTTAAAAAAAAATTAAGCAAAACTCTTAATTTTTCATTTACGTCTGCAGGAGTTACATATCCCCCAATCCATATATGTATAATTAAATAGAAATTATTAAGAAATTATTAAGAAACTTAAGTTAGATGCAACATTGCAATTCAAAGTTAAATAAAAAAAAAGGTGAATGAAGGTTCACAAGCAAGTTGGGAGAGCGGATGTGAATACGTTGTATTCCAGACGTAAGTGATACTGCAGGTGCAGATCACAGACGGTTAAGAAACAGCAACTATTAGAATTACGATTTTTACACTATATAATATAATTGAATAAAAAAAAAGCAGACTAGAGCTTTGCAAGTCCCACAGAAATGTGAGGGGCAGGGACAACATAAATACCTCGAGAGCCTCAAATCAGTCAGTTAGGCGTGATCCTTTCAGCTTTTACATTGTTGGTTTCTTAGGCTACTTGCCCTAATTTAGTTTCAATTGGATGCAATACAATGTATTCCAGATGATAGTAATACCGCAGGTGGCAGGTCACAGACGGTTAGGATACCGCGATTACCTAGAAAGTAAGATTGTTACAATGTATTAATGAACAGTATTAAGAAATAAGCTGACATGAGCTTTGCAAGTCCCACAGAAATGTGAGGGGCAGGGACAACACAAATACCCCGGAAACTTTAAATCAGTCAGTCAGGCTTGAGCCTCTCAGCTTTTACATTGTTAGCTTCTCAGGCTACTCGCCCTAATTTAACTTCAATTGGATGCAATACAATGTATTCCAGATGATAGTAATACCGCAGGTGGCAGGTCACAGACGGTTAGGATACCGCGATTACCTAGAAAGTACGATTGTTACAATGTATTAATGAATAGTATTAAGAAATGAGCAGACATGAGCTCTGCAAGTTTCTACAAAATTGTGAGGGGCAGGGACAACATAAATACCCCGGGAGCCTTAAATCAGTCAGTCAAGCTTGAGCCTCTCAGCTTTTACATTGTTGGTTTCTTAGGCTACTCGCCCTAATTTAACTTCAATTGGATGCAATACAATGTATTCCAGATGATAGTAATACCGCAGGTGGTAGATCACAGACGGTTAGGATACCGCGATTACCTAGAAAGTAAGATTGTTGCAATGTATTAATTAATAGTATTAAGAAATAAGATGACATGAGCTCTGCAAGTCCCACAGAAATGTGAGGGGCAGGGACAACACAAATACCCCGGAAACTTTAAATCAGTCAGTCAGGCTTGAGCCTCTCAGCTTTTACATTGTTAGCTTCTCATGCTACTCGCCCTAATTTAACTTCAATTGGATGCAATACAATGTATTCCAGATGATAGTAATACCGCAGGTGGCAGGTCACAGACGGTTAGGATACCGCGATTAACTAGAAAGTACGATTGTTACAATGTATTAATGAATAGTATTAAGAAATGAGCAGACATGAGCTCTGCAGGTTTCTACAGAATTGTGAGGGGCAGGGACAACATAAATACCCCGGGAGCCCCAAGACCAGTCAGTCAGTCTGAGTATTTCAGCTTTAACATAGTTGTTTACCTAGGCTACTCGCCTTAATATTAATTTAATTAATTATTTTATTTCGACTTAGTATAATTTACAACAGTTTGTCCAAATTCCATAATTAATGTCTTTTTAAACAAATAAAATTTGTTGCAAGATTTGGAAGTAGTTTTTAAAAACACCGGTCCCAAGGCCCAAAACGTAACTGGCGCAGCCGGTAGGATGTTAAAAAATTACTAGGGAATCCAAATTCGAAGAACTGGTGGTCTGGAATTTCAATTCCCAATTTGGCAGAAACCAAACAGAGTTGGAAAGGTGTAAGCATCGACCGAATCCAGCAAAACAAACAAACTTGGAAGAGATACAAGCATTAATCGAATACAAACCAAACCAACGTGGACAAAGTACAAAATCGACAGAGTCCATGAAAGCGACAAAGAAATTAATGTAAGTTCATTTTCCGTAAAGCCAATTTATTCTTTTGACAAATTTATTGATATTCGCCAGTAATAGAACAATTTTTTTTTATTTCATTCTATGTATGTACAGATTTAATTTTAATTATTGCAATTTATGCCATTTTATGAAAATAATTTACAAAAAGAAATTATATTCAAAATTTATTTTGAGAAAATTTATTTTTAAAGCAAAAGAAAATTTGTTTTGAAATAAGAGAATTTTTTTTAGAACTAAATAGTACACACAATTATTATAGATTATAAAAACAATACAAAACGTAATTGGCGCACGAATTATTAAAATTAATACAAAATAAAAACGAATTCAATTCAGCAAGTCCAAAGCATAAAAATAGAATGTAATTAACTCTACTATTTAGTACCGAAAGCTAATTTATATAACGCAATTCTTATAAAAGACTAATTACAAAAAAAACTATTTAAAATTTAACCTTCATCGCATTTCTATAAACACCTCAGTTATAGAAACGAATTATTCAAACGACCTTCAGGGCAACATATTGACGAAAGTGCGTAAATGTAGAAACAATTTTCAATTTACTAAATAAAATTAACTCATTACAAATTAAAACAAACGTGGAAACTTATAGCGCAATTCTTACTTAAAATTCTCACCGGAAATTCTCATCATCGTACTAATTATAGAAAAACAATTACTGAATAAAATTTGTTCAGAAAAGCGCATCACAAACCTTATAAAGTATAACTGAATATTTCTCAATACGGAGATATTTAATCGTACAAAAGCATTTACGCAATTAATTTATTACAAGACGGGAACAAAATCCTCCAATAGACAAAAGAAACTTTGTAATTAAATTATAAAGGCAACATTAAACAACACGATTGACTGAAAACTTGCCACTATAGAATTAAAACACTCAAGGTAACGAGACAGTACAGTTAACAGGAAACTTATCAATTATAACAGTCAAGGAGACGGAAATAGCAACTAACTATAAAAAACACTTAATTAAATCAGCAAAACTAAAAGAAAATTATAACTGGCGCAACAGCACATACAGGGTAAAGTAATTACAGCGAGAAATTATTAATTCACATTGAAACCTTTCATAAAGTAAAACTCACGACAAATTAGCATCCGCAAAGTATAAAAATATACAAATTTAAGATTATAGCAATTAACCATGATATTCTCAAGCACAAATTCCTCAGTTTAATTATAAAACCGCATAACTACGATTTTTAAATAACCCAACGCAATCCACACTGAAAAATTAACAAATCGAATTAAAAAAAAAGGAATAATACAAATAACGAAATAAATCCCAATTTTACAAAAATTTGAAATTAATTAAAAGCAAAAGCAACCCTAAACAATCATGAGTTCAGATATGAAGATTTATCTCGAAACCATCCCCACCTTTAACGGAGATCAAGCTTTACTAGCGAATTTTATCACAGCGTGTGAGATATTTTTGAAAACCTTTATAAACCCGGAGATAACAAAGAAATGTATTACTTTTACGCTTGGTACTAAACAAACTGACCGGACGGGCACTAACACTAATAACCAGCCGAGATGACTTAAAACAGTGAAAAGACTTTAAACGGACACTAATCGCATATTTTGGCAACCAAAGAAACATAAAATGCCATACCTGCTACCTGATAAACCTAAGAATGGAAAATAACCAACCCCGTACCAATTCGGAATAAAATGTTAAGTCGTAAGAAGTCTAATCTTAACAAAATTGAAAATCGAAGAACCCGATCAAAATATCCTACCTTTTAAAACAAAAATGTATGACGAAATGGCATTGGACACCTATATAAATGCACTACCAGAACAACTATCATATAACATCAGATTCCAACATCTCCAAAACCTAGAAGAAGCGATGAATATGATAATAGACGAAGAAAACGTCATGTACCATCGAAATAGACTATATGACCCTAACGCGAATAAATGTTATTCACCAATAAAACCATACAAGCCGCAAAACAAACAATCCCCTAACAAAGATTCACACATTTAACGCACAAACAAATCAACCGATAATTAATAACCCAAATTTTAATAACGAGAATTTTAATAATCAATTTAAACAATTTCCAAAACCAACGTTTAACTCAAATTTTACAAAACCCGCATTTCAACCAAGATTCAATCAAAACATGAACCAACAAACACCAGCATTCAACGCAAACCCTATTAGAAATACACCAATAAATAGTAATAAGAAAAACCACCCTAACAGTTATTATAAACTAACCCCTATGGATACCTCATCTAGTAACACCAAACAAAATACAAAAATAACGCATATCCGATCAATTCGCAATCAAAAGCGCAACCTTACATCGGATGAATTATTTCACCAAGAAGTAGAAAAATTTGACAATGACCAGAATAATTACATTCATCCCAGTACGAACGATGAATCAAACCATTTAGAAAATTACGAACGTGCGAACCATGCGAAAATTACGAGGAGAACGACGAAGAAAATGCGTGCTCAAATTTTCAGATAGACCGGGTTATAAACGACCAAACCTAATAAATTTAAATAATATTAATCATCTAGTACTACCATATATAGAAATACCCCATGCCAAACTTAATTAAAACCGCCCATCAAACGACATCACACCAATTCATATCTAATATACCCATACCTAGAACATTCAATGTAATAATGATACACAAATTTTGTATTTTCGAATTCAACGATAAATACGACGGACTAATAGGAATTGACCTTCTAAGAAAATTAGGAACCAACATTGACATAAAAAACCGTTTATTGAGAACAAAACATGGACGAATCCCCATTAAATTTTAAAATACCCAAATCGAACAAAAATACACGATAGAACCCCGAACAGAGAAAAAATAATAATCTCAGTAAATTCCAATAACAAAGTAGAAATAATAAATCATATAACATTTCAACAAAGATTAGAAGCCCCCACCGCATTAGTACAAATAAAAGATAATTATGCCACTACGACGATTCTATACTCAAATGATTATCCCGTAGAACTATCAATAACACATCCAATTAACGTAAAGGAATTAAATTTTAAATAGATGGAATCAAATTAAAATTTAGAAAACAATTACAACCCCGTAGAAAACGTCAAAGTGTTAAGAGCTTTAACACCGACATCAACCGAGAAGCGCAGAAAGAAATTAAAAATTTATGTTTTGAATACCGCGATATATTCCATTGTTAAGGAATACCCTTAACCTTTACGAACACAGTTAAACATAATATCGAACTAACGGATAACAAACCAATTTTTACAAAAGCATACAGACTACCCCAGTCAAGCCAAGAAGAAGCTGACAGACTAGTAGCAGATTTATTAGAACAGGATATCATACAACACTCCAACTTACCATGGAGCAGCCCCGTATTAATAGGACCCAAAAAGTTAGACGCCTCAGGCAAGAGAAAATATCGAATGATAATAGATTACAGAAATATATACAAAAAAACGGTAGATGACAAATATCCACTACCCAATATCACTGAAATTGTAGACAAATTAGGTAAATGTCAATATTTTTCAACCTCGCCTCATGCGAAAACCACATTTAGCAAACCTAGAGAACATTACGAATACAAGCGATTGTCATTTGGACTAAAGAACGCACCCGCTACTTTTCAACGAGTCACGAACAATATATTACATGGAATACACAACGAAAAATGCCTTGTATACCTAGACGACATCATAGTTTATTCAACATCACTGGTAGAACATATAGAAGACTAAGAGAAGTATTTGAAAGACTGAGAAAGGCACATTTTAAAGTACAAGTAGATAAAAGCGTATGCTTACAAAAGGAAGTATCGTTTTTAGCACATATAATAACACCTTAAAGAGTAATGCCAAACCCTGATAAAACAAACGCAGTACTAAATTACCCCCTACCAAAAACAAACAAAGAAATTAAAGAATTTTTAGAACTTAGTGGTTACTACCGCAAATTCATTAAAGGTTACGCACAGATAACCAAGCTCCTGACAAATTGTTTAAAAAAGAGAAACAAAATTGAACACACCCCGGAATTCACTAAAGCTGTAGACAAAATTAAAAATATACTAACGAATCATCCCGTATTAGAATGCCCAGACTTTTCAAAACCATTCATACTGACGACAGACGCCTCAAATGTAGCATTAGGCGCAGTATTGAGCCAAGAGAAAGTAGGTAGCGATAAAACAATTAGCTACGCATCCAGAACCCTAAATAAAACCGAACAGAAATATAGTACCATAGAGAAAGAATTATTAGCCATAATTTAAGCAACAAAATATTTTAGACAATACTTTTACGAACGAAAATTTTACATATACACCGACCATAGACCATTAATGTGGCTATGCAAACTTAAAGAACCAAATTCAGAATTATAACGATGGAGAATCAGATTAAAAGAATACAATTACGAAATTTTATACAAAAAGGAAATTTATAATAATAACGTACACGCCTTAAGTAGAATACAGCTCAACGCACTAGAAATGGTCTCCATTGTAGGAAACGTGGATGAGACGGAAGTAAGAGAAGACCCAGACGAGATAGACACAATACATTCAACGCAAATTGAAGAACCAAAAACCGAGATTAAAATATTAAACGAAGCCTACGATATAAAACCAAATCAATTTATAATTACCGAAGCTTTAACCCACCCCAATCCCGTAAAATATATAAAAGTAGACAACAAAAAAAATACCAGATTCAAATAACTAAAGACGACAACGAGGAATAAAAAATTAAAACTCTAAAAAATACACCCCCGAGAAAAACGATTTTACTTTTATTTTAACACGGAACATTTGTAAAAACGATTTTCAAAATTATACGTTAAACTATTCAATAACTCTGACCCTGATCTTATTTGATACACAAAAAATTAAGAACCTTAGACGATCCTGATGAAATAAACGACGCAATCAGAAACCAACTCGAAGGAAAAACCTATCATCGTGAAATTAATGAAACAATAAAGCAACTCATAAAACGATCTTATTTTAAAGATATGAAGGAATTAACTACAGACTTTATTAATCAATGTGAATTATGCGACAAGGCAAAATACGACAGAATACCGCCAAAAACACCCTTAATGTTAACCAAAACACCCGACAAACCTTTTCCAAAATTACATGCCGATACTCTAGTAATAGAAGCACAAAACTAAATAACAATTGTGGATACATTCCCAAAAATAGGTCGAGCAATACCCATTACCTCTAAAAATAGCATTGACGTAACACAAGGATTTTTACAATACTTTACATTTTATAGAACACCCGAAACAATAACCTTCGATAACGGCAGCGAATTTAAAAATAAGACTATACAAAACACTTTAGAACTCCACAAAACAAAAATTCATTTTATAACTGAAAACCACCCCGAATCGAACGGATTAATTGAAAGATTATATTTAACCCTGTTAAAACAAATTCGATTACTAAGATTGACTTACAAGAAGAACCACATCACCAATTTAATGTCATACGCACTAATCGCCTACAATAATACAATCCACTCATCAACCAATTTTACACGCTTAGAATTAACGTTAGGACATTTAAATTCACGCAACCCTTACGACATACATTATAACAAGAAAATATATCAACAATATCCCAAAGATCATAAAGAGAAACTAAAAATAACTTATGATAAAATAAAAGATAAATTAGATAACGACAAAGAACGTATCACCTCAATCCGCAATAATAATACCGACACAAATAAATTTTCAATAGGACAAACCGTATACAAGAAAATTTCCAAAGTAAACGACACAAAACGGCACCCAAAAATTTAGGCCCATTTAAAATTAAGAGAATATCGGACAAAAATATAGCCGCAGTAGACAACGGCAAGATAACAAAATACATTCACTTGAAAAATTTAAGACCTTGTAATTTCAGATGGACCATTATCATCCTTATCGTCAACCTCCACCCAGGTAGAACGGAAAACGAAATATTAATTGAAGATATAAAAAATAACCCCGTATACTACCAATAAAATTGGGAAGTATGCAAAATACAATAGACTATTGGGCATTTGCACAAAAATTCGATTTAACGGAACTAAAACAAGAATTTTAAACAATCAAAGATAATTATTACCGATTAAAACAATCAATAGATACAGCAAAATTCGGAAAGGAATACGCCATAAAAATGATGAATTATAACATTATAATTTGAATAAGGGCCGCTATACTTGCGGCCACGTCCCCAATGCTCCACCCGGAGGTACTACATTGGGTTTAAACGCGAAAATAATCGTGCTTCTAATTAATTCCAACTTCATAGTTAATCCACCCTAAATAAAAAAAACTAAATAAAAATCTAACAAACCTAAAAATTTAACAAACCTAACAAGCTCTAACAATCTAACAAACATAAAAATCTGACAAACTGAAACAAAAACTAAAAACAGGGTTGTAAATAATGGTATCCCTAGCGCTGACTTTGGAGTGTATCCGATCAACAAGACACAAGCAAAAATGAGAGGGGGAGGGATCCGTAATACCGGATAGCAGACGCCGGCTCTGCTTACCAGTGCGACCTGAAGGGTCGTCTTAAAACTATCCAAATCTAGCTAACTAATGTAAATTTATCCCTAGCTTTCCCTATCATTCGCTAACTGATTTATATTATGATTACAATCTTCTCAATTCTGCTCTTCCTACCCAAATATATACTGCAACCAAAAGGGCGACAGAACGTCAAACAAAACAAATATACCACAAAATACTACAAAACATGCTAATAAATATAAAGTGTAAATATAAAATATAAATAAATATAATTATATAAATATATAAATAAATGCCTAATAAGCGTTAAGCATATAGCAGTGCACCAAATAGCAAAAGCATTACCCTATTTATCAGGTGCACTCCCACAAGCATATGTCGGCTAGCGCCATTACACACAAAACGTGCTTGTTAAATTATTTCAAAAACTACTAATTAATGTAAATCAATGCTTGTGCGAGTACAGCCGCCACAATTTAAGTCTTACCTCGATGATAAAATTCTCCAGCATCCGAAGATCTGGTCGTCTGCTTACATCTAACTGTAACTTACTTCTAAGGGGAAGATGGGGTGCACTGCTAAAGTCCTGGTGGGTATGCACTAAATGTTCTTGGGGGGGATCACAATCACAATCACTTCACTTTCAAGTCCTGGGGGGGATGCGCGGTTTCACTCTATTTTATTATCTTTGTTTATTTTATTGATTTAATTTAATGAGGGTTTCTGATTTATTTGTTATTGTTTATTTGTTATTATTTATTCCCAATTTTCCGATTTCCGCACATAATTATGAAGATAGGCAGTGATTGTATTAATGGTGTGGGGGTTTCTCGTGCATATTGGACATTTGGGTATAATTATCATGTTATTTTATTATTATTATTATATATATATATATATATATTTTTTTAATATCAGGTTTTGGTTATATCTATGTTCGTATCCTTACTCACGCCAAGTCAATCTAAAATTTTCCAATCCTCCCACCAACCCCACCGAATTTTACACGCGCTTATCATTGTCTAATCTCGCGACCCTTCCCGCGAATTCTTTTAAGGCTGTCCAGAACGCCTTCTGGTTAACCATTTCTCCGACTTCCTCTAGGTTCTTTGGCCATGCCAGACCTAGGATAACTAGTTTGCTATCAGCCAACCCTCGATTTCCCGCCTCAAGCGGGCAGTCGAAAAGCACGTGCTCTGCGCTTTCCGCGCCCCACCGCATTCGCAGCGGTCGCTGTTGGTTAGCCCGAACCTTTGTAAATACGCCTTCAGGGCGCCGTGCCCTGTTATCAACTGCACCATTTTGTGATCGAGCTTAACCTCGATCCTACCTCTAGCTTTTATACTCAGTATGAATTTGTGGGTCAATCTGCCCGTGACAGCGTTGTTCCACCTCTCTTCCCATTGTCGAATTGATTTTTCGCACAGCTTTCTTTTAATCAAAGACTTCGGTATCGACGAATGTGATATTCGAAAATCTCCCGTCGCGGCCTCTTTAGCTAATTCATCAGCCCTATCGTTTCCTGCGTTACCATTGTGCGACCTGACCCAACAGAACTTTAAACGTCGAAACTCGAGCGCCGTACGCGCTATCCTCCAGACGTCCGCTTGGAGGTCTGTCGAGGTGTTCATGTTTGTTAAAGCCGTCAGCGCCGATTTATTATCACTGATTATATAATACTCGTCTCTGCCCGTATGGTTTATTACATAATCGATAGCCTCTCATATGGCTACCAATTCGCACTGGAAGATAGTGCTCCAGTTCACGAGTTTGGTTTGAAACCGAAACACCTCCCTTTCTTGCTTATACACGACAAACGCCGCGCCTGCTTGCCCATCGTCCATACGTGAACCGTCCGTATAAATTCTGATACCCATCGCGTCCTCATCACCTACGACAAACTCGATTCTTCTAATATCAGCCGGGTGCCCCAACTCAGATACAACGATCTTTCTTGCAATTTTCCTATTACCAAGATTAAGATCTTCGATAATTTCGCGCCCTTTTCCTATATTTATTAATCGCCTATCTCTAATCTCCCTAACGACATATTCGATAGGGAGAGTCCTACTGATCACCAGGACAGCCTCCGTGGAGGTGGTCCTGTACGCCCTCGCCGCTTTTACCGCGGTGATGCGTTGTACGCTCGTCAATTGACGCATCTCCCGGACTTTACAACCTTCTGCCCATACAGAAGCTGCGTACAGTATTGCCGGCTCAATTGCTCCGGCATAAACCGTCCTCAGCGATTCGCCCCTGAAACCCTACTTTATTTTAGCCACCGCCATCATTTTATTTGATATTTCGCCGCCCTTACTTTTTACGTATTGCACGTGCGCTTTCCAATTTAATTTATTGTCGATCTTGACGCCGAGGTAGGTAATACAATCTTTAAACAGGATTTTCTCCCCTCCTAGCTCTAACCTAGGAGGTCTCTGTCCTGGTTTCGTGCCGAAATAAAGCGCCTCTGACTTCGCTGTGTTAAATTTTAATTTTACCGCCTGCGACCATTTGTGTAATTTATTAAGCGCCTCGTTCGGTTTTGTGCGCATATCCATTAGCAATCTCGATCTTACAATTAAAAGCGTGTCATCTGCAAACCCAACGATTGAGCATCCTGCGGGCAACTTGACCCTAAAGATGCTCTCATACAACAACTTCCAAAATGTGGGACCAGAACATGACCCCTGTGGGCATCCCCTTTCCACCTCACGCGGCAGAACTTCACCCGGAATTTCAACCTGTGCCAATCGCCCCGAGAAATAGCTCTTGACCAAAGACATCAAGTTTCACGGACAACCCCTACGATCTAACTCGCAAACGATTAATGGCCACCAGGCAGCATCAAATGCTCCTGAAATGTCCAAAGCAACAACGACACAGTACTCTTTAGCATCTCTTGCCTGCTTAATTTTCCCGACAACGAACTCTAACGCGTCGATAGTCGACTTGCATCCACGAAAACAAACTGTCGGTTATTAAAACCGCCGCTGTCTCGCACTAGGTGCTCAACACGCGTAGTCATAACGCGATCTAAAACTTTCCCCAGCACCGGTAGCAAGCTAATTGGACGATAGCTGCCCGGATCTGACGCATCCGCCTTTTTAGGTTTGGGTATAAATCTCACATTCTGGATTTTCCAGCAACGCGGAAAAACGCCCCTTTCTAAACAAAGATTAACCAACCCAACAAAGACACACGGGGCTAACAGGCACGCCCGCAGAGCTGCGTCTGAAGTGATTCCATCATGCCCCGGTGCCCTCTTAGGGTTCATCCTCCTAAGAGCCCTGACGACCTCGTGAACTAGGATTGCCTTATCGGCACCTGTTCCTTGCGCCTCTGCAGCTTCCCGACGTACTAAATCGTGCGACCATTCATCCCCCTCGGGATTATCCGATGGGAAAAATTTCTCTAGTAAATATTCCGCTGTGGTTTTAAAACCTTCCGTGTATTCGCCATTTGTTTTCTTTATATTACTGAGCGCGATTTTTTGTTGTTTTGCTCTAATTACGCGGTATGCGGTTCCCCAGGGTTCTTTCTCTGAGTTTTGCGTGCAGAATTCTTTAAATTTATTCGTTCGCGTTTCTTCTATTAATATTTTATATTCGCGGTAACTTTGATTATATTCTATTCTCCGTTGTTCTCTTATTTCTCCCGAGGCGCGTTGACAGCGGCGCCTTAGGTTACGCGTTTCTGCCCGCTTGGTGGTTAGTTCCCGGGTCCACCAGGGTACGCTGTCTTTAAATGTTTTCTTTTGCGGCATGGAATACGACGACGCGTCTACCACCGCGTCGTTCAATTTTTTCGCGAGTGCTTCTACTTCGTCTGCCTCTCGGCAGTTAAATAGCTCATTTTCGAGCGCAGGATACTTTCACCAAATTTTCTTTAAACCGCTCCCAATTTGCTTTTTATTACAGAACCGCGGAAATATAGTTAGCTGCTCGTTTGCGCTTGTTTTGGTTTCAATGTCCCATGTTATTAATTTATGGTCAGAGAGCGTTTCCTCGTTCGACCTCAATTTCCAATTACAAATCGTTTCTAACATTTCGTGCGAGACTGCAGTAATATCTATAAAACTGCTGCCTCTATGCGTTTCAAACGTAGGTGAATCATTAGTGTTTATCACACTAAGGTCCCATCCGTAAAAGATCAGCAACCTGCGAACCTCTATCATCTTCGATAGGGCTGCCCCATAATGGCGACTTAGCATTAAAGTCTCCCGCGATAATTAAATTTCTATTTCTACCGATTTTACGAAGGATTCCTTCAATTTGATTTATTAAGTCCTCTGTTTGAGGATTCTCCCGCCGGGAATCGATCGGCGGAAGGTAAGTGCTTATCACGTAAAACGTATGCAATCCCATTTTTATTTCTGCGGTGGTTATGAACTCATTCGACAGATTGTTTAGGATTATTCCGACGCACGTCCCATTATTTATTATTATTCCGCTACGCGGTCGTTCGATGTTTGCGTTTAAAACGGTAACCCCCTTCCCAAAACCTGTTAGTTTGTGGCTATACAGGTGCGGTTCCTGTATAAGCCCGATGTCGATATTATTTTCGGAGAATAACTTTACGAAGTTATTTGTTGCCCCTTTACCTTTCCCGAGATTTAGTTGCGCGAATTTAATCTTCTTGCTTCTTATGCACTTTATTTTAACTTCACAGTCCATAATCGATGTTTCGTGTGATTGCGTTCTTCAGACGCTGCATCGTGGGGCATCTACTCGACTTGGCGTCGTGGCGCGTATCGACAATCGCGCCACCGCCAGCTCTGTCGTTTGCCCTAGCGCAAACCACACAGCAGGGGACTGCCCTCTGGCAATTCTTGAATTGATGCCCGACCTCGGCACAGTTACCGCACCACTGTACCTTCTCCCTGCATTCCATCGATCGATGGCCGTACTCGTAGCACCGGTAACACTGGGTCATCGAGAAGTGGTCCCGGGCCCATCCTCTTCGCCACCTGAGGTTAAGATGAATTATAACAGCATAATAGAAAACATTTTAAGAAACATAGAAGATAAATTTAACAGATTAATACCCACAGAACAAAGTACAAGACGAAAAAGAGGATTAATTAATGGATTAGGTAACATAATAATCACAGGCAATTTAGTTAATCAAGACGCAGAACGATATGACAACGCAATACAACAACTAATTGAAAATCAAAACGATATCAAAACCATTATTATTAACCAAATATCTCTAACCCAATCAACAATTATAAAATTCAGCAACACATAAGAAAGCTAGTAAGAAATCAAGATAGTATAGCCAATAGAGTACAGACCCTTGAAACTAACATGCAAACTACCATGTTAGGCATGCGAGATTTAATTAGATTCAATACAGTATTCACTCAAATAATATCAGCCCTTACTATAATTCAACAAACTTTAGCCGCATTAGAAAACGCTGAAACATTTACAAAATTAAATACTTTACACTCGAGCATCATAGAACCAACTGATTTATTAAAGGAATTATTAAGAATTAGATTATTTATTACTAGTACTAAATTACCCTTTGATGTAGTAGAATCAAACATTCTTATATTTGAAATGGTAAAAGGCAATGTGAAAAATAACGAAATAATATTTTTAGTAGAAATCCCCATAGTAGAGAATAACAATTATAATTATTATCATTTATTTTCTTTTCCAATGAAAATTACTGACACGTATCAAGTTATCATACCCAAAACCAAGTTCCTATCCTTAAATAAACTAAGATTATACGAACGAAAAATGTAACGAAGTCACATCAAACCAATATTTATGCCAATCGTTGATAACAACAACTATTCAAGAAAACAACCCTTGCGAAGTACAATTATTAAAATGTTCAAATCATTACGAAAACTGTGAAGCTAAACCCGTACAAATCACCAGCATGGAGATTCAAAAAGAAGATTGTTATTTAAAACTGAAAAACGAAATAATCAGAGTTTACCAAGATCCCGTAGCATCCAAGAAATTTGCAAATTTACCGGAATTACAATTCAAGATACAACAACCAGAAGAAACCCATGTAGCTAAAACAGCTAGAATTAGACAAACTCAACGACGCCATGAAATTAATGGAAAACTATAGAGAACACTTAAGTGAACTAAAAGTGCCAAAGCTACACTATGACAATGTAGGCGTTTGGACGATTGTATTAATCATTTTACTAATTTTTCTAATTATATATATATATATATATATATATATATATATATATAATGAAATGTTAGTAGGGGCTAAAAGTGTTCTAAGGGTTGTTTTGTTGAATGTAGTGTATGCCAAATAAAGGAAGCCAAATATCAGATCCCGTAACTGAGAAATTTATGTTTGCCGTACTTTACAAATGTTAAAGTATTTGAAATATTAGTCAAAGGATAAGTGCCAAGACGAAAAAAAACAATGACTTGATGACGTGATAAAGCACAGTATTCAAGGATTTACACTGAGTTGTATGTTGAATAAGCCATAGAACGTACATTTGCTAATCGAGAAACCGGATGCGTCTGTAGAAATTATACTATTCACCACGCAGATCCAGGTTTATATGTGTAACATTTCGGCATTTATTTTAATAGAATCAACCTTTGGACAAACATGTAATATCAAAATTATAAGTAATAGCATTGTCAAATATGATTGAAGGGTTGTGCGATATTAAGGACCAATGATTGAACATTTATATATGAAAAGGGAAAGCGTAAAAGAAAGATTATAAGGTATGAGTGACACGAACTTGTTGGGACAATATTATTGGATGGAATTTGTATAAAATGTATTAAAGAGTAGGCATATTTGAATTGTAATAATCACCAAGGAAAAGATAAACAAGAAGTCGATTTATAATAAATTTGGTAGTAAGACGTATTTTTGTAAACTGCGCTATATTTTGAACATTTTACGAATTAATAAATGAATTTGAAAGTTTAAGAGTTTGATTAATATATATAAAGAAGAGTACGAATAAGCAAGAGTAAGAATAATTAATAGCAACGACGAAGTGAAGCGGGTAAGAGTGGATTAAAGTAACAGTGGAAAAGGCGTAGTAAATAGTGGGATATTGGAACGAGATTGAGAAAGGCAGAAAGGCATTGAATGGTATTTATGAAACGGAAGGCGATATTAATGGAATAGATTTGGATATGGTATTAGGAGGATTAATGGTATTGAATGGGAATTAGAGGATAGCAGTGAATTGGAAAGAGTGGACTTAGGAGAAAAGCATTGAATTTGGAACGAGCGGAATTTGGAACAGGAAAGCAGTGGAGTAGCAAGAGGATTAATACGAGCAAAGAAGAATAAACATCAGGAAAATTAGCGCAGGGGAAGTTATATAAAAAGGTAGTCAAAATTCTAAATTTGGGTATATTTATTTTAGATTTGGGGACATCAAAATTCATTAAAAGAAACCTGGAAGCTGGACAGCAGATCTTTCATAGTGATAGTGCCAGCATTGTAAAGACGCATACGGCGAGTGAGATTGTTAAGCCAGTTTTCAAAAAGGCCGACGACGAGGTGTAAAATAGGTGAGTACTGTGTGTTTTAACGTCAAAGTCAAAAATTTTGTAATATTAATTAATTTGGCACAAGGCTACGTGGATCTTATATAAAAATTTGGCATATACAAGTGTAAAATATCAAAGGTACAAAACAGAAGGTAGTGCTGTTTGGTTGGTGCATTGCACATCTACTTACCACTGAACCCACGGTAAGTAGGTGGATACCCTGGGAAGAACGAGTTTCCAAATAGTCGAGGCATATTGACACAGTTTTGTTTTATAAACCAACCAAACGTAGCTAAAGCACGAATAAAAAGTAAATATTTTCATACATAAAAATAAAATTAAATAATTAATAAAAAAAGGCGCGAGGGGGTGGAGCATAAGAATATATATATATATATATATATATATATATATATATATATTGCTGTGGATCGTGGGGTCAGTCTCTAGATCTCCCTAAAACCCATTCAAATTCTAACGTTCTGCTGTCATGAGATTGCTATGATCGGACTTATAGGTTTGACATCGCCCGTGTCAACACTGATTTTCAAAAAAACAATACAAAAATTTATAAAAGTATTCTTACCCGTTTATTCTGATGCAACAATCTTCAGCAGCTTCCCTGACATTAAACAACAATTGCTGGAATTTAGCCTCTCGAGGCACAATCTGCCAAGGTCTCTCAGGGTATTGCTGTTTCATCAGCATTATGGGACTGGTTTCCGTAACCGTGCTCGGGGTTTCATTTAAGAAAGATTTGACCCGAGACAGATTGTCCTCCCATGATGATCTTTGTATGATGCCAAATGTAAAAATTTTACAGTTTCCTGTATGTATCTCTCAGCTGGGTTCGCCTGAGGATGTCTTATACTGCAGAAAACTACCTTAACATTTTGTTGATCCCAATAATTCACAAATCTTTGGTTATTAAAGTACATGGAATTATCTGCCAGCACACGTTTAAATTTTCCAACCTCTCTACAATATAACTCTAATTTTCTATTGGTCTCAACCGTATTACACTCTTTAGTTGGGTATAATTTAGTGAATTTAGAAAAACGTCTATGATTATTATTATATGTTGATGCCCTTTCCTACTTCTCACTAAGTTGCTCAAGTAATCAATTGCAATTAAGTCCAATGGGTTTTCTACATGTATGCTCTGTATCACATCCTGGCTCGTGTGATTTTTATATTTACCCAATGTACACAGATAACACAATTTGATCACTGATTTCACAATACTAATATCTTTCACGGAGAAAAAGTTTTCCCTAAATATGAGCCAAAGTTTCCTAACACCTATGTGTCCATATTTAACATAAAGGTCCTTCACAATCAACTCCGCTTGCACCCTATCTACTACATATAGCTCCAGATCTTGCACCCTCTTGCACAGAAATCCCTCTATCATCCTATAATTTTTAAATCCCGGTTCAGTTTCTAACCGTCTTTTGATACGTTGTAGCTCTTTACCCTGCTCCTGATTCCTGAGTACTTCTTCATGTCCGTATATGGATCCATCTTGTCTCAAGATATTTATGGCAATCATAATGTCACAAGGCCTTTTATTCACATTATCTTTGCTCCGACTGAACGCATCCGCTAAAAAATTATTTTCTCCCTTTATATATTTTATCTCAAAATTAAATTGCTGTAGCAATAAACCCCACCGATATACTCTATTATCGGAGAATTGAGTATTCATCAGAGCACACAACGCTGAATGGTCCGTCTCAATGACAAAATGCCGACCTATGAGATAAAACTTGAGTTTACTTATGCCAAAAATCACTGCTGCCATCTACTTTTCACTAAATGTGTAATTCAGCTCATGCGGCTTAAGTGTCCGTGAAACAAATGATATAGAGACTTCCTCACCATCCTGAACCTGGTAAATCTCTGCCGCTAAGGCACTATCCGATGCATCCGTCCTTAAGATAAACCCTATGTCAAATCTGGGATGCCTCAAAATAAGTTGTTTGTGGAACTACTCCAACAGGGTTAAGTACGCTGCTTCTTGGCTCTCCGACCACTTCCATTTGACTTCCCTTTTCAAGAGTTTGAACAGCGGCCCTGCCTTCTCTAAAAATGCTGGTACAAACTTCTTATAAAAAATGAGAACTCCCTAAAATGCTCTTAATTTCCGGATATTATTTGGTCTTGGATAGTTTAATATCTCAGATAATCTTTCTTTGTCTATACACATACCCTCATGATTCACTACATATCCCAAAAATTTTACAGTTTTCGAAAAAACTCACACTTGTCAATATTCAATCTTAAACCTGCTAACTTCAGCTCTAATAAAACTCTCTCTAAATAAGTGTAATGTTCCTTTTCAGTTTCGCTAAAAATTAAAATACCGTCCACATAGTGTATGCAAAACTGCTCATACGCTCCTAAAATTGCCTGCATGGCTTTAATTAATGCTGCACTCGATGTCGACAAACCATACGGTACTACTTTAAAGTTGTACACTTTCTCTTCTACGGAAAACCCCATATACCTTCTAGACTCTTTGTGTAATGGAATTAGCCAGAAAGAATTCCTTAAATCTAACTTGCTGAATATAAATTTGCCACTTAATCTAGTCAAAAGTGTGTCCATGGACGGTGTACAATGGAATTGTGGTTTCGTTCTCTGATTAATAAAACATAAACATAAACGAATACTGTTATCCTTTTTCTTAACCACAACTAATGGATTTATAAAATGCGTATTTGAAAACTCAATTATGCCATCTTTTAACATTCTAGTCAACTCCCGATTCACCTGCTCCCTATATGCTGCCGGTATTGGATATACTTTTGCATTAAATGGTTCAGAATTGTCTACCTCTAAAACATGCTCATAATTTAACGCTGTGCTTGCCTCTACCCCTACTAACTCTGAATGCTTTTGTAATAATTCTTGTACCTCCCCTAACTTTTCTTCCGGGCACTTAATGGTGTCGATCTCTTTCACTTCTTCCTCATCTACCTCCATAACATTAACACATAACCTCATGTCATCTTCTGTGTCATCATAACTTGCCTTCCAGGGCAATATCCTATCCCCAATCCTAACTATTTTCCTCTCCATATCTATTATAACACCTAACTTCATCATACAATCGACCCCTAATATCCCTTTAAACTTTAACCCAGGTACAATTATAAATTCCTGTTCACAGCTAACTGAACCTACCTCTACTTTTAAAATAACTACGCTATTCACAACAGCAATTCGCTTTTTATTCGGCGCAACCAGGTGACTTCTTTTTATTGGTATTATCTTGTCACACACTTTATCCTTAATTTCATTGACGAATTCCTCCGATACTAAACTCGCCTCAGCTCCTGAATCTAATAACGCTCCTAAATTTTTTTCAAAAATTTTAATATCAATTATGGACAAACAAAATTTTTCTATTATTTCTGGCTCAACTTCTTCCTCTATTTTTAAAAATTCTCTTGGATCTTCATACTTGTACACAGTGATGTCTAGTGGTTTGTTTTTGTCTAAAAATTCTGTCCAGGTCTGGTCTCCCTACTCGGTCCCGGTCTTGCTACTATCTCTGCATATGTCCGTGGTGTGTCACCTGGTTAGTATTCCGATTTCCCCTCGTGTTTGTCGTTGTCCCCCCAATGTCTGGTGAACTGTTTTGTCTTGTCATGTTCGGTCTAGGTGCAGGTCCCCTACCTACACTGTTGCTCCTGAAAAACGTCCGTCTAGGTTCCCAGTTCTGTCTGTTATATGTAAAATTGGTCCCCCGTCGTGCGTAGTTATCCCGTCTTTGCTCAAATCTATCTGTATTTACCTGTCCTTCTCTATTTTTACAAGGTCGTCCACTATTCACGTCATCATACCTTTGCAGGTACTCCAAAAACATCTCCCTGTCCACAATATTTTACAACGCTACGTGTTGCCTCACCTCAACCTCAAAATGTCGTGATAAATACTTAATTATCTGTCTGTCGGTCAGTGGTGGATTAAGTTGCTTAGCTATGTTATACTTCCGTATAGCATATTGCTCCCTATTTCCTGCAAACTCCCCTATAAATTTTCCTGTGATAAGATCGTCTCGTACTTGGTCCTGTCTGTGATTACTCCAGTAATGTTTAAGAAATCTGTTCTCAAAGTCACTGTACGTGTCAATTTCCAGTCCTATTAAATTGTACCAAGCTTCAGCATGGTCTTTTAGTAAAGCTTTCACAACATTAAGTTTCGTCTGTCCGTCGTACAAATTATTAACCAAACCTCTAATGTTATTGATAAATATCTGAGGGTTTACCCTACTATCCACATAAAATTTCATTTGTTGATCCAGCGACATATTACCTGTTACAAATCTTGGACCATCCCCCATTCTAATTGCTACATTTTGTTTAATTCCGGTCACTTCTCTCTCGACCCTACCTAATTGATCCTTACATGAGTCCGTTACTTCTATCATTTTAGCATTAATCTCGTCCTCACCGAAAATCCTCACTTCTGTCTGTAATTGTCCCATTTCCTGATTTAAACCTCTAATATCTCGCTCATTTTTATCTACCTTATTTTCTACTTCCTCAATTTTTACAGTCAAGCTATTTTTGAACTCGGAAAATTTTTTCGTCGAATTATCAATTTTCTGACTAATTTGCTCAAACTTTCGATTTGATTCGTCTCTAACCCCGCTTAACGTCTCACTCGTTTGATTAAATTTCCTGTTAGATTCTTCATTCATCCTCTCTAGCATTCTCAAAATTAACTCATTTCCTTGTTCCCCTGATTCCGTCCTCGACTGATCCCTACTACCTCCAGCTTCCTCCATTTTTCTATTTTTATCAAATAAGGCACTATTGTCACTTCCAATTTTCATTCCTTGACTTCTTAACTACTCCTTTCTCTGCATACGTTCAAATCACTCCCACACACACTCCAATTTATTTTTAAATTTATACAAAACAAACTCTCTCTCTCAGATCTCCAGTTTCCTGGAATAAAATTGCTTAAATTTTATTTGGAGCTCGTGCCGCACGTTCGGGTCGCCATAAAACTCCGCCTGTAATATTTTTATCCCTGTTTTAAGCATATTTGATGTCGCGTTCCAAACCCCACTTGAGTTATAGAAAATTGATATTGCTGACCGCGTCGCATGACTCCACGTGGATTGAATACGTGCGTTTTAGAACCAATGCTTTTATACCCGTCTCTATCTGTAGTATATTATTGATCGTGCATCTCCTCCGCTCTTTAAGAAACTTTGTTACCTTGCTATTTGAAGCAACTGACGGTTGGAAATATTTTCTTTGAAGCCCGCTTTATTATGCTGATAAATTCGAAGAAGGTAACCTTTCAAATATGCAGGTGTTCTTAATTATTGCCCGTTTAAAATAACAATTCTTGGAGTCTATGTTTCACGGTATTTAATACAACTAACGTCCTTGTTTGCTACAACGAACATTTTCGCCTTGGGATTATTGATTTTCTATGCCCCGGTGTGTTTTCTAATGCTATTACACGTTGAATTAAAATGAATTAAATTAACTATGCGTTTCTATTTGTTTTTAAAACTGGTTTTCTTTATGAACCTATTACTTTTCAATCATTAATTATAAAAATACGTCAATACTTGTTCGTTTAAATTAAATAAATAAAATAAATTTTGTGCGTAAATAATTTGTTCTTTTCTCTATACAGGGTGTTTGAAATTGCATTGTCAGTCTGAGTATTTTAGCTTTAACATTGTTGTTTATTTAGGCTACTCGTCCTAAGATTAGTTCTATATGATTAATGTCTTCTTAAACTAATAAAATTTTTTACAAGTGTCAGAAGTAGTTTCTAAAAACAGCGCTTCCAAGGACCGAAACGTAACTCGCGTGAGCATAAGAGTGCTCGAAGGATGATGATATTAAAGTAAAGGTGTTGTTCCTACTTATAGAAATGAAACAGTAGCTAGAATTTTCACTTTAGAAGCCGAGTTATATAAAAAGGTTGAGCAATATACAGGGTCGACAAGTCCTAATGAAATGATAAATGCATTTTCTCCCACAGTTAATGTTCCTGTACCTACTGTAACACACCTTTCTCAGTCTATACCGGTTGGTTCTTGATCAGTGAAATCTGTTGGTGATTCTAAGAAGCTATATCAATTTTTAGATATTGCATGATCTCTCTTGGTTTCATAGTGTGAGGAATTCTGAAACAGATAGGGATTTCTTAGTATATCATATAAAAGAACATTTTTCCCTGCTTTTTCAGAAGATGAGATCTGGGACATAATAAAATCTCGTTCTCAGAAAAAGGATTAACCTATCATTTTATTTGTCGTTCACATAGAAAGTTTGTTCAATAGACTATCTAAAGCCCTTGCAGAAGTAACTAAAGTTAAATTAATTGGATCAAATTTACTCTCCGATTTCATCTAACAATCGGCACTGTCCAAGATTGAGGAAATTTGCCCCTTTAGTAAATTTGTGTAAGAAATTAGAAAAAGCTAATCAGATGAAACAAAAATTGGTCTCTGCTTCATCAAGTAATGAATTTAAACGTCACTATGAAAAGAAACGTTCAAATTCAAGAGAGAAAGAAGATTTTGCTTTCAGAAATCGAGTTCATAAATATAAATCTCTTTCTTAAGTTCAAATAGTCAGTAATAAAAATCTTAGTTCTTGAATAGCTGAAACATTTTCAGATCTGGTTATGGTGAATAAATCTATCTGTTAGAAATGTGCACGTGCTTGTCATACGTTGACATATTGTAGAGCTCCTCCAAAATTACTTTGTTTTAAATATGGTCATAAAGGAGTTACGATACCTCTTCTTTAAAAGACGAATAAGGAAACAGGTGCTTGACAGTCGACAAGCTGCTACGTTTCACGAGGCTACTATAATAATGAGTCAAAAAAAATTTTTTTTACAGAAATAATTGGTTGAAAGCGGCTTGAAAAAGTAAAAAGTTTTTAGTAGACTTCCTCGGAGCCCAGAAAAGGTTCGTTGTTTGTAAAGAAAAATTGTGACAACCGTCCATACCTCGTGACAATACTGTTCGATAAAGCGTATACTACCTGGTAGTTCGGTCGTTAGCTATTCCTTTGGTTCAGGAATTGAAATTAAAAGAAAGGTGTTTTGACAGCAGACGGTTCGGTTAAGTGCGTCATTAGTTCAGTAGATTTACCTATTTGTATTGGAAAGGTGCGTTGTTTCTTAACGTGATCGTTGTACCATCGTATGGCTGTATCTATAATCTGTTAGGATTTTGCGACGCAAGTAAAAGGGGCTATTCAGCTTGTGTTTACCTATATGCAACCGCAAATGAAGTTGCTTCTTGCAATATCTTGCAAGCGAAAAGTAAAATTGCTTCATTAAAGGCTTGCACAATTCCTCGTATGGAACTCCTGGGTGCACTCTTATTGGCGCACTTGGTACATTCTATAACAAATATGCAGTTTGATTATGTTATACAAGAAATTAAATTGTTTACCGATTTGCAAGTGGTTCTAACCAGGTTAAGAACTCTTTTGTATTTGCCTAAAACCTTTGTAGGTAATCGGATAGATAAGATTCTTGATCTGACTACGATTTCGCAATGGAACCACATTTCGGGTAAAAAGAATCCTGCGAACCTGGGTTCTTGAGGTCTCGTCCCTTCGCAGATAATTGAGAATCTGTTGTGGTGGTATGGCTGTACTGATTTTTTTGAACTCTTCATAGAAGGTGATACTGAATTTTTTGTGCCTTTCAAACCAGTTTCCGAGCTCAAGCCAATGCGAAAAATTCTAATCTCGGGCTTGCCTGAAGTTTTAGGTGAATTCATGGAAAGATTTTCTTCTTTGACATCTTTACGATACACGGTGGCCTATATGGAAAGGTTCATATACAATTGTCGTTACCCAAAAAGCAAGTTGCTCGGTCCTATTACGTTCGAGAATTTGAAAATTCTATTTTGACTCTTGTTAAGATAACACCGCGTCAGTACTATAAATTCGAGATTGCTCAAATAAAAGGGGGTAAACTCACTTCCAACTTCAAAAGAAAACTTTCGCCTTTTCTAGATTCTGGGGGTCTTCTTAGGGTGGGCGGAAGGTTTCGTAATTCTTTAATGCCCTACGATTACAAATATATTTTTTTATTACCTAAGCGTGCAATCCTTTCTCGTTCTCTATGTGATTATTATCACAAATTGTCTATACATTCTGGTCCTTCCAATACCCAAACTATAATTCAGCGCAAATTCTAGATCGTTGGTTTGCATACGCAAATGTTTGCCGTTTTTCCGGTTTGCTGCTAAACCTCTGCAACCAACAATGTCAGATTTACCTTCGCCACGAGTTCAAATAAGTCGTGCCTTTACTAAAGTGGGAGTTGACTTTCCTGGCTCTTTTCTTATCAAAAGTTTAAAACGTCGAAATGCTTCCGTTCTAAAAAGCTATTTATGCTTATTTGTCTGAATGTGCACCAAAGTGGTGCACTTAGAACTCGTTTCTGAATTGACCACGGAGGCTTTTCTAGTCTCATTCACCAGATTTACTTCCCGACGCGGCCTACCTCCGTCGGTATATTCTGACTGCGGTAGAAATTTCGTTGTTGTTTTTCGTGCTCTAAGAAAAGCCAGCGATTTCCTGAGACAAAATGAACAAGTAATACTTTCGGCTATGGCTTCTCATAAAATTCGTTGGCTTTTCAGTCCTCCATATGCACCAAATTTCGGTGGAATTTGGGAAGCCGGCGTAAAATCTGCTAAGGCTTTGATGCTACGTTCTTTCGGTAATCAACCTCAAAATTTCGAAGAACTTACTACGATTTTCGCTCGTATTAAGGCGGTTTTAAACGGTCGCCCTATCTCTGTACCCTCTGCCGATCCTAATGACGGCACAGACTATCTTACTCCGGGTAACTTTCTTATAGGTAGTCCGATTTGTAGTTTACCTGAAATTACCTTTGCTGAAGACCTATCTTTAAGTTCTCGGTGGAAACGTCTCATTCAGACTACCCAATTCTTTTGGCAAAGATGGTCTATAGAGTATCTGAATACTCTTTTACAACTTAACAAATGGAATAGTTCCTATAAAATTCTGGAAGTAGGTGATTTGGTTTATATCAAAGACTTGGAAACTTTGCCCATGTCATGGCATATTGGTTGCCTGGTAAAATTGTTTCCTGGCAACGATGGTGTTTCCCGCGTGGCCTCCGTAAAAACGTCTAGTGGTCTTCTTACGCGCCCTATTACAAAACTTGTTTTTCTTCCCAAATAGGAGTAATTTATTTTCATTTTTTTCTTTCCTTCTTTATTTACCAAATTGGTTTTTTTTTGCAATTACTTCGAATGTTTAACGTATTAGTTTGTTTGTTCTGGGGTTATTTTTCATTGTCGGTAGGTTTAATTCACTAAATGTTAAGTTTAATTAAGCATTATATTTTGTTTTTTATTTCCCTTCTGGAGCTGACCGCGTTCCATGCTCCTTCTCTGAGCCCGAATATCGGCGGGTAAGCCGTAACCCTGGCTGGAAGGAAATGTCCAGTCTTTTTCTTGTTACCTTAAAATTTGTTTAATTTTAGTTGGGCGGTATGTTTACGCCTGCCATTCAATTCCATCTATTTTCCCACCACTTAAGAGTCTGTAGACACAATCTAGAATCAATGCTTAATCTTGAAGTAGTATCTCTCGAGTCTGTAGACACAATCTAGAATCAATGCTTAACCTTGAAGTAGTATCTCTCGAGTATTCATTCAAGTACGTTACTATACACGTCAGTCTGGTTAAGTGTTTAAAGTTCTCGCAATTCCTGAATTCTTTCCTTCCTTAAACCCTCTGCCTTAATTGCAGTGTGTGCCAGTACTGGAACGTAGGTGTAAGTACTGCCTTCATTCGTCGTTTCTATGAATTGTAACTTATGCATATCTATTGTTTTTGCGTAAATTTAATTATAATGGCCAGCCCCTTGCTCTAGCTATCAAAGTTCTATACATACATCAATATACAAAAGCTATTGTAGTTGGAGATGTATGAATCAATGTAGTACATCCGTTAACTTCTTTGCCCGTGTTATACATTTTTTAATTGTTTCTGCTCAAACAGGGACACAAATTGCCCCAAACGTTTTTTATTTCCGTCAATTAAAAAGGAACGCACTTTTTAAATGTCTTTGCTAAAGTAATGGTACAAGTTTTCCCCAAAGAAGCATACACTTTGTCTCACGATACACGATGAAAAAGTAAGTACTGTACTTGAGCACCTTCTGAACAACCCACTCGTATCATTTAAACAATCCTCGAATAGAAAATATGTATATGTCTTTCAAAATCTCAGCGACAAGCGCAGAAATCCCAAATATTGCTGACAAAACTAAAGACCAAAATAAAAATATCGTATTGTGGAATGATAGTCATGACTCCAACAGCGTTGACGTTACTGCAATATTATTTTGAAATCGATGTTACCATATGAATATTTTTTATACATTTTTCATACTAAAAAATATTTCTGGGCGCATAACTTTTACAAATTCTTTTATTTCGCATCTGCTACTAATAAAGCAAACATATGACAATAAGATTAAATTAAATAAACACTATAGCAGCATTGCAGTGCTTCTTTACGAATTCTTAACCAGGGTGTAGTACTTTTATATACAGCACTGTCACTGGAATTTCAATGGTAATACAATCCGTTCAGGCGGCGCTGTTTAAAATCTAGGGCCCCAAGATTATTCTAGGGATCCTATTTTTAACTTTATTTGAGATTCAACTTTCTGTTCTGTACTACACCACGTTACAGCATATATTTATATTTATTACATTACTCTGTTCTAAATCATATTTAATTAAATCTGTGTTTATTAATGTAACAAAAAGTTATGTGCTTCTATTATAAAAGTGGGTTATCTATATTAACCTTATCTAATCTATGTTCTTAACTTACCGCCGAGGCAATACTGCATATTCTAGACACTTAATTCTGACATTTGCGATTTCTGCCTATTTCTTTTTGTTTTCTGTATTTTGTTTAGTTTTCCTTTGTTAATAATATTTATACAACAGTCTTCTTCAAGACTACACTTCGTTGTTTATTTTGAAATTGTAAGTAGACGTTTTTAAATTTAATATTTCTTGAGTACATATTTTTTTATTTTAGGTATGATTCGACTTCATCATGAGCAATTCTCAAAAAATTGTTTATAGCCAAGGTCGTGAGGTTATATATATTTATAGTCATACGAAAGAGCAGAAGGATGTTGGCCAAGGTATGATTTTGCTTAACAGTTTGAGCAAAATAGTGTCTGAAGCAACTAGTGTTGGGTTAACAACTTGTTACGTTAAAACCCTGCAAACAATTTTTTCTGCGTTCATTTTTAAAACACCCTAAAATACCTCAACAAGCTCGATTTCCGCCATTTGAATTAGTGTTATTTAATAAAATTTCTCAAGTAATTACTCCGTATAAAAGTTTGCTTTAAACAGCTGCTTAGGAAACATTACGTTACAAAGTAGTTGTAATAAATTCTAACATCTGCAGTGATTACATTTTAAGTAAAAGCTGCATGTAAATGTGCAGCTTTTTTCTAAAAGATAAGACCACTTACCACCTGCCTACATCTGCTTACAATGGACTTGTTATCTGGTATTCTGCAGCTGCTAAGATGTTACAAAGTAATAAGATTGTTTTCCTTTGTCTAAAACCCTTTGATGGTTGTGTTATCTACTTGTTGGCAAGCTGTTACAGTTTGTATTTCGGCAGCTGTTGTCTGGAAGATCTCCACACACTTGGTTCTTCGGCGATACCTTTGAAAGTCAAATACCATACCCCATACATGATTCTGGCCTTATAAAATAGATACCGTGCTTTGAAAGAGACGACTAAAGAATAAAGATTAACCATTAATGATTGAATACAACATCCTCTTACCAAAGATACATGTAAAGTCGCGCTAGTAAAAGTGCTTTCTTAGTATAAGTGAAGTTGGCGGTTCCAGCATGCAGCCAGCCCATAGAGAAATGCAGCGGCATTTTTCCAGCTTTAAGATGAGACCAGCATGAAGCTGATTGTTTAAAGTACAGTTTCTCTTTTTGTAATTTTTTTATGCTGCTGTGAAGAATAAACTTTTTATTTGCTGCTATTGCTTATAATTATCCGATAAATTGGCACCGCCCCGTTACAAAACTTACATGCACGATGTACGAATAACTATGTTATTCTGTAAATTAAAAATTAATTAATCAATGTTTATGTTGGAGTCCGTTTTACTGTTTCTTTTGTCTTTCTGTATAAACATTAACTAAAAGAACTTATGCCTCAATTTAAAAGTATTTAATATATGATAAATTTAAGTTAGGGTGTCTAATTTTAATGTTATATTATTTCTGAGGAGGTGCACTTCACAAAGCAGCATGTACATATAATTTAGGTATATTTCTTTTTCTAGATTTACTGTACAGTTTATGCTTAATTTTCTTTTGTATGTATTTAAGGTAAACCATTGAGTAAGTATTTAGATTATAAGATGTTATATTTATTTTGCTTACCAATTTTTATAGGTTATGACACTTTGTTTACAATCACGATTACGCAACTTATTTGTTTTATTGTCTTGTAAATATTCTTTCAAGATTCGATGTTAAAAATATAGTTTTAAAGAGGTTTCCAATGTATTCTTTCTATTTCACGCACGTCCCTCTCCGACGTTTTTGAGCTAGCCTAAATTCTATCATTCTATTCCTGTTTTGTTGCGGTATTCGACGTAAACGATTTCCTTACTTGCTTTTACTGTTTTCTTTTGTTTGCGCGGAATACCGTAACATATATTTTTGGCAAACCCAACGTGAGGCCCGATTTCGAATCCTTTCTTTATTTACTTAAAAATTTGCTATATTTCTGAAACCGTTCTTCCTTACTTAAAAATTTGTATTAGCTTTTTGGAAACCTCTATTCCGACTTAACCTTTCGTCTAGAATTTTCTGTACATACACCTGAGTTACTAGGGGTTTATGTAATTGAATTAACATAGTCAGACAGTCGCTGGTTATTTTTCAATGATAATTTTAAACCTCCTTGATATATAAGCAAGTAATGTGTAACTAAATATTCAAACACCTACTGAAATATTTGTTATTCCTTCTGCACAGATAATACGTTGACTGGCGAGTTTCTAACAATTACACTACAATTAAGTACAGCATTTTTTTTATTGCTGAAATTTCAACGGCACTAAAAACACCATCGCGGTTTATCTGCACCACACTTTCATCTAAAAATATACACAAAACCCATTCAGTTTAACCCGTCGAACTGTTATTCAATACTTGAACGTGCTATCTCACGTAATCTGACTTATACATAAAGCTTTCTGAAGATGCAAAATAATGCTCTTTGAAAAAGGAACTTAAAAACCGGTGCGTATCACAAACGTCTACACTTCTAAAAACTGATTCGAATAACTAATGTTTGTTAAGCGTGATGTTATCCGTAGTCTTTTCTGTGATTAAAAATCTTGTATGTTGCACTTTCAACTAAAAATATATAAAGCTCAAACCCGACAGCGTAATTCAATACTAATGCTACTTCAATTTTACCGACTATTACATATTGCTTGCTGAAGGTGTAAAACAATAATACTTTGTAATTACTAATTAACAATAGCGTTACACTTCTAGAAGGATCTGAGTAATTATGTCGAATAACGACATTTCTTTTTCGCAGCTGTCTCTAAGCACGCATACAAAGTAATAATCACGAATACTTGCATGTTAATTTATAGTGTGATGAAACCTAACATATCTTCCTTGAAGAGATTATGTTACTATTGAAATTACTATATACTTTTTGATTTGCCGAATTACCAGAATTGTGTTTTCGCTGGTGATTCGGGGTTCTTTTTTTGGTGATTACACTGGTGCCCAATTTCTATTTCTAGATTCCATTTGTCTTAATTTGCTGCGTTAGGATTACAATTTCCTCCTTCGCGTACATTCTAACGTATTCTTTTGACTGTAATATTTTTTGATCGTATTTAGAATGGCAGACTTTAAAATGGACATAAATCGCTTACGCAAAGATAAACTTACCTTTGAACTTTTGATTAGGAGAACTCCTGTTTTGGCCACAGACACCGTCAAACGCCTAAGAGCACGTCTTCGCGTTCTGATCAAGACCGAATCGGTCAATAAATCCTTTATTGATCTCCTTTATGAGATAAACCCTGAGGTCGAATTAACAACCATTGAGACCAAATTGGAAGAATTGAGTGGCAACTTTGCGAATTCAGATTCACCCGTCGCTACTATCCGCTTACGACTCCTACATGTATTAGGACGTATCCGGTTCCTTTCCTCTGTAAGATTACCGCCCGAACAGCGAGATTTTTGTGACGATTTACAAACAAGACTCCTTACTTTACTTGATAGTTTGGAGCAACTCCCTTCCGAACCTAATAATCTAGAAGCCAGGGTTGCAGCATTGAATCTTGCAGCCATAGCTCCTGACGTAAACCTCCCTGATATGTCGACCACCCTTCAATTAGAAAGCTCTCACTCTACGGTTCCTAGCCCACTTGGTAAATCCTGTTCGCAACTTGTAGTAAAATGGAATCTGAAATTTAGTGAAACCCTAACGTTCTTACTGTACATGACTTTCTTGACAGGGTTGAAGAAATTAGATCAGCCCGTAACGTGTCTGAACCCCAATTATTTGAACAAGCAGTCGAGATTTTCGAGTCGAAAGCCTTACTATGGTACCGGAGTAACCGTCATCGGTTTTCTAATTGATGGACTTTAGCTGATTTACCGGTACGTCATTTTGAACCACCTGATTACAAACGAAGACTGTTTGATGATATGTAACGTAGGACGCAAGGTCCGTTGGAAAGTTTCGTTGACTATTTGACATATATGACTTCCCTGTTTCGTTGACACGCTGCTATATCCGAAAATATTCAGTTGGATATTGTGTCTCGTAACCTTGCTCCTTTCTATGCAATCCACTTGCCTGCCGTCCGTTCCTTACAAGAATTAGAGCACGAATGTCTGAAGTTGGAACTGAAAAAGATTCGGGCCGATAATTACGTAACCCATGGCCAAAACCAATATACTTCTACTGCTGAACCGGATTTTGCTTACAAATCCGCTTCGATTGAGAAAAATACTTCTACTGACCGAACTGTTAAGATTTCTTCTATGACTACGGGTAGATCAAATACTTTTTCTGAGATTTCTGCTGTTCCTATTACTGTGTCTACTTCTACTCGTAAGGTCACATGCTTTAATTGCGACAAACCTGGTCACGTTTCGACACCTTGTACTTGTCCTCAAGTACTTCATTGCTATGGTTGCGGACTTAAGGGAGTTACTCGACGCATTTGTCTGAACTGTCATTCTACTTCTAATAAGAACCAAATTTCTTCTGTTTCTAATTCTACGTTCTCTTCTGACATCCTTCACTAATTGAACCCATACTTCCACAGAGTGACTTACAGGTAACAACTCAAAAGTTTGTTCATGCTTTCTTAAATGATTCTACCAACCAAATTTCTGTTGTGTCTGTAGTAACAGAGGTAGCTGAAGTGACGGTAACTTCCAATACTGACAGAGAAGGTCCTGTCGAAATTAGTGAACCTGTATCTATGATGCCTGTTGCTGTTGTGGTCAAAGTTTTACCTGATCCTGTTTCTTTATCTGCTGTTGTCGGAAAAGCAGTTCCTATTGGGGCTGAAGTTTTGCCTGTTTCTGTTCCTTTATCTAATGTTGATAAACTTATATCTGATTCTGTTCATTTATCTAAGGTCGATGAAATTCTACCTGATTCTGACCTGTTATCTAAGGTTGACGAAGTCCTACCAGATTCTGCTCCTTTAGCTAATGTTGATAAATTTCTTCCTGATTCTGCTCCTTTTGATAAAGTTCTTCTTGATTCTGCTCTTTTACTTAATATTGATAAAATTTTGTCTGATTCTGTTTCTTTATCTAATGTTGACGAACCTATATCTGATTCTGTTCCTTTATCTAAGGTCGAGGAAATTCTACTTGATTCTGTTTCTTTATGTAATGTTGCTTAAGTGTTATCGTATTTTGCTCCTTTTCCTAAAGTTGATACTTTTAACGCCAATACTATCCCCTTTTCTAACGTTGATACTCTTATAACCAATACTAACACAAACGGCTTTTGTCTATAACGTGTACTAAGTTTTCTAAACTACCTCCACCATTGCCACCACCTCCTCAACCGCGTGCTACAACTACTACACCCCCTATTAATCCTGTTTTGCGGAAAACCGCCAAACCAGTACTACCCCTTGCTACGATATCTCAACCAACGAAAACGGTTAACAAAAAAAATAAGAGGAAGAAAATGTTCTATATTGATTCCGAACCTGAAGATGTAGGTCGGAGAAACCCCAATGTTTTTGATCTTGCTTTATTTTCCTTCTGGCGACGCAAATGTCTTAAGCCCCATTACTAGTCCTCTACTCCCCCAATTTCTATGCTGACTACGCCCTTAGTTAGGACTTGATGTTTGGACTTTACGATTTCTAGTTTTTTTAATGATTTTATTGTTCCGATTGGTTTTATTTCTCTTCTTTTGCTTTTGCTCCTCGTACTTACCCAACCCCGTGTGGGTACGGGATTAGAATATTCCCACGGTACGACCTGCCTGTCGTAAGAAGCGACTACAGCAGTCTAACACATACACACACACACTTCATGCACACACACACACACACACACACACACACACACACACACACACACACACACACACACACACAGATACATATTTTAAGTTGTTCTTTTTTGTTTCTTTAGTTTTGGTACTACTTACTGATAGTTTTATTTTTAGGTTAGTTTTTTATTTTAGGTTTACTTCTCCATTCCTTTTGATACACCTTCCTTTCCTTATCCTTCTGCTGGTTTTTACTGCTAGTGCTCGTACTAACTTAGCTAAATTTTTTCGATCTGCTTCCTGTGGTAGATGCTTTCTAGATCTTTTTCTTTTCTTCGGAAACTACAACTTAGTCGACTTTTAGGCCTAGTTAGCTATTCTTTTCTTCAGTTGTTCGTTTAATACGATTCTTGGTTACCACAGATTGAAGTATTTTAACTTTTCTATCCAGCATTTTCATTGTTCTCTTGCATACTTTGAGGTTTAACATTTATTGTCTCATATTGGCTTGTACTGTAGGTTTTCCTCCTTGCTCCTTTTCTTACTTTGGGTTTTTTTGCGAAAAGCCTATTTCTTTTTCTTGAGGTGGGAAACGTTACTGTTTCTTTACTAGAAATATCCGTTCTTTAACGACTTTTTGCAGTGTTAAGCCATTCCATCTATGTCCTTGATGATTGCTACCTTATACGTTTCCTTTTTCTATATCCTTTACACTTCTTGATTTGGTCTGGTGTACTGGTTATTCAAACCGGAAAAATTTTTTTGTGTTAGTTCTTAAGTTTTTTCTGTAGTTTTGTAAGATTTACCTTTTATTTATCCTATTAGTGTGTACTAATTTTCCTTGTAGTTTGTAAGATTTATTTTTTTATTTTTCACAATTAGTGTGTACTGGTTTTTCAAGCCGGATAAAAAATGTTTTTTCTTTCTTTTAAGTTATTCCTGTTGTTTTTTAACGAATTTTTGACTGCTTTGTTTTATTAGTATACTGGCTGCTCCGTTGCTTCTACTTCCTACCCCGACCTTTTAATTTTGCTAAGGGAGAATTTGTTACGTTCAAAACCCTGCAAACAATTTTTTCTGCGTTCATTTTTAAAACACCCTAAAATACCTTAACAAGCTCGATTTCCCGCCATTTGAATTAGTGTTATTTAATAAAATTTCTCAAGTAATTACTCCGTATAAAAGTTTGCTTTAAACAGCTGCTTAGGAAACATTACGTTACAAAGTAGTTGTAATAAATTCTAGCACCTGCAGTGATTACATTTTAAGTAAAAGCTGCATGTAAATGTGCAGATTTCTTCTAAAAGATAAGACCACTTACCACCTGCCTACATCTGCTTACAATGGACTTGTTATCTGGTATTCTGCTGCTGCTAAGATGTTACAAAGTAATAAGATTGTTTTCCTTTGTCTAAAACCCTTTGATGATTGCGTTATCTGCTTGTTGGCAAGCTGTTACAGTTTGTATTTCGGCAGCTGTTGTCTGGAAATTTTGCACACTTGGTTCTTCGGCGATACCTTTGAAAGTCAAATACCCTACCCCATACATGATTCTGGCCTTATAAAATAGATACCGTGCTTTGAAAGAGACGATTAAAGATTAAAGATTAACCATTAAAGATTGAATACAACATCCTCTTACCAAAGATACATGTAAAGTCGCGCTAGTAAAAGTGCTTTCTTAGTATAAGTGAAGTTGGTGGTTCCAGCATGCAGCCAGCCCATAGAGAAATGCAGCCGTGAGACCAGCATGAAGCTGATTGTTTAAGGTACAGTTTCTCATTTCGTAATTTTTTTATGCTGCTGTGAAGAATAGACTTTTCATTTGCTGCTATTGCTTATAATTATCCGATAAATTGGCAACACCCCGTTACAAAACTTACATGCACGATGTACGAACAACTATGTTATTATTCTATAAATTAAAAATTAGTTAATCAAAGTTTATGTTGGAGTCCGTTTTACTGTTTCTTTTGTCTTTCTGTATAAACATTAACTAAAAGAACTTATGCCTCAATTTAAAAGTATTTAATATATGATAAATTTAGGTTAGGGTGTCTAATTTTAATGTTATATTATTTCTGAAGAGGTGCACTTCACAAAGCAGCATGTACATATAATTTAGGTATATTTCTTTTTCTAGATTTACTGTACAGTTTATGCTTAATTTTCTTTTGTATGTATTTAAGGTAAACCATTAAGTAAGTATTTAGATTATAAGATGTTATATATATTTTGCTTACCAATTTTTATAGGTTATGACACTTTGTTTACAATCACGAATACGCAACTTATTTGTTTTATTGTCTTGTAAATATTCTTTCAAGATTCGATGTTAAAAATATAGTTTTAAAGAGGTTCCCAATATATTCTTCCTATTTCACCCACGCCCCTCTCCGACGTTTTTGAGCTAGCCCAAATTCTACCATTCGGTCCCCGTTCTGTTGCGGTATTCGGCGTAAACATTTCTTTACTTACTTTTACTGTTTTCTTCCGTGTTTGCGCGGAATACCGTAACAAACTGTTAAGCAAATTATTAAAGAAGGCAAAATGCAGCCAGTTGGTGTTAAGTTACAATTTACCTCACCAAGGAAAACCATTAAGAAAGGTAGACCAAAGTCTACATTAGATGAATTTGAGGAAGAAATTGTGCGCACAATTATTTATCGATTTCCGTAACACCATAAACAACCTACAATGCAGGCTGTATTTGAAGCTTTCAAATCTGAAAAAATTAATGTCTGTGGAAAAACCAATTCGTTTAGACGATTGGTGCATAAAATGGGGTTTCGTTGGAAGAAGTACCAAGACAATGGTAAAGTCTTAATTGAAAAACCAAAAATCCGAGCAAATCGAGTCAATTTTTTATGAAAAGTACAATATCGATCAGAAGGAAGAAATACTATATATTGTGATGAAACTTCCATGCACAGTTCACATGCTGTATCGAAGTCGTGGGACGATGGTTCAAATCAATGTTCAAAAGCACCATTGGTTAAAGGGATGCGTTTAATTATTTTACATGCTAGTGGCAAAAAAGGTTTTGTTACGAATATAATGCTAATTTTAAAGTCTGAACTTAAAATTGGTGATTATTACGATGAAATGAATTATAGAAATTTCCTTAAATGGTTACAAGATAAATTATTACAAAACCTTGAACTAAACTCTGTGTTAGTGACGGATAATGCATCATATTATAATGCGACCGAGGAACCAAATCCAACTACGGCTTGAAAAAAAGAAGACATGAGGTGTTGGCTACTGAAAAGAAACATAACCTTTCTGCTTAAAGATACAAAATCAGAATTATATGCAAATATTAACCAACATAATCCTCCCCGTGCAAGCAATATGTTGTTGATAAAATTTTAGACGAACAATGTCATACAGTGTTGCGATTGCCCCCATATCATCCTGAACTTAACCCTATTTAAAAAATATGGGCAATGATAAAAAATCACGTTACTGCAAATAACACAACTTCTAAATTAGAGGATATATAGAGGTTGGCTGAAAATAAATTCAATACTGTTGGTCATCAAGAATGGGTAAATGTTTGTTCTCGTGTAGAGAAAACAGAAAAAGAATACCTTAGCAGGGAATATATAATAAACAACATAAAAGAACTAATAATAAATGTTAACTACGGTAGTGATTCTTCAGACTTGAGTTTGCCTGATGATGATAGTGATGATGATTTTAGTTGCAAACCATTACAGTAACGTGCAATATTATTGTGTATGCTATAAGCATTTTCAATTTGTTTGTAGTGCATATTGTTATTCATTTAAATAAGAAACATTATTGTATTACTTAATAATATTAATAACTACTATTTTACTTGGATGTCTGATCCAAATAATATATTTAAGGTTTTATTAAATTTATTTGAAATCATTGAACAAGTTGTTTGAAAATTTCAATCGTGCTGTCTGAAGTAATTATTATGACTATATAATGTAGATAGCTCAGGGTGAAGTTCAAGCAGTATATACAATTACTATTTCGTCCAAACTATTTTAAGTTGAGTGTTTATTTAACTGAAACATTTGTATAAAAATAACTTTTTATACTACAGTTACTTTTGCTATCCAAGCCTACAATCTACAATGTCTCCATAACTATGAATTTCTTCTCCACTGTTAAAACCATGCTTGATGTTACCAATAGTTTTTCAAGATTCAAACAATAAACTACTTATATTCCAAATTTTATTTTTAAATGATTGGTTTAATTCAAATCTTTGAAGTTCCGTAGAAATCTACTCTTTGTTAAGTTATGCTCAATACTGAATCCTTTCATGCAGATTCCACAATGGATTTTATCCACACATATAAACTCTGTATGTATTTGAAAAATTCATACTTCAAACGTGGTTCTTAATGATACTTGAAGAATTTTAAGTTAAGAAGTTTAAGTTCATTTTAAGTTCAGTTTATTCCTCCTGTTCGAAAAGAATAGTAACTTTGACCTTATAGCAAATATCCCATAATCTTTCTTTATATAGTTTATTTAATTCACTTAGTCCCAAGAAGTAATATAAAACTCAAAAGTAAATACTCTTTGCCTTTTATCATAGACTAGTAGTAAGGTTTGGTATTTATTTACACAATAATAATTTGACATTACATTAAGGGTTATTTTAGCGAACTGTGATGTTTTTAGCTTGAACTGAAAACACCGTGTTATATCCTTTTCTAAAGGTTTCTCACTTCCTCCATTGCGCATCCTAGGGTCGCTGAAATTTTGAAACAGTTCTACCTGTGAACTATTTTGTACTACAGAAACATCGTGAAAACATTTAACGATGGTACAGCCACTCTCTATCACAGTTTCAATTCTTTGTTTGTTTTATATATGGCGAGTTCATCTATTTTAAGCTCATTCAACGTGTATTCAAAATTCTTTCATAATGGTCAAGAAATGGTAAAATTCTATTCATCAACAAGAAGATAGACGCAAGCCTTTATCCTACATATTTTGAAGCTGTGCATAAACAAGTAGTGACTAGATAAATTTCAAGAGAAATAAATTATCCAAGTTTAGCTGTATTGGAATAATAGAGGTTCTGGGTTTGACCAGGTTCATTTAGTGGGCGGGTGATAGCTATCCTGCCCGTGTCAACTCAGATTGTGATGCAAAAAATGTTTCCCCTCTTAAATAGGCTTTTGTCAGATTCAGTTGTAAAGAAATAATACGCATTCTAACTAAATAATCTGTTTTTGTATTACTTTCTTGATCAAAGTTATCGCGTATACATTTCTATTATAATTTATGTAATCCGCTTAACTTCTTCCAGTTTCTCTCGTGCAATAGGAAGGTAGCGAAACCGCGCTACAGTTTTTAATAAAGACCGGAGTTGCGTGTTGGTGCTCTCGGCATAAATTAACCGGCGGTTTCAACCAAGAATTCTTATTTAAAATCCGATATTTGTCTTTGGATTTAGGAGCTTTCAAACACAAAAGTTGAAACCTATTATTGTTGTAATAATTATGCTTGAATAGAATACTCTGGCTCAAGTATAAACTGTGTTAAAATTATTTTAATAAAATTGAGGTAGAACAAAAGGGACAAACTAATGACAGTTCGAAGGTTTGTACACTACTTTAATTTCAGGCATCAAGCAAGGAATACCGATTACAGTAATCATACAACTGGGATAGCTCCAACAGTTCACTACTGTTATTTTCTAAAACCGAAGTCGGAGTCATTGATTTTTTGACATCTAAGGCAATACACATTTGGACACTAAAGCAACTGACGGTTAATTTATTATGAACTGAAGTGTAAAATATATTACTACAAAGCGAACATTTATTATACTTGTTTTGCGTTGCATACAAGGTGTAATAATATACATACTTGAAACAAAATTTTCTAGTACAACCTTAAAACTCTTGACTTAAAAATAACATCAGTTTAATACATGCTGTCATTGCTTTATTATAATTATTATTATTTACAAATAATTTTTTATTCTGTGTTTGGATGAATCGTTAAAGCCTAACCCGTGAGCTGATACTAAATGGCTGTAAAAGTGTGGGACTCGTTTGGACTAATTATGTCTAGACTACCGCATCATATTTAGCGGTGGGCGATACGGGATTTTGCGAATCAAATATTGATACATATTCTATATCGATACGTATTGATATATCCCATATCGATATGTACCGATACGTAGCGGTACATAAAGATATACATAGCGATACGTATCTGAACGATGCGTATCGGTACGTAACGGTACGAATCGATACGCATAGATATCTTATCTACTCTTTCTTTGGGAATAAAATCACAAGATCGTTTTAAAATAATGTATTTATTGAAAATTTGATCTTTCACCTAAGATTGTATGTTATCAAATAATTAAAGTTTAACATTTGTGACATAAGTATATATATATATATATATATATATATTATTACTATGTAATTTGTAGGTTAGAATTAGATAGATAGGTCATAGCTCAGTTTAGGGTAGGTTAGCGTGTGTAAATAATTTTACGGGCATAATTTTAATGAAGTAGAAACATTTCAATATCATTTAGCATAAGATAGCATTTAAAAATACGAGCTTGTTAGAAAGGGATAAGAAAGAAAATCAATAAACGAAAACTCAACGGTTACGACAGGCACGTTGTTAAGTATCGATTATATACTAGGATGGGGCGTGTTGTCAACAACCTCATCAGAAGATCAATATTTTCTACGAATGCAAATAGACGTTAGGGCAAGCACGGATCAATATAATAACAAGGACAGACTGGTTAAATTTAGTAACAAACGAAGCAACAAGGATAAATTAGAAGCTATAAGCAAAAGAGAAGTGGAAGATGTTTGTACAAGATATCGATTTTAAATAGGGAGAGAAATTAAGAAATGTGATTGGACGTTAGAGGTAGAAGGGAAACGCACATCAGTCTAAGTTTTAGAGAAGGTACGTATCTGAGTGGTATTTGTATAGCGAAATGAGATAAAGGGAAAAAGGGCTAGGTTCGTCTTACATGTAAGGCATGAATTTTATAGGAATTGATTTTCAGTTAAGGTTAGTTGCGGCAAAGCGGACCAGCCTTTACACGGGTAAAAACAATTTTCAAGATATTTTGTTGTGTACGAGCGTTAAAATTCTAAGACCGTTGATGTATATTTCTAAAATTATGTAGAATTTTGTGTCGGTTGGGAGTTTGTGTTTTGAGAAGTGTGTCAACGGTTACGAGGATACCAAGAAAGTTTGTTTACGTGTGATAGAATTGTGAGAAACTTAAACCAGCTTTAAGGTGGTGAGAAGCACTTCTCTTCTTCGCTCGTGATCGACGTTAAAACTAACGGTAGCAAATATTATTCACTGTTTTTTTAAAGTTGTTATTACACACAAGTGCGTGTGCTGTAGCTCTGGTTGTTTGAAAAATCTTGAAGTACATATACCAATTAAAGCGAACCTTCTCTAAGCCATGAAAGTACAGATTACAGTTATTTTGGTTGTTGGGGATTGCAATGAGTCCTAAGATGGATTTGCAATTGTGAATGCATCGAGGAGTAATTGGCTGATGTTACATGAAATAGTAGAGGAATAGAGGAAGTTTGGATGCACTATCAATAGTTAGTTGGTAAGATTTGGATAGCTGCGTGCTGACTGGAATGGTGTGACTCAACTTGAGACCGGTTGCATAGCTCAGAGTCATAAAAGACGGCATCATCATCGAGGGCTGAATTGCAGATGCAGGCTGTATCGTTGTTACGAGGTAACTAATTTTTTTTAAAGCATTTTTGTTAAGTTATTTCACGTGTTTTGACACATTGTGCGTTTTGGATGCTTATTTTATGAATTCTGTAGACTTAAAAATTGATTGAACTTTATATTTAAATAAAAATATGTTTATTTAGAGAATGATTATAAATATAATGGTGCAAAGGCTGTTTATGTACAAAGTAAAGAAGACTTTTGTTATTGCAGTGCTATAATTTTGCACATAGGTTTAAAAGGGGTTACTGCGAGCTTATATTAAGACAGGGGTTAAAGTCAGGTATGAGGTTAGCAAAATTACTTTAAATAGGGTACATGAAAAAAATTTGATCCAGCCACATTTAAAAAAATGATGAATTGTTTTCTTCACAAAGATATGTAATTTTATGTATGTGAACTGTTGTTATGGACAAAGATTTGAAAGTAGAAAATTTTTATTTGTGTAAATAGAATGTTGATGTATTTTGGTAGTTGCGTTTTTATTTGAGAGGATGTAGAGAAGTAATTTTCAAATTACAGCTTGGTGGCAGCTAGGGAAAGTTTGAATTTCAGAAGTTCAGGTAAGATTCTTTGAAATATTTATAAAGATTTAAGTAGAGAGTGGAGCAGCCGAGGTAAAACATCACAGTATTATGACGTCCCAACGCTGGGGCTCCTTTCGGTGAAAACTTCACAGTATTATGACGCCCAAAGTGTGGGGCACGAGATTACAACTTGTAATCATTTGAATCACCCCTAGGGACTTCACAGTAATTTATATATATATAAAGTAAGATGTATCTGTAAACAAACTCTTATGAAAATAATAAGAGCCATTGACAAATACAAATCGGGCTGGTAGTTATATAGCCATTAACAAAACATTAGCTTTATTACTTCACAGGGGAGGAAACATCCACTGACCAATGGTTTCGGCTTGTTAGCCTCATCAGAGTGGAATAGTTTCCAAGAACCCTATGAAGTAATCGAAGCTATTATAATGATATAATTTCGAAACAATCACTGTACTATGGCAAAAGTAAATAAAATTTATTTATAAAATTTATTATGTAGTTTCGGTTCAATTCTGTAGTTCCACACTTTAGTAGTGTTGGTGTTTTATCACCTGATGGCGGTTTTATATATATATATATATATATATATATATATTGCTTTGATAAGAGGTTGTTTTGGGGTGTATTGAATAGCAAGGGTCGTGTAGTAACCATAAATTGCAATAGGAAACAGAAAACTGCATTTATTTAGCAGAAAATTAAAGTTATTCTTATATTATGTAAATAGCAAGCATTTAACACCCTGTATATAGACCATAATTAGCTTTAAGCGATGCAAGGAAGCATATCTTATAACAATGGAACGCGTATTTAGCAAAGAAATAGGTAATTCATACGTTATGGAAATAGCAAGTATTTAACACTCTGTATATAGACCTTTATTAATTTTAAGTATTGCAAGTGAGCATCTCTTTCAACAAAAGTACGCGTATTCAGAGGAAATGATAGTACATGGAATTAAACACGCGTTGAGAAGTGTTCTAATTAGTTATAAAACAAATACGAAGATAAAAGATAAAACATAACAAAGCTTTATGCAAGTACGCTAAAATAATAAACATTTTTGATAAGAAAACGCAATTGAAAACACGCATAAAATAAACGAAAGTAGAATTAAAGTTGCATCATTTATTTTGTACAATATTGAAAAAGCGATATCTATACAAAACAACGTATGGTCAAGATAACGATGTATCAATAGCAAACACCATTACATGGAAAACCGATGAAATTACATCAGAAACAACTTCAAAATGCAAGACCTGGTTGATTGAGATATCTACAAGACTTGTTGAAAACCCAGCCCACATGTAAGTGGGAACAGCCTATATTAACACCGAGCAATGATAAGACGAATCAGTTTAAAACTTAGGCAGGGCAAAGCTGCGTCACTGTGAATCAAAAAGTCACGCGTAATTTAATATTTAATAAAATATCATGTGATAATAGTGCTACAATTATGAAGACTTCTTTTGCCGTTCAACGTGAGTAGAATTTGGGGTAATTTATTTAAACTAATAATATAATAATAGGGCTTCGAGTGGATAGATATAATAATGCGAGTGGATAGAATATTTCGAATGTGATGTTAATAACTCGAATGATGGTACATTTCTGAATATTTCAAATGAATAGATATAATAATTCGAATGAAGAGATAAGAATTCTAATTGGTGGTACATTTTTGAATATTTCGAATTTGGGATATAATGATTCAAATGTGTGGATAGATATAATAATTTAAATGTGTTGATGAGAATAATTCAAATTGGTGGTGTATTTCTGAATAATACAAGTATGCGTCGATAAGAACAATTCAAATCTGGGTCAATATAATATTACAATTCAAATCAGCGTCGACAATTATATTTTGGTACAATTCTGGTACAATTTAGAGTTGCGAGACACAAGACAAATAAAATAAAGAAGCACGAAGTAATTTTTGGAAAACGAAGGGTGACTGTACTCAAACACTAGTTCAACAAAGGAGGACAACAAAGGGGAGTTGATCCACTACCCGAACAAGCCGTAGCAGGTCAGATTTATTTAATGTTAAGATATTTTTCTATTTAAAATTCAATATTGAATTTACTCGATTTATATAAAAAGTGTAACGAAGTTAGCAACAAACATTGCATACGTTAAACTTACGTAATATATTATAAAGGGGTCTACAACGTTCCAGGTTTCTTTGAAAAAAAGGGTAGTTTTTGGTGACTTTAGATTGAATTCAAAGCATATAAATTTTGGGATAAATGATATATATGATATTGATTAATTGAAGGGTGTATTTTTATATTTTTCAAAACTTGTAAATAATATTTCTTTTCATTATATGAAATTAATTGACTTTGTTTTATGAATTTAAACAAATAGGTAATCATAAAGGGGTGGAGAAAAGAAAAATTGATCATCGTAACGTTGTGCACTCTGTGTAGATTAAGAAGGGCTAGCCGTGGCATAATAATAAAATTAGGAAGATTAAATTTGATTTGAGAACACAAAGCGGTGAAGTTAAGAATACGTCATAACACCGAGTACGGCATTATCATATCATATATATATATATATATATATATATATATATATATATATATGAATTGATTCAAACCAATACGTATCGACACCTCAATACATATAGATATGTATCACATCGCTACGTACCAATATGCATCGATGTCTATCGCTACACATATCGATACATAAAAATGCAAATCTGTAAATTTTTATAGGATTTAATCAAAACTATAGGTAAAAGAAATTTAGGGTAACTTGGTATTTAATAATCTAATAACCATAATCATAATGTTATATTATAAATCGTTATATATAACAATATAGCCTATTTGTTATTATATGAAATGTATTTGCTGTTCATCGAGAAAAACACCAATTGTTTCACATGAACCCTGGTTAATGTGACAATGTTGATCTTCTATTATTAAGTCACATTTGCTAAACACCCGTTCTGATGGCACACCGCTTGCTGGTGATGATAGATATTTTTTAGGTAATTTGCTCAATGGCGGTAACTCGTATTCGTTCAGTTTCCACCACATAAGCGGGTTTTCAGAATAATCTAAATCAAACATTTTTTGATACTGTTTTAATTCTGCCTGTATTTTATCCTGTTTAGAAGTTGGGCCAGCTTGACTTAAAGTTTTTGCAAATATATATGTTAGGCCTACAATCTTTTTAATTTAATTACGTCCTTCGGTTTCAGTAAAAATTTTCCATTTCGAAAAGAATATTGTTTTTTGTTAGAGAAAAATCTATGGATTGTTTTTAAATCGTGGATCTAAAAACATCGCTTTTTTAAAAAAAAAACCGTTAACAGTCGATTTTTCACAGTATCTCTCGTGCAAAAGAGTCTTTATAGGTTTAATTAAAGCAGATTTTTCGGGAAAGTCGGTTAGTTTCTGGGTATCATCTATGAGCTGTGAATGGTCTAGGCTTATTTGCAACTCTGGTTCAGTATTTTGTATGTTATCAATTATTCGTTGCAAACAGGAACTATACTGGAAGATGTTATAAAATTTTCACTGCCATGTGCGTGCTAATTGTTTTAAAGTAATTCAATGAATCCACGGTAGTCTTGAGACAATCTATTTCATACTGCGTTAAAATAAGTGCTTTGTGTTTTTTTTTCTGATAATCGTTAAGTACCCATGTTAGAGCAAATTGCTGTTCTACGCATACTGCTAATAGATCCAAGAAAGACCACAACCGCGTTGCAGAAAAACTTGGAAACTTACTCAAAGGAATGTTGAACCTTTTTGTGCAGCGTTAACGTGCGATTAATTTTATAACTGAGAAAATAACATTTGTATTCTCTTGGATTTTTCTATAGCGGAAGATAATTCTGAAATTTGTAAGGACTCTTTTATTGCTAAATTTATTGTATGACCAAAGCAACTTATTTGTATTTCTTTCAGGTACAACCTAACCGCTTTAACAATATTAGCACTTTGATCCGTTGTTTAAAAGTTCTTAAATAGATACAGCTATGTTGTCTGCAGTTTGAGCCTCTGGCATAAAGCGGCAGCTCGAGCAAAAAGTAAGTAATTCCCACTCTTCGTTTATAAAATCTACAGTAATTATTGCTATATACGGCATGTTCGCTCTACTTGTCCAGAAATCTGTGGTTATAGACATAAAACTATTTGGGATCAAAAGATGTTTCAATTTCTCTTTCGTGCAGTTGTACAGTTTGGAAATTTTTGTTTCTGCTATGGGTTTTCTGCTGGGTATTTTATACGACCGAATTGCCGTTTTAATAAAATGCTGAAACCCCTTTTTTTCGACAGTGAACTATGGCAGTACATCCACCGCAATGAAATACGTCAATGCATCCGTAATTTTGTCTTGTTGGAAAGAAGAAATATTTTGAAATGTTGTAATTGACGTTTGTCTGTTGCTTTTTTTCACGCTTTTGTGAACTCTAAATAATGAAGTTGTATCCTTAGAAGTAGTTGGAATTTTGTGGGTGGTATTTTCAGGTACGCCTTCTCTTGGCTCTAAGGGGTAGCCTATAGCTTAAGTGTCATCTGAATCAATGCAGAAAGATTGCGTTGCGTCTATTTTAACTACTTCATTGTCGTCATTGTTGGCTCTGAAAGTTGTAAAGCTTTGATAACATAAATTTCAGCGCATAGAAATAGGGGTTTTAGTTTTATAGTTATATTTAAGTAACAAGGAAAGCAGAGTCAGGACCGGCACCAATTAACGTGACGTAAAAGGGAAGTAAAGAATGCCGTGCTAACTACAGCCGTAGGTTGGTGTGGGGAGTATTAGAAACCACGAGGGCCGAAATTGTCTAACCTGAAATATTAATCAAGTAACCTGTAAATAAATAAGTCTCACTGCTGACAGAAGGTTACTCTGTCCAACAAAACCTAAAATATAAAAGGAATAATAAAGTATTCGTAGGTTCTGTTCTGTTTACTTGTTTAATTTTTTCTTTTATTTACAAAAAACCGCAGTGTAAATCTGAATGTCAGAATTTTATAATTACAAATGTTGCAGCGGACGTGTACAAAAGTGTACAATTTACTGGAATTTACAATAGTTTAAATTAAACCATCATTACAGGAAATTTTTTAAATGTGTAATAATTACAATTTGTACATGAACCCGTTTCATATTTTCTATTCTATTGAGTACAATATTAAAAAACTAATCGTAAGTATGCCACATCTATTTTATCTTATTTTAATTTTCAGCTATGTAGTCTTTATATTTTATATTTTATGTACCTAGCTTGAATCCTGTTCTGTTTTATTTGATTTTTCTGTCTGAGTTGATGCACGCTAATAAATAAAATAAATAAATACCATTGATGTAAATTCGTGCCACTACTACAAGCTAGTGCATATCCCCTTTTTTTTGTGATAATTACCGGAACTATCAATGGAGTAAAAATACTATACCCTTGTGTAAAAATTGCGATTAAATATAGTTTTATTGGCGACATTCACAACTTACTAAACTGAACTAAAAATATGAATATTTGCTATTTGGAACTTTCCATCAAAAACAAAAAGTTTAACGAAAGTGTTTAATCATTCTTATTCATGTACTTAAAAATTCTGAGTGCCATGTTGGGGTCTCGACATTCCCTAGGTTTATTTATTGTATTTATTATCTAATTGGGCGATTACGGATAGGTACCTGTATCTTGCACCAACTAATTAGAGGATTTCTGCAAAACTCGATTCCTTAGGAAACTAGTACAACTATGTAAATTTACGTGACAGTCATAACTCTACAATGTCTATAACGCTATTACCTTTTATTAACACAGCATCATGAATCATGATATTAAATAAGCTCACCTAGTATCCACTTCTAGATTATAAAATAGTATTGGATGATGACGTTTTAAATGTTTTCCTATTGCTAGTATTTCTGCTTGCATCTACTTTTAATAAAAGGTTGCTTTTAATAGATTTTAAGATTTATTTTAACAAAAGGACTCTAAATAATTCCTGAATTCTACTTGGATGTCTAAACAAACTCTGGATTAACCAGGAGAAGTGAAACAAAAATATCAAAACAATCTCTGGACCTACCTGGAAAAATTATAATAGAATATGCTAACAGTATCTAAACAATTTCTGGATACAACTCGAAGAGGTTAAAAAAGAAGAGCTGGATCCAACCTGGAGTATTTACACGAATAAGCTGAAGTTGGAACGACAAATAATTGGAGCGGAAGCTGGTCTGAATTGGGGGAAAGAGACACGCCAAAAAGGGACAACAGGTCAGCCATTTTAAATATTTTGTTGCATTTTATTTCTGAATATTTTTAAATATTGCATTCATGAAAATTTTATGTAAGGGTCATCAAAAATCATTTTAGCACACGTTATAATTTACGTAAAGAATTAAGGAAGACTGATGAACGTTCATAGGGCTTTATGTAATAATAATAAGAGTAATTTTTGCTAGCTTTTTCTTCTTTTAAAGGGAATTATAATTATTGAGCAAAATTAATTCAATTTTTTTAAAAGAGGTTCTATTTAAAGGCATTATAAATGCTTTGTACATATTGAGAATATTATAGTAATTGTGGTTAATTGTGTTTTGCTTAAAAAGCATAAAAAGTTTTGTAAAAGAAAAAATTTTAAAATTATTTATTGTCGTATTGTCGCAAGCTCCGTGTGTGGTTAAAACTGAGCTAGCCGAGGTATTAAAATTAAAACTAAAGTTAAAATTAAAATTAACAAAAGAAAATTTTTAACCTTTTATTTCACAAAAGGGGCACCGGGTTTTTGCAACGTTATCACAGCTATATATATATATATATATATATATATATATATATATATATAAAACAAGACAAGTTATTTGCAGTCCGCTATAAGGAATTTGTGTAGAACACAATAAAAAATAAGATGTATATATATATATATATATATATATATATATATATATATATATATATATATATATATATATATGATAACGCTGCACGTCGATGTAATTATTCTCTGTCTTCTTCTGATCACCACCGCTCTGTGTATTTTAGATCTGCCTCGGCTAGCCCAGTTTAATTCACACAAAGTGCACAACGTAACGATAATCAAATAATTTACCCCTTTTACCTAAAACTTTTCCTGCTTTGAATGATAAAACAAAGTCGATTAATATTTGTATAATGAGAAAAGAAAAATCATAGACATTTCACAGCTTAATCTGTTTGACTGTATGGAAAAATTAGCCCCTGAATCAAATAACAATAAATTTTAAACTGTTTATCCCCAAAAATTAAAGCTCACTTTTCTTATTTTAAAGCCAGCAAAATTTTTCTGAACGTTCAAAATTTTCTCTTTGTTTACGAAATTTTTCACGTATAAAATAAATTTTGACGACTCTTTACATTCAGGTATAAAACATGATCAATGTTCAAAAATGATAAATAGAAAAATATCCTTTAATATGATCAATGTTCAAAATTAATAAATAAAAAATAATGTCTTATGCTAGATAGTTCTGACCTGTAATTTTCCTTGTGCGTCTTTCTGCTCCGTGCTGTAGATCAGTACCCCAATGTTGCTTTTAGTTGAGTTGCTCCATTCAATTTATTTCGTCTTCAAGTTTTATTACGTTTAATGTGATCTCTCTTAAATTTTCATAACATCGTAATGTCCTTTAGAGTTAGATTTAGAATTTTTGTACTATCACTTAGATTTGGGTGCTTAGACTTAGATTTCGAATTTTTGTACTATCACTTAGGCTTGGAATTTTCGCACTGTCACTTAGGGCCCTAAACTACAAATATTTAACCTAAATTAATTAATAAACTTCTACTTACGTTTTCCAGCAAACGGTTAAGCTTGTCTCATATATTTTCACTATAATTAATTCAAAATATTTTATAACATCACTTTTCACAAAATTTTTTTGGTTAATTTGAATATTTACTCGTCACGTAAATTCTTAAGTATCAGTGATGCAGCTTTTACGTGGTTCAAACTAAAACTGTCCGCTTATAAAACTTGCGCGTTATATAGCCTACGCCCCATCTAAAGTTTATTGGTTTATCTGAGCTGTTGTTCAAAGTGTACGACCAACCATTAGTTGTTTTGGATATTTTTGGGCTTTTACAGGTTTATCTCTAATATTGCCTTATAGAAACGATTCCTTTATCACGTAGGTAACAGTATATTTTTAGTTTGTATTTATTTTATACCGTCCCTTTTGGTGTTGTTACAGGAATTTCTAATTTGCCTTGGCACGTAATTTCACTTATGGCTTTGTTTGTTAAGATTTTGGGATTCGTATTAACTCCATGTAGAAAATCACGTAGGCAAAGTGACCTAAATTAACATATTTCTGTTTACATTTTTGCGTTTCCGAAGCGTATTTATTTTGAAGTAGCGTTTCTTATCAGGACACTATGTTATCTGCTTTCATTATCACTTGTTTAATGTGAATTGTATTATAATTTTTTATGCTTTTACTGCATTTAACGCGTATTAATTTACAATTTATGATTATTTCTGGTTTAGGACAAGTTTGATTGCGCGTAGAGTTATTTCTTTTGCTGAATGTGTGTTTATTGTTAATTGATATGTTTCTCGGCATTAATTAAAGTCAATTGCGATTCTTTTACAGGGTGTTAAATGTTTCCTCTTTGTATAATATACAAATTACGTTTTTTCAATGCTAAATAAATGCGGTTTTCTAAGTCATAGCTCTATTTACATGTATTGGGTAACCATTATGACTCAATATACCCCTAAATAACCTCCTTATCATAGCAATATATATATATATATTATAATGAATAAGATGAAATAATAACTTAGATTTTTATGCAAAGCCCAATGGTTATTTCAAATCGAGCTAGTAATTGAAAGATGGAAAATATAAGGTCTTGGACAGGACTTGAACCTGTATCCTGGTTTTGCCGAAACCATGCGTTTACCAATTACGCCACCGAGACCGATGACACAATTGGGAAATTTACAAATTTAAATCGTGTACACCACGATACATCAACCTAACTTTCAATTACGTTCGGCATTTTTGTCAATCATATCTGACATTGTCAATTTTTGACTTATGTCAGTTATAGACAGGAAGCTACTCTCAAAATTATGGCTATAAGCCAAGTATTAAATATATAAATATTTTAGTAGTTAATTACACAAGGTAAGTTGATAAATACTATCGTATTATAATGAATAAGATGAAATAATAACTTAAATTTTTTATGTATAAAAATCTTATTCATTATAATACGATAGTATTTATCAACTTACCTTGTGTAATTAACTACTAAAATATTATATATATATATATATATATATATATATCGATATATCGATATTTATTTTTTAGTATATCGGGAGGGGAAGTCAATACGGTGATCGTATCAATACGTATCAATATATCGATACGCCGACCCAGCCCTAATCATATTTAATTCCCTCTTCCCTCTCGTGACAAGAAACTAACATTACGACAAAATTAGCACCTTTGAAAAATTTTTCGGGAAATAGTTCCTAACTGAAAATTTTTCTACCTTAAATATAAGATTTATACTACTACCGGTTCCGTAACTACTTGCACTTCTCAACTTCTTCTTTGGTTTGCGCAAACTGTTGTACGTATCGATCTTGAACATTTCAATACATCAATATCAATCTGATCCATTATATTATCTGAGATGATCGTGTTCTTTACCGTAATCAGTAGTTATGTTCATCTCCCATCTTATGCAACCAAAAAGGGCACGCTGTTGGGATCACCTTTATCGTTGCCTCTACCCCAGTTGTTCTCTATTGCGAGATACCGTTAACCTTTCCCAAACTGGATAATGTGAAGTAATATCACTTGACATTACGAGTAGGGCTTTTGTTGTTACTGTATTGCACAGAATTTCACAAATTAATGTTGACCTCGTTATTGCATCTTTTAATTCCAAGTACTCCATGTCAAATAGATGCTCAATAAATAATGTTCGACTGCACAACCATGTGTTGCAACCTTCCCTCTTGGGGCCTCCGGACCTTCTACATTTGCTAAGACGCTTAATGCTTCAATAGTTCCTTTAACCTAGCAGAAACTCTCCATGTGTGTTGCAAGATCAGCGTCACCATTTATTGTATGAACTAGGTACCTCTCTGTTCTGATAGGTTTGATTATATCTTTATGTAATTCAAACCGAAGTTTATTAGTTTTCCGGACAATATTTCGTATGACGTTGTTGTCTTTTCTGAGGCTGTATCCAGTGTGTTTAACTTCATTCAGGTGTCTTATATTTTTGCAAACATTCAATTGCCATTTTTTCAGATGTATGTCCGCACCAGAGGCAGCGACTACTAGTAGGTCGTTTACAGAGTATGTTAGTGGCAGCTTTTTCTACGACGTCTAGCCTCATTGGGATGTAGTATAATGCGTTTTACAAGATTGGTTTCAGCACTGACCTTTGCAAAGCTCCACTTCCTGGTTCCGTATGGGTATGTTTTTACAAATGACTCTTCTTAGACCTAAGTACGCCTTAATTACAGCAACCAAGTACCTCTATTCAATCTACGAATGATTGATTTGTATGACGCAGTATCAGAGAAATTTTTACGTTGATAGTCCATTCTATATTCTACCTTCCATATTTTGACTCTTTAATTGGTCTTGAACTTTGTCGACGACATTTGTTCTTTTCTTCCCCTCTACGAATCTATATTAATAGTCGTAAGACTATTTTTCTTACGAATTTGACTTAACAGTCTATTTTGAGTTTTCATATAGTTTACCATGATACCAGGTAGACAGGTTGGTCAATAAATTTTCTTCTTGCTGTTTACGTTTTTTATAGACTCTTAGTTAAAACCGATTCAGTAGCCTTCCATTCAACGGAGAAGTCTATCTTTCTTAGATTTTCATTCAACATTACTCTAAAATAATCCGCACTTTCTAGTTCTGCAACTCTCAACAACTTGTTTTTGTTATATTCGCGTTTGTATATAAAAAGTTCTCCGTTGTTAGATTCAGTTTTACTGCGGGTAACCTCATTAGATTTCGGGCTATTTTAAAGGCGTTTCCAAAAATATCTTCAAAATATTATGTTTCAAAGTTTTATGGCCAGCTTACTTAATATTTGTTGTGTTGGCAGCGATACATTTTTTTGAAAACATTTTCTTAGCTTTTTAGTATTTATCTTACTATACGTCAAAATGCTTTTTTTATTCACCCGCCGTCGTATTTTGATCAAGACGAAGCAATGGTGATTTGAATCTTTTCTTCTAGAAATTGCAAATTTAGTCTTTCACTGGATATGTTGGTACAACATGATAACGTTATATAAAATGTATGCTTTATTTAAATTAACCTAGGCGACTTTTTATTTAGAAATGTACATATAATGGAATTGGTCCAGTTCAAGAATTGAGAGACACGTTGGTTTATCACGACACCACCCAATAAGTATGGAGTTGACATTACCAGGTATTACTGTTTCCTTTACCATGTCTCTAACTTTGTATTCAAATCAGCTAAACACTGTTGGTTGTATAGAATAATTACAGTTGCAACTAGTGTTCACCTAATACATCTGACAGGTGCCAATTTCAACACATACAAACATTGTCTCATGACTACGGCAAGTTTTCCGTTAACGTTAATTACAATTACCGTCGTGTTAGGATTCACTTAGATTCCCTTTTTATGATCTACTTCTGTGTTTCGTTTCCTATTGATTATAAAATCGCATTTGTTTCATTTACAGCCCCAACCATGTAGGCTAAATATTTGCACTTGTCTTGTTTCTAATGTATTCTTAATAATATACTCCTATTGTCGCCGTTAGATCACGTAAGACAGTTCCACCACTCTGGGCTTATTTAATTTCACAGGAATATCAGGTATGTTCATAATTACATTGTTGTCCCAGAAAAAAAAAACGGTTGCCCTGTTTATGGTTTTTAAATCTAATATAAATGAAAGGCTTATTATTCCTATTGCTGCCAATGTTATCCCATATTATTTTTCCTCGGTCTGTTATATGCATTTATTTATCAGATTATACTACCTGACATTGTCCTAGCTCTTGTCCCATTACAGCTTTTTCGTTTCGGCTGCTTCTTTTACTTGGACTTTGGCGGTTAATATTGTATTTTTGTACGCCATGTACTAGAGCAGGTACCGCCCAACTTTATATCTTTGACCTCTGCCGAGCTTTTCTACTATTGCAGTCAACACTTATTGTTTGTGGGTCGGAAACCTAGACCCTTTATGACCACGCTCTCAGTGCCGGAGTGAAAACCAAGTTTTTCAGATCTTTGAAACTACTAAAGCACCTACAAAACTATGAGGTGTGCATATAGCACTATTCTGAGCGATAATCAGGAGCTTGATCTCATTTGTAGCTATGAGGTTTGTTATTGCAGAAATACTTTTATTATCTTTCAGATATTTCTTTATTTCTTCAAATAGTGTTTTTAAATCCATTTAGCACCTTTTGCGGACCCCATTGTTATAGTATCGAGTCCCTATGAACCTGTTCCGCAGACCTCTTTCCTCACTTCTATCTCCTTTTAAGTTCAGTCAATTTTGTGTACTGGTTTTAACCTCTGTATCAATTTCTATAATTTTACATTGACGGACTCGACTATGACCAGCATATTTCGTAATCGAACTATAGATATTCTGCCTAATGTTGTGCTTTGGGGTTTTCTACCTACTAAAATACAAATTTCCAGATATCGGGATCAGATATTTCAGTTTCGTATTTTGCTAGGGCATTATTTCTGTGATTGCCTACTTAGTCTGTGCTAATCAAGTGGATTTTATTATATCTTCTACGGTGTTTGTACACATAGTAGTGTGCCAGTTTGTAATTATTGTGTTGTTGGAACTAATCTATAATTCAAGGAACTCATTCACTAGTTTCGACAGTTCCTTAATTGCTGTTTTTGTATTTACGTTATTGGTTACTTTTCTCTAGCTAGGCACCTATTTCATTATCGTGTTAAGTGTCTCCGTGATTAAGAAGTAAGTCGAACACTTAGTCCTTTTATTACTGCGCCCTGTGTGTATAAAAGCCCACTCTTCTTTCTGTGAGTTTTACCCTCTGTATTAACCCATCTTTACCATTGTTCTATGTTTAGCATTGTCCTCAGCAAATTACGTGGGATCAAATGCCGTTTATTTGAGTATACTTCTCTGAGGGTTGCTTGCCCATGCGACTGGTGGAGTCGTCGGCTGACGGTCGGTAGGAGACCACGTGTGTTTTACTAACCGTTCCACATTATAAAGTCCAAAACCCCTTACACTGTAGGGTTTATACTTCCTGTTGTCCAGCTTTAGTGGACCAAAAAACGTCCACGTTGCAGCCAAATGGTTATTATTTTGTTTAATTTGTGTTTCGTGTCCAATAATCGTGACCTTTTCACGCACTAGTAGGTAAAAATATATGAACCTTTCAGCTAATATTTTTTTTAAAGAGAAATAAACAATTTGTTGCTCAGATATCGTAATTACTATGAAAAGCCTGAAAAATAATAGTCGGGGAAATAGAGAGTTCCTGATAATAAAGAGAATATGCTAAAGAACACAGCTTGTGTCCTGAAGAAGAGTGTAAGGGAATGTACTTACGCGTGTTTAAGTTGGAATGGAACTAGCATTTGTGTGTGTGCGTGTGTGTGTGTGTGTGTTGATATTTGTATATATATATATATATATATATATATATATTGCTGTGATATTTTTCTTTCAACTCAAAATATATTATTTTGTTCTCAACTAGCTCAGGGTAAGAGTGAATCTCAGGAACAAAAATGTTTATCGACAAAAGTTCTATTTACACATTAAATAATTACTCTATTTATCCAATACAATCATAATTATTTTGAGATTACATAATTCCTTTTAACTAATCTAGTCACAAACTGTAACACTGCCCACATACAATCTGATAATCTATCTATAGGATCTATAATACAATAATTGCAGTTAATTTCCTGCTTTACTTATAACTATTAATAGAACTCCTGTAAAGAAGAATGCATTCCCCTACTAAAGATAATCCTAAAGAACAAGCAAACCCAGCTAAACCTTTTTCTTTAGGAATTTCAACTTATAATTAATTTCTTTACCTGCACCCACTGTTCGTATGCCAAAACCCAAATGTTCTGTCTTGCACTATCTTTGCCTTCTCTACAGAGTGCAATATTATTCAATCCTTCGACACCGTAGGCGTAGAATTGCTTCTCCTTTTATTCACTGTACCCCAATCTAAAATTATCCTAAAACAGAAACAAGAAGCTCATTCTGAGCGCTTCAGAGACGTCTGTGGAAAACACTTGCAGCTCCGACAGACTTATAACAGGTAGATATCTGGTCTATTAACTTAACCCTACTTCCGAATACTCAAATCTTCCTATTTGAATGCGTGTTTGTGTTGATGCTACTACAACACCTCGTGATTGATAGAGATCCGGGTCTCCAAATTAAACCTTGTATACTCTCAACTATATACCATTGATAGACGACTATGTATTTCAAGCTCCCCTCCCTAGATCCCTAATACATTAAACTTGAATAATTAATTGTACATTCACAGTTTTCACCTACCACCATGTGGGTTAATTGCAACGTCTTTTATTTATTTTAAATAAGCAACACAGCTAAAATATTATTTTAGTCACTTTTCAATTGGCCTACTAAAGTCCAACAAGTACATACAATCTGACGGTGGAATAAAATGAATGCAATATTATATGATTAATACTGCTCTAGTAACTTTTGAGCGTCCATATTTTTCCAGTATCAGCCAAGAGAGCCCTGAACAACCAACGTTCTACAACCCAAGCCTTTTTGACATCCACGCCAAAAGCGGATGCACACCCGGCAATCTAACACAAAACAATTACAATAACCTTAGACTATTTCACTGCGATGCGACACATGATTGATATACAAACACCCTAAACACACAATTATCTCCACCAATAAAATTTCTCCGCAATTACTCCCCAAATTAAAATAAACATTTCTGAAGGTTCAACCAAAAATAAGAAAAGAAAGAAATTTTATTTTAATTTCCTATAAACAGAAAAACAATTCCAGACATTAGCTAGTTATTTTTTTCTATGGTATGGGTACATCAAATTTATATGGAAGCGGCCCCGAATATGGTTACTGTTAAGATCTCTTAAAACATAGGTGCTACCTCCAAGCACCTCCTGAACTACATATGGGCCTATAAACGGCAATTGAAGTTTGGCGCACACACCCTTTGATCTATCACTCACACGCAGATTTCGTATAATGACCTTGTCCCCTAGTTCAAATTTAAGCGGACGTTTTATTTTAGAGTTCATCTTCTCCCTGTATTTATTTGCCTTTTGATTTAACCTAGCTCTAGCTACATTCACGTATAAGTCAAATTCTCTATTTTCTGTATCTACCCATGGTCTGTTGGGTTTTTCCCTTTCCATTAACACAACAGGATCAAATCCCGTTACTGTACTGGGGGTATGATTTATAAACATTTCTATCTGTTCGAGCTTTGTGTACCATTGTCTTTGATTATCAGAAGTCGTTAACCTTAGAAACTTAATTGTTTCTTGAATGAACCTTTCCGCTGGGTTCCCTTGGGGGTGCCGAATACTACAAAATAAAACAGCAATATTTCTGTTATTCTAATGCATTTTAAATCGCATATTATTAAAGTAAGTTGCATTGTCAGCTAAAATTTTTTTTACATTGCCATATACTTCCACAAAATTTTTAATACACCTTATGGATGTATCAGTGTCACAGCGTTTTGTGGAGTATAATTTAGTGTACTTAGAGAATATATCCACAATCACTAAGATGTGAGCATATCCCTCTTCACTTGTGATTAAATTTGTTAGAAAATCAATTGCAATCATGTCCAAAGGTGCATCAACTATTATCGATTTTACAACATCTTCATTCGTATGGTTTTTATATTTTCCTAACATCACAGGCAACAATTACTTATTACCTCCTTTGTGAGGGTAATAGTTTTTTTTACATAAAAACACTCTCGAAATATCGAGTGAACCTTACGAATTCCTATATGACCATATTTCTCATGTAGGTCCTTAATCAGCCGCATACCATAATTATTATTCACCACATATACTTCTGTGCCACTAATAGTTTTAATTAGCAACCCATTTTGAATAGAAAATCCCTTAAAATTGCCGTTTTCTTGAATTTTCAATTTTATACCCTCAATTATGTCACTATCCCGTTGCATGTCCGCAATAGCTTGAAGTGAATATATCGACGCATCGTTCTTTTGCTGATTCAAAGCAATTATTACCTCATTTGATTTTCTAAATTGGGAAGGCATGCTCCTACTTAGAGCATCTGCCCCGATGTTTCTTGTACCCTCAATATATTGTATTTCAAAATCAAATTCCTGTAATAACAGGGACCACCGATATATTCGATTATTCGTAAAACGCGTGTTCACAAGAGCGCATAGTGAGCTATGATCGGTTTGGACAACAAAATGTTTTCCAATCAAATAAAATTTTAGTTTCTGTATTGCAAATACTACGGCAGCCATTTCTTTCTCAGAAATAGTATAATTCTTCTCGTAAGCCTTTAACCGACGAGAAACAAACGATATGGGAACTTCGTCATTTTCTTGTAATTGGAGGAGTTCTCCAGCTAAACCAGAATCACTCGCATCTGTTCGAAGAATGAATTCCTTTTCAAAATCTGCATGCACCAACAAAAGTTTTTAGAAAATTGATTCTTTAACGATTCAAAAGCACTACCATGTTCCTTTTGCCAATGCCATTTTGCATTTTTCTTTAAAAGGTTATATAATACCGAAGCTCTTTCTGAAAAGAGGGTATAAATCTCCTGTAAAATTTAGGAATCCAAGGAAACCTTTCAACATTTTAGCATTTCTCGGTATAGGAAAATTCATTATTTCTTTAGTCCGTAGTTCATCGATAGAGATACCCTATTATTAATCATGTAACCCAAGAATTTTACTTCAGGTTGCATAAAACACATTTATTTAAATTAAGTTTCAACCCGGCTGCGTCTAACTCACAGAAAATCTTTTCTAGATGCAACAAATGTTCCTTCGCAGTGTAACTATGTATTAGGATATCATCCACATAACACATGCAAAAGTTCTCATATGCTCCTAGGATGTGGTGCATGGCACGAACCAATGCTGCAGCTGAAGAAGATAGCCCATAAGGTACTACACAAAATTGGTATGTCCTACCATCTACACAAAACCCTGTGTATTTTCGACTGTTTTTATGAAGCGGAATCAGCCAAAATGAGTTTTTCAAGTCTAATTTTGAGTAAACAGAATTACTACCTATCTGGGCAAGAATGCTTTCTATAGGAGGGGGTGCCTCAAATTGCGACTTAGTGATAGCGTTCAGTTTACGAGCATCTAAGCATAACCTAAGCTCACCATTTCCTTTCTTGACCACTACCATTGGGTTTATGAAATTTGTGGAAGATCTTTCAATAATTCCATCGCACAACATTTTCTTCAATTCTTCATTTACTTGATTACGATAAGCATATGGTATGGGGTATGTTTTAGCATGGAACGGTTTGGATTCATCCACTTCTAATTTGTGGACATATCCATAAGCTACTCTATGCTCAGGGTTTACTAGGTTATCATATTTATTAGTTATATTTAGAATTGCATTTTTACAATCGGTAGGACAGTTTATATCCTTTGTATCCTTGTAAGCTAAGTTACTCTGCATATTGTTTATATTTGAACATTCCTCTTTAAACAATTTTATGTCTTTTTGCCAAGAGATGCTCTTCCCTTTAACCTGTATCGTTCGCTCCTCACTATTTATCGTCATTTTAAGTGTTTGGATCAAGTCCATACCAATTATACATTGAAATTTGAGTTCGGGAATCAGTAAAAAACTCCCTTCACATAGTTCTTCCCCCACAAAAAACTTAGTTACCATCATTTTATTGAGGATTGCAAATTTTTTATTGTTTGCAGCCACGAGACGTATATTTTTTATAGGGACCACATTCGTAACAAACTCATTGGGGTTCTCTTTTATTAACTCTTCCGACAGTAGGCTCAATTCAGCCCCAGTGTCAATTAGTGCACTCACACAAACTTTATTGAATTTGATGTTAATACAAGGTAGCACAGTTTCACTGCTGATCTCTTGAATATGTTCATTATGTAATTTTATGAATTCCCTTGGGTGTTCATAAAAATTGATACTACGCGAAACCTCACGTGGTACTTGTGATTGAGACCTCTGCTCTCCCATATGTCGAGTAGAAGAAGGTCCCGGTCTACTTATCAATTCTGAATATGTGGGGTTCCTTACACGCTCTGACGAATGATTATTCTCGTCATCAGGTAGTTGATCCACCATGACATTTTGAACATGAATTGGTTCATTTATAATATCGTTATTACGGTTATTGATTAGTACCCTTCCCTGGACACCATTTCTACCAGTATCCCTAACATAATTGCTATTTCTAGAGCTGTGCCCATTATCATCGTAATGGCGCAGCGAAGGTACTTGTAAGTTTCTACGATTCGCATCGTTATTAACTTGATTATTCCTGTTATATGCCCTATCAGGCAACATCCTACGTGTATTATCGCGATAATTGTTAAATGCAGGACTTGTATTGTTATTTCTAACAACACTTGGTGATGGAGAACTCCTCACCGTGCGTTGATTGAAACGCTGTAGACATTCAATGAAATCATGTTTGTCTGCAATTTTCTATATCATTACAGCAGTTTGAATCTCAGGTTCAAAGTGCATTGCCAACAATCTGACTAACTCCGCATCTTGGATTTTTGGCTCCAAGTGCTTAACGATACTAAGTTTATTTATCGCGTATTGGACACATGTAATTCCAAAATCAGGGTTGTATCTTCCCGTAAGCAAATTTTCCCTAACTTTCACCTGCTCATTAAAACCCCAATACTGCCTCAGAAACAATACCTCGAATTGCTCAAACTTATCGATATCTTGATCAATGATGTTGAACCAATTCGCAGCATTGCCCTTCATGACTGCTCGCACCACATTCAATCTCTCCACCTCACTATGAATATTATTCACTGCTGCTTTCAGTCCTATCAAAAAGCTTTTGGGATTCATTTTGCCATCCCCATAAAACTTTCCAATAGTTTCAATCATACCAAAATTTATACCACTCTGATTAATATAACTCCCCGACTTCTCCTTAAGGCTATTTAACTCTGTTATTAAATTACTGTTTTCCACTTTCAAAGTTTGTACTTCATTTGAAACTATTCCTATTTCTATCTCTGTTCTTTGAATATTCAAGTCTAAATCTATTTTATCTAAATGTAACCTTTCCTCTATCTTTCTGAGGTTTTGTTCTAACAGACTTATTTGTTCAGTGCTTTTTTCTATACTTAGCATTCTGCTTGTTAAAGCGTTCATGCTACCACTAATTTCCTCTTTATATTGTGCCATAACCTTTTTATAGACTTCATTCACTTCAGTTTTAAAATGTACTTTGAACATGTTAATTTCCTCTACATATTTATTTATTTTGGCATTCACATTCCTGTCTACTGCCTGTATTGCATATAAAATATCTTTGAGCTGTAAATTTTCATTGGTTTCGTCCACTACCTCAATACTATCAGTCGTAGGATTCTCATTATCACTATTATTAAAAAAACTATCATCCGATCCTATCACAACTCCCTCATCTCTCAAGTGTGATTTTACTTGTTCCCTATTCATATTCCTTTTTACGTCTAAATTTATAAGTAATTATTTTTGTTTTCTACCTGAACTTTTATCGATAAACAGGTCCAGACCAATTTTTTGACTTATAATTTTGCCCCACGTTGGGCGCCATTATATTATGCTGTGATATTTTTCTTTCAACTCAAAATATATTATTTTGTCCTCAACTAGCTCAGGGTAAGAGTGAATCTCAGGAACAAAAATGTTTATCGACAAAAGTTCTATTTACACATTAAATAATTACTCTATTTATCCAATACAATCATAATTATTTTGAGATTACATAATTCCTTTTTAACTAATCTAGTCACAAACTGTAACACTGCCCACATACAATCTGATAATCTATCTATAGGATCTATAATACAATAATTGCAGTTAATTTCCCTGCTTTACTTATAACTATTAATAGAACTCCTGTAAAGAAGAATGCATTCCCCTACTAAAGATAATCCTAAAGAACAAGCAAACCCAGCTAAACCTTTTTCTTTAGGAATTTCAACTTATAATTAATTTCTTTACCTGCACCCACTGTTCGTATGCCAAAACCCAAATGTTCTGTCTTGCACTATCTTTGCCTTCTCTACAGAGTGCAATATTATTCAATCCTTCGACACCGTAGGCGTAGAATTGCTACTCCTTTTATTCACTGTACCCCAATCTAAAATTATCCCTAAAACAGAAACAAGAAGCTCATTCTGAGCGCTTCAGAGACGTCTGTGGAAAACACTTGCAGCTCCGACAGACTTATAACAAGTAGATATCTGGTCTATTAACTTAACCCTACTTCCGAATACTCAAATCTTCCTATTTGAATGCGGGTTTGTGTTGATGCTACTACAACACCTCGTGATTGATAGAGATCCGGGTCTCCAAATTAAACCTTGTATACTCTCAACTATATACCATTGATAGACGACTATGTATTTCAAGCTCCCCTTCCTAGATCCCTAATACATTAAACTTGAATAATTAATTGTGCATTCACAGTTTTAACTTACCACCATGTGGGTTAATTGCAACGTCTTTTATTTATTTTAAATAAGCAACACAGCTAAAATATTATTTTAGTCACTTTTCAATTGGCCTACTAAAGTCCAACAAGTACATCCAATCTGACGGTGGAATAAAATGAATGCAATATTATATGATTAATACTGCTCAAGTAACTTTTGAGCGTCCATATTTTTGCAGTATCAGCCAAGAGAGCCCTGAACAACCAACGTTCTACAACCCAAGCCTTTTTGACATCCACTCCAAAAGCGGATGCACACCCGGCAATCTAACACAAAACAATTACAATAACCTTACACTATTTCACTGCGATGCGACACATGATTGATATACAAACACCCTAAACACACAATTATCTCCACCAATAGAATTTCTCCGCAATTTATATATATATATATATATATATATATATATATATATATATATATATATATGAATAACATTAAGTTATTCTTTGCGCACCACAGCAAGATGATAACCTCAGAGGAGATTATTTTCAACCTGACCTAACCCTCGCTAAACTTGTTATTGCCTTCTTTATGTGGCTTTTAAAATGAGGAATACCATTAAACAACTACAGTTGCATTAATACCCAATTGTGATTGTCATCTGTTAAGGGTTTCAGTTTTGCTAACTGCTCTAGTTTTGAAGAACTACAATTCTGAGCGGTAAAAATGGTTGTAAAACTGTGGCCACTACAAAAATATATTGTTTTTGTATTTTATACACCAAACTTGTTAAAAGTGAAGGTTGTTCACTATGCTTTTATTTATATATTTTGTATCTCTTTTCAATCTGTGCAACTTTCTATTTTCTGGAAAATTAAATACGGTTGCTTTTTATTCACAAATAATTTGTCATTCTAAACAAACAAATTAACTGCAAGACAACTCTATTTCTAAGCTTTTACGTAAAATCAAATCTCTTAACATATAGTACTTACTAAATATAGCACCAGCATCACTTACTATTTCAATATGTGTTTGTAAAATGTGGCACTCTCTTAAACTTACAGCACATTCCGATAAAAAACATTCCTAATTAGTAATTAAACTCACACATTCCGCGGTAGGTGGTACAACATTCGTGGAATTATCGCCGGGAGAAGATTGGTTTCTGGATGACAGCAGAAAGCTCCGGAATTATGAACGATGCTCATTATTAAACCGCAAGTAGAAATATGCGAGGTGGATAAGTTTCCTTTTAAGCTTAAACTTGTTATAGTGTTTGCACATATGAAATTTTATTAAACGACGTTGCAACGAGGAAAACTGCGATAAACCATTCGCAGATGTGTTTAAATTAAAGTCATAAATACTTTTCGATTTTGTAATCATGGAGGATTATATAGCATCAGTTAAGTCTTAACTTACACAAACCTATGTCGACTAGAAAACGTTTAATTGAAATTGAAAACTTAAGCCCTTTATAAATATTAAAACCACGTTTTAAATTTGTAGACATAAATTTGAATCTTAAACAGAATTTGCAACTTTCGTTAGATCGACATAAATACAGCCAATAGTATTTTTTTTTACTTAGGCATAGCACATCAATGACACTCTTGGCAAAAATTAAAAGATCAATATACCTAAATAAGTATGAGAAAATAAAAGCATTCCAAACATGAGGCAAATAGCATGTTTTCTAATAAGTAAGGACTATACATTAGAATAAAAAAAATTGCTAGGGTATCCCGTGCGGACAACAAAAAAAGCAACGTAAGTAACAAAAATAGCCTGCACCAAGTACGGTAACAAAAAAAGGTATCCAGAAAATGTCGTGCTAGCTAGAAGTCGTAAAGTGGGGTGGGTCACAAAAAAAAAGAAAAAAGAGAACCTCATGAGATAAAAATTTATTTACAATCATCTACTAAAGAACAAGTAACAAAAAAAAGAAAAGAATCTTTAGGTAACTCCAAGTCATTCCTAGTAACTACAAGTAATTCTAATAATTAAAATAAAACTAAACAAAATCTAAGATAAATCCAAAGAAAAAAATTCAAGAAAATTTAATTAATCATTCTGATCAACGAGTTGAGGCAACTACACTAAGAATTAAATTGGCAGAAAGAAACTGTACTAGAGAATCAAATTGGACACAATCCAGGGGTGTTGACAATCCACATACAAAATCAGTTCTAAGAAACAAGCAGGAAAGACGCAGGTCAGAGATATATTATCCTTTATTAACATAAGACTGTATTTCAATTTTTACATTTGCTATTATTTATATCGAAGCATTTGTAAGGGTCATCATAAATATTTTGAGAATTTATGCAAATAGAAAGAAGGTTATTTGAACGTTCAAAAGTGCTTTAAGTAAATTACAGTGGTATTTTTGCTGGCTTTAAGGCAGTATGATTTTGGTGTAATAAGAGAGATATCAATATTTTATTCAGGGGTTAACTTTTAAATACAAAATCAAAGTAAAGAGTTACTAAAATGCAAAGTGTACATATTCTCGACTATTATACAAATTTTGGTTACTTTGGTTTTGATTATTCTAACAGATAGGAGCTAGATGTAAAGGGGGTTAAACATTCTTTATTGTCGTGTAGTCAGGCACTTTGCATTGATTAGACTGCGCTAGTCGAGATAGATATAAGAAGAGGTACATGATTTAGAAACGCAGAGTAGAACCGAGAACGAGCATAGCAATATAATATATATATATATATATATATTATATTGCTATATATATATATATATACATATATATATATATATATATATATATTGTAGTGGTTTTAAAGGGTTAAAGATAAATATAAACAAGGCAATTTCAAAACACCCTGTATAAAGGAAACAACCAGAAATTATGTGCGAAATGTATTTCATTAGTTCAGTTTAATGTAACAAGTATTAACAAAAATTTACAATTAATGAATAAAATTTAGTTAGGTTTGCAAAGAAAATAAATTGTAGAAGCCAATGCAAATAATTAATTAATTTAATTGAGTTTAATTGAACGGTTATTTACGTATAATATGCATAACAGCATGAAAAATCAATAATACCAAGGTGGAACGCGTTGCTAACACATAAACAGCCGTTGGATATAAAATACGTAGAAAGCCAACTCGTAGAAATGTTATTTAAAACGTTCGTTAAAATTGAACACCTGCAGGTTTTGTAAATGTCAAGTTTTCCTTATTTTTATAGATAACAAACAAGTTTTAAAGAATATTAGTAAACAACAGTTGCTAAAGCACGTAATTTGGTCCACATGGAGTTGTAGAACGCGGACAGTAATATCGATTCTCTACCACTCAAACAAGGTTAGAAGGAAACATATGCTATGCATAAGCAAGGGACAGCGTTAATATAGGCGGGATTTGTAAGACGTCAATGCATAGACTATTGGTCGATATCGTTAGTTGTACATCAGACAAACACGGGTATATTGAATGATAATTTTTCAGAAAATATCGTAACGAAGCGCTGAATTTCGGGGATTGATTGGAACCCAAAATTTTAAGAAATATTATTGTAAATGAAGGACTTTGGGTAAAATGCGGCCGAGAGGTGGCATCGTAAATGGTATAAATACTTTTTGAAAATGATTGAAAGCCCCTTTGTATTTTGATCGCTTCAGACTACGTACCGAAGTTACCGCGAGCTTGTAAGTATAGAAAATTATTTTAAGTTAAATGGTACGGTGTTAGCCTCATAATTTGTACGCGGATAGTGCCAAGTCTAGAATTTAATGAGGTGACACGTATACTTTTTTAACAAGCTCGTGTAGTGACGTTATGTAACGTGAATTAAATTAAACAATTATCAAAGAAGAGTAATAATTGGATTTGGAGTTGGATGTATCGTGTATGAACAGCATTGCAGCATTACTTAGAGGGTGTTCAACTACTAATATCTGGAGGCGGGAGCAGAGCAGTACCACGAAACCACTTAATGGCATCATTGTCAACAGAGCAGGGATCTTCAAGAAATTCCAGGTAACGCTTTAGAATTTGTTGTTGTTGATAAACTATGAGGGTTATTCTAATGGGTGAGAGTGAACTATGATGGTATTTTATATTATTTGGCGTATTGAAACTAATACGTATAACTAACTTTTATTGTGGTATTTAAATAGAAATATAAAGGTGTATATAAAGCTGATTAACGTTCCTCAGGAATTTAAATATTTTTCTGTTATGAGTACATGGGTTTTTGTTGTGTTTGTAATAAGAATATGCCAAGTAAAGAGCATACATTAATCACAAATAACTGGGCTATCATGAGCTCACCATACTCCAGAGTTTCCTAATTGAAATTAATTATAAATAAAGAAAGAAAGATAAAGTATTATTCAGGGCCCATTTACTCAGGTTACATTCAATGTGTTCGATATTGCTAGTTAAAAATTCGGGACCTTACAAAATAGAATTTATTGAGGCGTAACTTGACCACTGAGATGCATATAATTTTGAAGTTTTATTTGTAAATAGTAGAAAATAGATATTGTATGTTTGTTGTATTATTTTGTGGCTTTATTGAGAGTGTGCGTGAACGATAGAAAGTATGAGAGTGAATCTAGGTATCCAAGAGGAAGCCTAACTGAGCTAGCCGGAAGCAGTTGAAGAAAGCAATTCAACCAAGGAGATGAAAAGAGGAATCTGGGTAAGAAAATATGTTTGATTAAATTTTCTATTGTGTGCAAATTTTCGATTTGTTATAAAATTGATAATTAGAGGGGCTCGATTTTAATCCAAAAACCACGGCATTCTTTAGGCGCCCAATTCGTGAGGCTCGATTATTAAGGGGGTTCCACGGCATTCTTATGGCGCCCAACGTGGAGCTCGAATGATTTTTAGCGAGTTCCAGAGATTAATCCCCGACTTCCACGGCATTCTTATGGCGACCCAAAAGTGAGGTTCGAGTTCCAAGTAGAATTTTAGTAATTTTATTCCAGGAAACTGGCGATCTGAGAGAGAGAGAGAGTCTGTGTTTTGTATAAATTTAAAAATATTTTTGAGTGTGTGTGGGTGTGATTTGAACGTATGCAGAGAAAGGAGTGTTTAAGGAGCCAAGGAGTGAAAATTGGAAGTGACGATAGTGCCTTGTGTGATAAAAATTCGAAAATGGAGGAAGCTGGAGGTAGTAGGGATCAGTCGAGAACGGAATCAGGAGAAACTGGGAATGAATTAATAATGAGAATGCTAGAGGAAATGAGATTAAGTACGGAAGAATCAAATAAGAAATTTGATCAGATGAGTGAGACGTTAAGCGGGGTTAGAGAGAACTCAAATCAAAAATTTATGCAGATGAGTGAGGAAACAAATCTGAAATTTGAGGAGATTAAGAAAATGAGTGTTGAATCGAATCGTAAGCTTGAGCAAATTAGTCAGAAAATAGATAAGACGAATAAAGAAGTTTCTGAATTCAAAAATAGTTTGACGGTAAAAATGGGGGAAGTTAAAAATAGGGTTGATAAAAATGAGCGTGATATTAAAGGTTTAAATATGGAAATGGGACAATTAAGGACTGATGTAAGGATTTTCTGTGAGGACGAGATTAATGCTAAAATGACTGAGGTAACGGACTCGTGTAAGGATCAGTTAGGTCGGGTTGAGAGAGAAGTGATCCGGGATTAAGCATAATGTAGCGACTTTAATGGGGGATGGTCCAAGGTTTGTAACCGGTAATGTGTCTTTAGAGCAACAGATGAAATTTTATGGGGATAGTAGGGTAAACCCGCAAATATTTATTAACAATGTTAGAGGCTTAATAAGTAATTTATACGATTGAACAGGCTAAATTAAATGTTGTAAAAGCTTTACTAAAAGACCATGCTGAAGCTTGGTACAATCTAATAGGACGAGAAATTGACACCTACAATGACTTTGAGGACAGATTTTTAAAGCATTATTGGAGTGACCACAGACAAGACCAGGTACGAAACGACTTAATCACGGGGAAATTTAAAGGAGAATTTTTAGGCAGTAGGGAGCAATATGCTATACGAAAGTATAGCATAGCGAAACAACTGAACCCACCACTGACGGACCGACAGATTATAAAATACTTGTCGAGATATTTTGAGGTTGAGGTGAGACGCACGTAGCGTTACAAAACATAGTGGACAGAGAGATGTTTCTGGAGTACCTGCAGAGGTACGATGACGTAGGCAGTGGACGTCTTCGGGAACCTTGGGAAAGACAGGTAAACACGGTTAGGTTTGACAACAGACGGGACAATTATGCAAGACGAGGGAATTTTACGTATCAGCGACAGAATTGGGAACCGCGACGGCCATTTTATAGGAGCAACAGTGTAGGTAGGGGACCTGCACCGAGACCTGAACCAACGAGACAAAACAGTTCACCGGACATAAAGGGGACTCCAAATATAAACACGGATAGGGTTGAGACGCCAAGGACATACGCGGAAGCTAGACCAGGACCGAGTAGGGAGAACAGAACAGGCCAGGATTTTTAAAGCAGGAAAAACCACTAGACATCACTGTGTACAAATATGAACATCCTAGAGAATTTTTGAAAATAGAGGAAGAAATTGAGCCAGAAATTGTAGAAAAATTTTGTTTGCCCATAATTGAGATTAAAATTTTTGAGAAAAATTTAGGAGCATTATTAGATTCAGGAGCTGAGGCGAGTTTGGTATCGGAGGAATTCGTCAATGAAATTAAAGATAAAGTGTGTGACAGGATAATGCCAATAAAAAGAAGTCACCTGGTTGCGCCGAATAAAAAACGATTTGCTGTTGTAAATAGCGTGATTATTTTGAAAGTAGAGTTAGGTTCAGTAAGCTGTGAACAAGAGTTTATAATTGTACCTGGGTTAAAGTTTAAAGGGATATTAGGGGTCGATTGCATGATGAAGTTAGGGGTTATAATTGATATGGAGAGGAAAATAGTTAGGATTGGAGATAGGATATTGCCCTGGAAGGCAAGTTATGATGTCACAGAAGATGACATGGGGTTATGTGTAAATAGTATAGAGGGAGATGATGAAGAAGTGAGAGAGATCGACTCAGGGGAATATAGTGAGGAAAAGTTAGATGAGGTACAACTAATAGTGAAAGAAGAAGCTAAACAAGTAGAGGTAGAGTCAGGCGCAGAGTTAATAGTGGATAACAAGTCAGAGTTAAGAAAGATAGAAGTAAAAATAGCATTATGTGACACACAAGAGGTAAATATAGGCATAAGTGAGTTAAGGGGCAAGATAATTTTGGTAATTTGAATTTGAATTTAAAAGATTTTTGTGAAATGAATATTGTACGCGAAGGGTCTAGAAGAGATGAAAAGTTTTGTATAGAGGGGAAAGACAGAGATGTTGAGGTAGTATCGTTTGGTTTGTCCGCAGAGAAATAAATAATAAATAATAAACAGACAAGTGTAGGCACTGAAAAAGAAGAAATATTTAAGAGTCAGGATAATAGAAATGATTTTATTTTATGTGAAGTAACAGGGATGATGAGTATAGAAATAGAAGGAGGGGAAATAGGGATGAAGAGTATTAGGATAGTTAGAAGAAGGACTTGGAGGATCAAGAAGAGAGTTAGATTTAAATACGAAAATGAAGTGTAATGACAAAGAAGGATAGAGATGGTGAATGTTAGTGTAGAAGTTGAATAGTTAGAGATAGAAATAGGTAAATAAAAAAGTAGAAGTAGAAATAGGATAAATATGAATAGGTGTATATAGAAAAATAGAGATAGGTGTATAATAGAGTAAAATTTAAATAGATAGGGATAGTGTTAAGGTTTTATAAGTATTTTGTTTGTAGTTGTATTATGCCAATCACAATTAATTTAATTCCTTAAACTATTCCACACATATAACTCCTCCATCATCCCTACCTTTAGTGCAGCGACATAAAAGGGTTGGTAATCTACGAGTGGACGCTATTCAATTTCGTGCTCGCTTCTGTCTTTGGTTCGTGATTTAGTTCGGTGCATCGAGCATCAATAATTAGCAACAATTAGTGAACATTATACAGTCCATAATTATTTGATAGCAGTGCAAGTACAATCAACAACTACAACCAGTGAAAGGTAGGTGAGACATTCCTTTAAATTACCATTTCCTTTGTGTGATTGTAAATGCAAAATTAACATTTTTGGTCCTTTGAACAAATATTTTGCTTATTAATTGGTTTATTATTGGCATTTTTGGCATTCATTTTAACTACATTGTTAATTGCTCTTTGCTTAAATTAGGGGTTGACAGCATTTTAGAGTAAAAGTGTAGTCACACCACCAGTATCATAGTCAATTGTGTAAACTAACTTATAGTAGATGCAATTTCGCATTAAATTTGAAATTTTATACTGATACAGAATCTTATAAAACCTTAAAAAAAATGACAAATCTTTGTAAATTTTAGGGATAGTTTAGCGTAAGAATTTGTGGTCAGAAAAAGGTGTTTAAGCAGTACAGTTACTTTAAACTTGTAATTTAAGTTCGCTAGAGAATTCAGGTATTTGTAAAACCGGGTAGCATAACCCTTTGCTCATTGTTATATTGAAACTTGCAATCTCCCGTTAGGCACTTTGTAGTGAAAATTCTTGCTTAACAGGTAGTTCAACACTACCCTTGGTATATCCTATTATTAGGTGAACAAACCCTTCGTGTTTGTAGCTGAAATCAATATAAAATCCATATTAGTAACCTTGTTCGTTAGGATGACACATATTTCATCGGATAGATTAATTGTAGATTTAAAGGCGGCACTCGATAGATTATCTGATATATCTGATGCGATATATCAATTGGAGCATATTAAAGGCAATTGTATTTGTGTTAATATTATGGCTGAAAGCGCCTTTGATATCAAAAACTATGTAGATACTGCTTATAAAACGTGCATCTTGGATCAGGATAACTCAGAATTATTAAATGAAATTACAACACTAAGAATTGAAATAGATAGGTCTTTGTTAAACATTAAAATTATTAAAGCGCAGTTTGATAATATATCCACTGCTGAAAAAGGCTTGACTGAAAATATAAGTGGCATTAACTCGTGTAGTAACATTTGACTCCCTCGTACAGAAATGAAAAAATTTTCTGGAAAAATAGAACATTTCCAAAAGTTTATTCAGTTTTTTAATAATTTAGTTCATGAAAATAATCAATTGCTACCGATCGAAAAGTTCTATTTTTTAATTGATGCGTTGGATTTTAAGTCTAGAGAACTCATTAGACATTTGCAAATTTCGAATAATAATTATATGCTAGCTTATTCAATTATTGTGGAGAGGTTTAATTCAAAACGTTTAATTGCAAACACGCATTGGAATGCTTTAGAATCGTCACCAAAAGCAAAAGCTAATTCACATACAGATTTAAGAGAATTGCTTAATTGCTTTACGGAAAATCTGTCAAGCTTACGTCAAACTAAGATTGATTTGCTTGACTTCGTATTGTTTAATTTGTTATCAAAAAAGGTAGACACAATTCTTTTGAAAACATTTGAGTTAGAAAATACATCAGACATTCCATCTTATGATCAATTAAAATTATTTCTAGAAAAACATTGCAAGGCATTAGAAATTAGCAATATGGTTGTTTCCAATACACCGTTCAAATTTAATACGTCCATTGAACAAACCATATCATCTAGTGTACCTTCAAAACGTTCCTGTGAATATTCAAAACCCCAAGTTCGAAAGTCATTCGTAACAACTTCATTCACTCAGAAATGCAGTCTTTGCAGTGGTACTCATAACTTATACCAATGTGAAAGGTTTTTGAATAAATCGCCACAAGACCGGTATAACTTTGTTAAAGACAAACACTTATGTATTAATTGTCTTCGCAACTCTCATATGGTTACACGCTGCTTTTCCAAACTTGTTTGTAAAAAGTGTGCAAGGGGTCATCATACTTTATTGCACTTTGAAAACCCTACAGTTGCTCAGAAACCTGCAATCACTCAGGCAACAGATCAACTTCCCGAACCCACCTGCAACACTACTACAAGTACGTTGTTATCATCTAGATCGTTCAACACAATGACGTTATTAGGCACCGGAAGAATTTCAATTACAGATGGGTTTGGTAAAGTTCAGACAGTAAGAGCACTTGTAGATAGTGCATCAATGGAAAATTTCATGACTGATAAGTGTTGTCGACGCTTAGGTTTAAGAAAGTCGAATATTTCAATGAAGGTTGAAGGCTTAGGTCTATCTGCTTCCTATGCGTATGGACAAGTATCGTGTAAAATTAGTCCTCAAGTAAAACTGTTCCAAAATACAGCATTGATTGTTTTGTTTTACCAGACATTTGTGGAAACCTTCCTTCATCAAAAATCTCACCAAATAGTTGGTCTCACATAGTCGGATTAGATTTAGCAGATTCGGACTTCGACAAACCTAGCCATATCGATTTATTGTTAGGTGCAGATTTGTTCGCGCGTGTTTTATTAAATACAACTCGCATTGGGTCACCAGAAGAACCCGTGGCAATTCACACTACCTTTGGGTGGATATTAACAGGGAAGGTTCTTTCTTCTGTTACATCTCGTATATCATTAGCTGCACTTGTAGAAGATGCTAACATTACACGATTTTGGAAACTGGAAAATATTCCAGATTCTAACAAATAATCTCCTCATGCGGAAATTTGTGAAAAGCATTTTGTGGACACTCACAAGCAGGATGACACCGGTCGTTTTATTGTTTTGTTACCTTTCAATGGTCCTGAACCGCTATTTGCTGGCTCTCGGGAAATAGCACTTCAAAGATTTCTTTCACTAGAACGCCGCTTGTAAATAAATCCTCAACTGTATAATTCGTACAGAGAATTTATGCAGGATTATATCGATAGTGGTCACATGTCTCGTATTGTATCGGATTCAACTCGATCGTCTACATTATCGCCGGTATATTACATACCACATCACGCAGTGTTCAAACCAGACAGTACAACTACAAAACTTCGTGTCGTATTTGATGCTTCAGCCAGCGCTCAAAGTGGAGGGTCTTTAAATGATCCTTTACTCGCAGGCCCCCCTCTTCAAAAAGATATCATGAAGTTGTTATTACACTTTCGTTTACATTCTGTAGTTTTAACTGCGAACATTAAGCAAATGTATAGACAGATTCTTATTTCTACTAGCCATCGAGACTATCAACGTATAGTTTGGAGATTTAAGTCCTCGGAGTCTGTTATCGATTATCAGCTAAACACTGTTACATACGGCATCACATCATCACCATTTCTAGCCATGCGTGTAATTCAAGGACTTGCAAAAAGTCAATCGTTACGTTTTCCTATTGCTTCCAAGATTTTAGCGTCGGATACGTACGTGGATGATTTGATTACAGGGTGTGATTCGATAGAGGATGGCAAACGACTCGTGTATGAATTAAACCAAATTTGCCAATCAGGTGGTTTTATGTTGCGAAAGTGGAATAGCAACGTTCCAAGTGTCATTGGCCATTTACCTGATTCCGTTCGGTATCAGCAAGCATTTTTGTTTGAAGAGGTAAACAATACGTCTCAAAAAATTTTAGGACTGTAATGGCAACCATTGAGTGATATGTTGTTTTACAATCTTAATATCGTTGATCGGCCTTGTACCAAAAGGAATATGGTTTCGGAAATTGCAAGGATCTTTGACCCTCTGGGGTTATTATCACCATTGGTCTTCTTCGCAAAGCATTTGATTCAATCTGTATGGATATTAGGAATTGGTTGGGATGAACTTCCTCCCCAACAAATTGTTTTAAAATGGAATCTGTATCTTCAACAATTACCCGAGTTATTGAAAATTGAAATTTCTCGACGAATTCTTTGTGATAACTATCAAACTGTACAAATTCATGCATTTTGTGATGCATCGGAAGCTGGTTATGCAGCAGCAGTTTATCTCCGCTGTGTCGATGAGAAAGGGAACATCCAAGTATCATTGGTCTGTGCCAAATCTAAGGTCGCACCAACCAATCGTATATCATTACCTCGATTAGAATTGTGCGGTGCAGTGTTGTTGTCAAACTTGGTCGAGTATGTGCAAAATACGTATAGAGATAATTTAGTCTTGGATGATACATTTGCGTGGTCAGATTCCACAGTAGCATTAGCATGGATTCGATCTTCGTCGTATAATTGGAAGACATTTATTAGCAATCGTGTCTCGCATATCCAAGAACGAGTGGCTCCATCATCGTGGCATCATATTAAATCACAGGATAATCCTGCTGACTGCGCATCAAGAGGATTATTAGCTGCTGCGCTTGTTAATCATCATTTGTGGTGGACGGCTCCATCATGGTTACTATTACCTAAAGAGAATTGGCCTGCTCATATGGAACCAACTCTGACAGATCACACTCAGATGCACATTGAAAAAACAACTTTATCCCTTAATATACACGTTGCAGATAATTTCGTAGACTCGATGGTAACTCAATTTTCAGATTTGCGAAAAATATGCAGGATTCTGGTATATATTTGTCAGTTCATTCGTAACTTGAAAGGTCGTGCAAATTTGGATATTGGAAACTTAAAACAATTATTGGTCTCCTCTGAACAGTATGCACTTCATTTATTAATAAAACGGGTTCAAGAACAAGTTTTCAGTAAAGACATTGATATCATTCGAAAGGGAAAACTTAGTAATAAACAACTTCGACCTCTCAGTCCTTTCCTTGACAGTGATGGGTTATTAAGGGTGGGCGGCCGGTTGCGAAATGCAGACGTACCTTATGATACAAAATTTCCTTTGCTACTTCCTCGGTCACACCGGGTGACAGAGCTCATTATTCGAGATTTCCATACGAAATATTTACACTCTGGACTTAGAACTACTCATTTTTTGTTAGTACAAAATTTTTGGATTCTGTCTGCAAAAAGAGCTATTCAACAGTGCCTAAACTCTTGTATTCGATGTTTTCGTCAAAAACTTATTTCGCTATGCCCTCCTATGGGCGACTTGCCCCCCGCTAGACTTACTGCCGGTAGAGCGTTTTTACATACTGGGGTAGACTACGGTGGACCCTTTTCTATCACCATGAATCGTATTAGAGGTGCCAAATCATTGAAAGCCTATGTTTGTTTATTTGTTTGTCTTAGTACAAAAGCAATACATCTGGAATTGGCATCAAACTTATCTAAAGAGGCCTTTATTGCAGCTTTACGCAGGTGTGTAGCACGCAGAGGTAAATGCTTGCAAATTCATAGTGATTGTGGAACAAATTTTATCGGAGTATCTCGGGAACTAACCGAATATATGAAGCAGTCATCTGAAACGGAAGGTATTCACTTTGTTTTTAATCCTCCGTCGGCTCCTCACTTTGGGGGAATGTGGGAAGGTGGGATAAAATCTGTAAAATCCCATCTCAAGAAGGTGATAGACGAATAAATTCTCTTGTACGAAGAATTTAACACCATTCTAGCTCAAATTGAAGCCATATTAAACTCCAGACCTTTATGTCCAATGAGTAACGATCCCACTGATTTTTCATTCTTGAGTCCTGGTCATTTTCTGAACGTAGAACCAGTGTCCGTCATTCCCGACCCTAATGTCGTGGATCTGAAACTATCTTCTTTAAATCGGTGGCAACTGGTTCAACGTATTCAGCAATCATTTTGGAAACGGTGGCATTTGGAGTACCTGCACACACTTCAACAGAAAACTAAATGGTTTTCTGCTAATTATTCGTTAATGGAGGGAACGTTGGTGTTGATTAAAAATACTCAAGTGTCTCCATTACAGTGGAAAATGGGACGTATACATACGTTGCATTATGGAAAGGACAAGGTTGGTCGTGTGGCTACCGTGGCAACATCCCAGGGACCATTTAAAAGACCTGTGGTAAAATTGTGCCCTCTCCCCATTTCAAAGGCAACTTAGTATTATAGTTAGTATATTAGGGTAAGCTAACTTTTAAATTTACGGTTATATTTTTTTTGTTCGTTTAGACGCACTTAGAAAATAAGTTCCTAATACTTATTTTGGTGGGTGGTATGTTAAGGCATTATAAGTATTTTGTTTGTAGTTGTATTATGCCAATCACAATTAATTTAATTCCTTAAACTATTCCACACATATAACCCTCCATCATCCTACCTTTAGTGCAGCGACATAAAAGGGTTGGTAATCTACGAGTGGACGCTATTCAATTTCGTGCTCGCTTCTGTCTTTGGTTCGTGATTTAGTTCGGTGCATCGAGCATCAATAATTAGCAACAATTAGTGAACATTATACAGTCCATAATTATTTGATAGCAGTGCAAGTACAATCAACAACTACAACCAGTGAAAGGTAGGTGATACATTTCTTTAAATTACCATTTCCTTTGTGTGATTGTAAATGCAAAATTAACAGATAGAGATAGGTGTACATAAAAAAGTAGAAGTAAGGGTTTATAGAAAATAAAGCTAGGTATATGATAAATATGGGAGATAGTTAGATATAGGTATAGAATTAGGTATGTATAGTTAGGATAAGAATAGATAGTGATAATAGGTGAGGTTAAAAGTTATGAAGACAAGAAAAAGAGGTACGTAAAAAGTCAATAAAGGACTAAAGGGTGAAATAAAAAAAGAAAATACAATGAAATAAGAGAGTAAAAAGTTAATAATAGATAGAAATAGTTAGGTAAAAGGTAGCGATAGGTGTGAATAGGTAATTAGGAATAGAGATAGGTGTAGATAGATAGAAATAAGTAGAAATAGGTGTAGAAATAGATAGAAATAGGTAGATAAGTAGTGATAGGTTGGATAAATAGGTATAGGGAGTGTTAGGAGAGCAAATAGGTGTATAGAAATAGCAGGTAAGATTAAATTAGAGTGTACGTATTTAAATTCAGAAAAACCGGGAAGGGTTTTTCCTAGAATTGAAATAAGGGGATTATGTAGTGGTTTTAAAGGGTTAAAGGTAAATATAAACAAGGCAATTTCAAAACACCCTGTATAAAGGAAACAACTAGAAATTACGTGCAAAATTTATTTCATTAGTTCAGTTTAATGTAACAAGTAATAACATAAATTTACAATTAATGAATAAAATTTAGTTAGGTTTGCAAAGAAAATAAATTGTAGAAGCCAATGCATTTAATTTATTATTTTATTTGAGTTTAATTGAACGGTTATTTACGTATAATTTGCATAGAAGCACGGAAAATCAATAATACCAAGGTGGAACGCAATGCTAACAACTAAACAGCCGTTGGATATAAAATACGTAGAAAACCAACTCGTAGAAATGTCATTTAAAACGTTCGTTAAAATTGAACACCTGCAGGTTTTGTAAATGTTAAGTTCCCCTGATTTTTATAGATAACAAACAAGTTTCAAAGAATATTGATAAACAACAGTTGCTAAAGCACGTAATTTGGTCCACATGGAGTTGTAGAACGCGGACAGTAATATCGATTCTCTACCACTTAAACAAGGTTAGAAGGAAACATATGCTATGCATAAGCAAGAGACAGCGTTAATATAGGCGGGATTTGTAAGATGTCAATGCATAGACTATTGGTCGATATCGTTAGTTGTACATCAGATAAACACGGGTATATTGAATAGTAATTTTTCAGAAAATATCGTAAGGAAGCGCTGAATTTCAGGGATTGAATTGAACCCAAAATTTTAAGAAATATTATTGTAAATGAAGGACTTTGGTTAAAATGCGGCCGAGAGGTGGCATCTTAAATGGTATAAATACTTTTTGAAAATGATTGAAAGCCCCTTTGTATTTTGATCGCTTCAGACTACGTACCGAAGTTACCGCGAGCTTGTAAGTATAGAAAATTATTTTAAATTAAATAGTACGGTGTTAGCCTCATAATTTGTACGCGGATAATGCCGAGTCTAGAATTTATTGAGGTGACGCGTATACTTTTTTAACAAGCTCGTGTAGTGACGTTATGTAACGTGAATTAAATTAAACAATTATCAAAGAAGAGTAATAATTGGATTTGGAGTTGGATGTATCGTGTATGAACAGCATTGCAGCATTACTTAGAGGGTGTTCAACTACTAATATCTGGAGGCGGGAGCAGAGCAGTACCACGAAACCACATAATGGCATCATCGTCAACGGAGCAGGGACCTTCAAGAAATTCCAGGTAACGCTTTAGAATTTGTTGTTGTTGATAAACTATGAAGGTTATTGTGATGGGTGAGAGTGAACTATGATGGTATTTTACATTATTTGGCGTATTGAAAGTAATACGTATAACTACCTTTTATTGTGGTATTTAAATAGAAATATAAAGGTGTATATAAAGCTGATTAAAGTTCCTCAGGAATTTAAATATTTTTCTGTTATGAGTACATGGGTTTTTGTTGTGTTTGTAATAAGAATATGCTAAGTAAAGAGCATACATTAATCACAAATAACTGGGTTATCATGAACTCTCCATACTCCAGAGTCTCCTAATTGAAATTAATTATAAATATAGAAAGAAAGATAAAGTATTATTCAGGGCTTATTTACTCAGGTTACATTCAATGTGTTCGATATTGCTAGTTAAAAATGCTGGACTTTACAAAATAGAATTTATTGAGGTGTAACTTGACCACTGAGATATATATAATTTTGAAGTTTTATTTGTAAATAGTGGAAAATAGATATTGTATGTTTGTTGTATTATTTTGTGGTTTTATTGAGAGTGTGCGTGAACGATAGAAAGTATGAGAGTGAATCTAGGTATCCAAGAGGAGGCCTAACTGAGCTAGCCGGAAGCAGTTGTAGAAAGCAATTCAACCAAGGTGATGAAGTAAGGAATCTGGGTAAGAAAATATTTTGATTAAATTTTCTATTTTCGATTTGTTATAAAATTGATAATTAGAGGGCTCGATTTTAATCCAAGGACCACGGCATTCTTATGGCGCCCAATTCGTGAGGCTCGACTAATAAGGGGGTTCCACGGCATAATATATATATATATATATATATATATATATATAAATCAAATGATGGACTGGTCAGACTTATAGTATAATACACATGTATGTTTTCATATCACCCATAATCGCTCAACTGATTATGGACAATTTATTGTCTGGTGTTCTACCTAGACTACCTTATGATATGTCTGTTTTGGTAAAGTACGTGGACGACATCATTTGTTCATTGCCAGCTCAATATGTTGACCAAACTTAACCAACGTTTAATGACTTTAGTGAACACCTTCAGTTCACTTGTGAAATTGAAGTAGATGGCAAATTCCCTTTTTTGGATGTTTTAGTCATCAGAGATACTTCAAATCATCTAGTATTTGATTGGTATACTAAACCAACAAACTCTAGCAGATATTTAAATTTCTATTCTAACCATTCCTTTTAACATAAGGTGAACACTGTTAAGGCCTTACGATATCGAATTGAACATATATCAGACCTGCAGTTTATAGTAAAGAGTAAGAAATTATTGATAGACACTTTAGTAAACAATGGTTACCCAAAAGGAATACTGCATATTGCATATTAATGTATAGCACCTTCTTAAGAGTGAACACTACAGAAATAGATAATACTTATAAAAAGCTTCTTTATATACAGAAGTTATCTCCTCTTTTAGTACGATTACTTAAACAACCTATGATTGCTATTGTCTATGAGTACAATTACTCCCTCCAGAATTTGTTTACGAAATTAAAGGATCGTACTCCAAAATTGTTTAACAGTAACGTTGTTTACAAGATCACGTGCAGTTGTAACAATAGTTACATTGGTCAGACCAGTCAGTGGCTAAAGAGTCGCATAACCCAGCACATGAGTGATTGCAGAAAAAACTCTACAAAATGTGCATTGTCTTCTCACGTTTCTGCAACCAGACATACACCATTGTTTGATGACACTATCATATTAGACAACGAAACCAATTATAAAACTAGGCTATTTATTGAGTCTTTTTACATTAATAGAGAATATAATCCTATCAATAATAAGATGGATGTTGATAGAGTTCACAAAGTCTACTCTGCTTTATATAGTAATGATATTTTCAGACAACATTAAAATATTACCTTTCACGTTAAGTAACTAGTGCCATTTTTGGAACGTCCCCTGTCAATTCTAGTGAAGATTGTTACATTCAATTTTGTTTTTCCGTTTTAACCGCCATCGTGGCATGACGTGCCCTTCAGGCAATTTTTAATAATTTTTTAATTTTTGACCCACATTTATTATGTGAATTAATGTTCTTTAAACTGAGCTGCTATTTACCACAATTAATAAAATGTTTTGAGCTTAAACTGAATTGATAAACAACTGATTGGTTATGTTAATAAATATTTATGTACTTTTGGCATTCAGTGTTATTTTTGGTAGGTTAGGATTTTCAGGAAATGAGTGAGCAGCCGTGGCGGATATCTCTGAGGGAGCTGGAGGTTTTGGCCTCCGAGTAAAGAGCACCTTCAGAGGATATCGGTGTTAAATGGTATAAATTGTAAGCCTAGGGGTAGAGCTTCTTTAAATCGGTGGCAACTGGTTCAACGTATTCAGCAATCATTTTGGAAACGGTGGCATTTGGAGTACCTGCACACACTTCAACAGAAAACTAAATGGTTTTCTGCTAATTATTCGTTAATGGAGGGAACGTTGGTGTTGATTAAAAATACTCAAGTGTCTCCATTACAGTGGAAAATGGGACGTATACATACGGTGCATTATGGAAAGGACAAGGTTGGTCGTGTGGCTACCGTGGCAACATCCCAGGGACCATTTAAAAGACCTGTGGTAAAATTGTGCCCTCTCCCCATTTCAAAGGCAACTTAGTATTATAGTTAGTATATTAGGGTAAGTTAACTTTTAAATTTACGGTTATATTTTTTTTGTTCGTTTAGACGCACTTAGAAAATAAGTTCCTAATACTTATTTTGGTGGGTGGTATGTTAAGGCATTATAAGTATTTTGTTTGTAGTTGTATTATGCCAATCACAATTAATTTAATTCCTTAAACTATTCCACACATATAACCCCTCCATCATTCCTACCTTTAGTGCAGCGACATAAAAGGGTTGGTAATCTACGAGTGGACGCTATTCAATTTCGTGCTCGCTTCTGTCTTTGGTTCGTGATTTAGTTCGGTGCATCGAGCATCAATAATTAGCAACAATTAGTGAACATTATACAGTCCATAATTATTTGATAGCAGTGCAAGTACAATCAACAACTACAACCAGTGAAAGGTAGGTGATACATTTCTTTAAATTACCATTTCCTTTGTGTGATTGTAAATGCAAAATTAACAGATAGAGATAGGTGTACATAAAAAAGTAGAAGTAAGGGTTTATAGAAAATAAAGCTAGGTATATGATAAATATGGGAGATAGTTAGATATAGGTATAGAATTAGGTATGTATAGTTAGGATAAGAATAGATAGTGATAATAGGTGAGGTTAAAAGTTATGAAGACAAGAAAAGAGGTACGTAAAAGTCAATAAAGGACTAAAGGGTGAAATAAAAAAGAAAATACAATGAAATAAGAGAGTAAAAAGTTAATAATAGATAGAAATAGTTAGGTAAAAGGTAGCGATAGGTGTGAATATGTAATTAGGAATAGAGATAGGTGTAGATAGATAGAAATAAGTAGAGATAGGTGTAGAAATAGATAGAAATAGGTAGATAAGTAGTGATAGGTTGGATAAATAGGTATAGGGAGTGTTAGGAGAGCAAATAGGTGTATAGAAATAACAGGTAAGATTAAATTAGAGTGTAGGTATTTAAATTCAAGAAAACCGGGAAGGGTTTTTCCTAGAATTGAAATAGGGGGATTATGTAGTGGTTTTAAAGGGTTAAAGGTAAATATAAACAAGGCAAAATCAAAACACCCTGTATAAAGGAAACAACTAGAAATTACGTGCAAAATTTATTTCATTAGTTCAGTTTAATGTAACAAGTAATAACAAAAATTTACAATTAATGAATAAAATTTAGTTAGGTTTGCAAGAAAATAAATTGTAGAAGCCAATGCATTTAATTTATTAATTTATTTGAGTTTAATTGAACGGTTATTTACGTATAATTTGCATAGAAGCACGAAAAATCAATAATACCAAGGTGGAACGCGATGCTAACAACTAAACAGCCGTTGGATATAAAATACGTAGAAAACCAACTCGTAGAAATGTCATTTAAAACGTTCGTTAAAATTGAACACCTGCAGGTTTTGTTAATGTCAAGTTCCCCTTATTTTTATAGATAACAAACAAGTTTCAAAAAATATTGGTAAACAACAGTTGCTAAAGCACGTAATTTGGTCCACATGGAGTTGTAGAACGCGGACAGTAATATCGATTCTCTACCATTTAAACAAGGTTAGAAGGAAACATATGCTATGCATAAGCAAGGGACAGCGTTAATATAGGCGGGATTTGTAAGACGTCAATGCATAGACTATTGGTCGATATCGTTAGTTGTACATCAGACAAACACGGGTATATTGAATAGTAATTTTTCAGAAAATATCGTAACGAAGCGCTGAATTTCGGGGATTGAATTGAACCCAAAATTTTAAGAAATATTATTGTAAATGAAGGACTTTGGTTAAAATGCGGCCGAGAGGTGGCATCGTAAATGGTATAAATACTTTTTGAAAATGATTGAAAGCCTCTTTGTATTTTGATCGCTTCAGACTACGTACCGAAGTTACCACGACTTGTAAGTATAGAAAATTATTTTAAATTAAATAGTACGGTGTTAGCCTCATAATTTGTACGAGGATAGTGCCGAGTCTAGAATTTATTGAGGTGACGCGTATACTTTTTTAACAAGCTCGTGTAGTGACGTTATGCAACGTGAATTAAATTAAACAATTATCAAAGAAGAGTAATAATTGGATTTGGAGTTGGATGTATCGTGTATGAACAGCATTGCAGCATTACTTAGAGGGTGTTCAACTACTAATATCTAGAGGCGGGAGCAGAGCAGTACCACGAAACCACTTAATGGCATCATCGTCAACGGAGCAGGGATCTTCAAGAAATTCCAGGTAACGCTTTAGAATTTGTTGTTGTTGATAAACTATGAGGGTTATTGTGATGGGTGAGAGTGAACTATGATGGTATTTTACATTATTTGGCGTATTGAAAGTAATACGTATAACTAACTTTTATTGCGGTATTTAAATAGAAATATAAAGTTGTATATAAAGCTGATTAACGTTCCTCAGGAATTTAAATATTTTTCTGTTATGAGTACATGGGTTTTGTTGTGTTTGTAATAAGAATATACTAAGTAAAGAGCATACATTAATCACAAATAACTGGGTTATCATGAGCTCACCATACTCCAGAGTTTCCTAATTGAAATTAATTATAAATAAAGAAAGAAAGATAAAGTATTATTCAGGGCCCATTTACTCAGGTTACATTCAATGTGTTCGATATTGCTAGTTAAAAATTCGGGACTTTACAAAATAGAATTTATTGAGTTGTAACTTGACCACTGAGATGTATATAATTTTGAAGTTTTATTTGTAAATAGTGGAAAATAGATATTGTATGTTTGTTGTATTATTTTGTGGTTTTATTGAGAGTGTGCGTGAACGATAGAGATATGTGAGTGAATCTAGGTATCCAAGAGGAGGCCTAACTGAGCTAGCCGGAAGCAGTTGCAGAAAGCAATTCAACCAAGGTGATGAAGAGAGGAATCTGGGTAAGAAAATATTTTGGATTAAATTTTCTATTTTCGATTTGTTATAAAATTGATAATTAGAGGGGCTCGATTTTAATCCAAGGACCACGGCATTCTTATGGCGCCCAATTCGGAGGCTCGATTATTAAGGGGTTCCACGGCATAATATATATATATATATATATATATATATATATAAATCAAATGATGGACTGGTCAGACTTATAGTATAATACACATGTATGTTTCATATCACCCATAATCGCTAAACTGATTATGGACAATTTATTGTCTGGTGTTCTATCTAGACTACCTTATGATATGTCTGTTTTGGTAAAGTACGTGGACGACATCATTTGTTCATTGCCAGCTCAATATGTTGATCAAACTTAACCAACGTTTAATGACTTTAATGAACACCTTCAGTTCACTTGTGAAATTGAAGTAGATGGCAAATTCCCTTTTTTGGATGTTTTAGTCATCAGAGATACTTCTAATCATCTAGTATTTGATTGGTATACTAAACCAACAAACTCTAGCAGATATTTAAATTTCTATTCTAACCATTCCTTTCAACATAAGGTGAACACTGTTAAGGCCTTACGATATCGAATTGAACATATATCAGACCTGCAGTTTATAGTAAAGAGTGAGAAATTATTGATAGACACTTTAGTAAACAATGATTACCCAAAAGGAATACTGCATATTGCATATTAATGTTTAGCACCTTCTTAAGAGTGAACACTACAGAAATAGATAATACTTATAAAAAGCTTCTTTATATACAGAAGTTATCTCCTCTTTTAGTACGATTACTTAAACAACCTATGATTGCTATTGTCTATGAGTACAATTACTCCATCCAGAATTTGTTTACGAAATTAAAGGATCGTACTCCAAAATTGTTTAACAGTAACGTTGTTTACAAGATCACGTGCAGTTGTAACAATAGTTACATTGGTCAGACCAGTCAGTGGCTAAAGAGTCGCATAACCCAGCACAGGAGTGATTGCAGAAAAAACTCTACAAAATGTGCATTGTCTTCTCACGTTTCTGCAACCAGACATACACCATTGTTTGATGACAATATCATTTTAGACAACGAAACCAATTATAAAACTAGGCTATTTATTGAGTCTTTTTACATTAATAGAGAATATAATCCTATCAATAATAAGATGGATGTTGATAGAGTTCACAAAGTCTACTCTGCTTTATATAGTAATGATATTTTCAGAAAACATTAAAATATTACCTTTCACGTTAAGTAACTAGTGCCATTTTTGGAACGTCCCCTGTCAATTCTAGTGAAGATTGTTACATTCAATTTTGTTTTTCCGTTTTAACCGCCATCGTGGCATGACGTGCCCTTCAGGCAATTTTTAATAATTTTTTAATTTTTGACCCACATTTATTATGTGAATTAATGTTCTTTAAACTGAGCTACTATTTACCACAATTAATAAAATGTTTTGAGCTTAAACTGAATTGATAAACAACTGATTGGTTATGTTAATAAATATTTATGTACTTTTGGCATTCAGTGTTATTTTTGGTAGGTTAGGATTTTCAGGAAATGAGTGAGCAGCCGTGGCGGATATCTCTGAGGGAGCTGGAGGTTTTGGCCTCCGAGTAAAGAGCACCTTCAGAGGATATCGGTGTTAAATGGTATAAATTGTAAGCCTAGGGGGTAGAGCTTCAATTTTAGGTAAGTAGAAAATTTTGTACTTACATTTAAAATGTTTTGGGAGTTTTCGAAGGTAAGCATCATAAAAATTTTATGATAGCACATTTTGTGGAGGTAGAAATTAGCAAATACTGAGGAAACACAGTACAATTTATGCAACCTGAAGGGGGCCCAAGAAAAACCACAGCATAATTTAAATGATAATGAGGCCATGAGAGGTCATTCAAAGCCAAATTCTATAAAAAAAAACCATTCAAAGGAAAAAAAACGGTTAAAAATAAAATTTCCTTATATTTAGTTTTTCATCTTCTATACACGCATAAGCGTATTCCATTAGCACGAAAATAAAATTCCTATGTAAAATAACACTCTTTCTACGCATTTATAAAGCAAAGCATATTTTCGGTGTGCAGATATTGTTTAAAAAGCACGTAAAACAAATTTTAGCGCGTAATCAAACCGAAAAACACTCACTTAAAGAGTAGTAAATACCGTTGATGTCTATCATTAATAGACGCTGTAGGTTAATTTACATCCATCAGCTTTAAGCACGTATTGCATTTATGAAGCGCAAGAACGAAACCCTGATTGCTTTTGTAATAAATTTCATGTATAAGCATTTATTGCAAACTGAAAATGAACCGCATCACTTTTAAAGTACGAACACATTTCAATTCGTACGTTTTTGAACAACACTTGCATAAAGCAATGCATCTTCGTTGATTAAATCATTTTTAATAAGTTTATAATTAAGAATAGTTTTCTTTCAAAGTAATTAATTTGAATTAGTTTAGAATGAATGATGTTTACGTTATTGAATAAAAGAATACGGCATTTTTTCGAGAGAATTCAAAAACTGATAATTCATATGCGTCATTTTTACTAGAAATGTTCTAAAAGCTATTAATAAGCTAATTATTTGTATCAATGAACAAACAACTCAATATGAGAAAGCACTACGATCGAGAAAGCCATAAAATAGATAAAGACGATTTCAATAGCTATAAGAGTAAGATTGTAGCCATCCGTTTCGTTTACTAACTTTATACAAATAAGATATTAAAATGCGAAATCGAAGTAATAATTATATCATCCGTGACTAATTTTCCAAATAGTAACTACAAAATTGAGAAGATGACGTATTGAGTTCTTTTATTATATAAGGACAAGATTTAATGGGAAGGGATTCATTCATGTTACGTCAAGCAACATGTAAGTTTCGAGTAAAGATTCATTCTTCAATTCATTGTACTACATTGAACATAACTTTGAATAATTATGAAGCATTGTTATTTTTAAGAATACTACGAAATTCAAACGATCTTTGATATAAATAATCCCGATTCAAGAGCAACTGGTAATTTAATCGATTAAAAATAAATGCACTTTGCAAACTGATATTTCTACGTCAAGATTGATTGGAAATCTGAATTGGAACCAGGACGCATTCAATGCCGTTAATTACAATAGAATGATATATTGATAAGCGCTATTTGAAAATACCAATTGCAAGGTACAATTTTGTTTTTTTGTGTAACCTAATAGGATATTTGAGTAAATTAAGCTAGGATAAGATCGTAATTTATTAAAAATTATTTGACAAGGAGATAATTTCTAGCAATTTTGAGGTCAAAGTTTGAAGCATTTGGTTACAAAATTATCTGTCCAGCGTCGTTGGCTAATTACACTGACAACCGAGGTAACAAAAGGGTTGGTAAATTATCCCGAGAATTTTAAAGAAAATTTTTGTAACTCAAATGGAAGATGTTTGGGTTCTATACTAGTTAACAAGGATTAGGTGGTGGTTATTTTAATAAGTTGTAATTATTAAATAAAAATTTTCTGTCTAAGCTTGAGCTGTAAATTGTATTTGTAAGCGTTATTTATGTCTGTTGAATGTTAGAGATTCGTTAGATAATGCGTATAAAGCAAAAATATTGTTGCATGTAAAGAAGACAGTTCATAGACGTTTCTTGAAATTCCTGTATCATTTCTTTGGACAAAACCCACAACATATTTTCCGTTGAGCTAGCTAGGTAAAGGAAAGGACACAGTAAGATAGTAATTTCATATTTCCTATTGCATTCTCATTAATACAGTTTGGCTGTACCCAAAGTCACGGTATCTTTTCTGGCTCTACTACTTAGAAGCTTTATTAAATCGTCTAAAAATTAGAATTTATGTCTGGTAATATTTTGTGGAAGTTTTCTCTTTGTAACATCTGATTAAATACTAGTATGGCTGATAAGACGAAAAAAATTCGTTGAGGGTTTGAGAGCTAATGGAGTAAAAATTGGTTCTCAGTAAAGTGTTTATGTGGAAGAACAAACAAAAAGAAAAATCCAGAAACCAAGGAACACCAGTGTAGGAAAAACCCAGGAATCAAAAATAATGCAGGAACAAAGAAAAATATAAAAGAAATTACCTAAAAGAATGAATAAAGCATGAAAGAAATGGGTGAGAAATGTATCAAGGCAATGGATAAGAAATTTGACAAAAATACTCAGGAGCTACGAGCGAAATTTAGGTGGGACATAGCAAAATTTGGGGAAAGTTTAAGATTACAAAGTGACAAGAATAAAAAGCAATTTAACGATATGTGTGACAAGATAACATCAGGCATAAAAGAATCTAACAAGACCATAAGAGTAAATGAAATTTGGAGTTAGAGGAAAGATGGAACAAATTTTAAAGGATATGGATGACGTAAAAGAGGATATTGTTTAAATAAAAACTAATCAGAAAGCACGTGAGACTAATGAAAAAATCAAGAAATTATATCTCAAAAGGTAAACGAAATAGAGGGAAACTGCCAAACTGGATTGAAAACATTTAGAAATGATTTGGGAATTTTAAAATAGACTTGGGGAATAAGTTTTTAAATTTTAGAAAAGAGGGTTAAAAATATTCACGTTGCAGAACCTATTAAATACAGTCTAGCTAGTGTTCCGTTGGAACAACATTCCAAATTCTATGGGGATAACTTAACCATAAGATATTTTTAAATTATATAAAAACTTCAGTACATGGAAGTTGGGATAAACAAACCAACTTGAATATTGCGAGGTCCATGTTAAAAGGGAATGCGGGAATTTGGTTTGAACTTATTGAAAGCGAATTAGGCCCTTTTAAAGATCTCGAGACCAAATTTTTAAAACATTTCTGGGGAGACAATCGGCAATTTAAAGTTAGGAATAATTTACTTATGGACAAATATATCAGTGATTCTGGCATGACAAGTGAGTTGTATGCCATAAAGAAATTTAGTTCTGCCAAACAACTTGATTCTGCTATAGAGGACCAGCAAATCATTAAATATTTAGCGACATACTTCGAACCGGAGGTAAGGCAATGCATTGCTTATTTATAGTAGGTACGCTATCGTTTGGACTGAAACTACACACCAAGATCTGGATCTCGGTTTTTTGGAATAGTACCTATAGCGTAACTCGTACCACCCATCGAGCCCACAACCGATCTTGGGTATGGCCCGCTTCTTGTCGTCAGTTTTGATCATCTGGTCCTTGAGAAAATTTGGTTTCTAGATTTTCCGCGAATTTGGTAGTTTCCTGTATAAACTCCTTTCCCGGTTGTGGGTAATTTTCAATTAATTTTTATTTAACCGCTTTTTCATTCTGGTCTGATTAAGTTGTAAAATTTGTTCGTAAATAAACTGCGGTCGTTTAAGGTGTTGATAGAACCACGAACGTAGATTTATTCTAGAAAACCCTTTCCGTACATGAAGTCCAGATTGCTCTGCTTATAGAATTTGAGAACTCCTTGTATCGATCTTAAAACACTATGATCTATAAAAAAAAGTTGCATGCACCTTCATCATTGTATAATTCTAGTTCACTTTTTAAGTAGTTATTTCGGCTAGAAGAAACCTTGAGTTGCTGTTTGTTAAGCAATTAAGGTATGTTTTGTTTCTGGGACAATACATGCTACACCAACGTATTGATCAAGAGCATTGTTTTGTTCCGTGCTTAGGTCGTAACGGTTTTTTGTTTCTGAATCCGATGTATTGAATAGTTTGGGTACGCGTTATTCCGAATAATCAGTTGTTATTTCTGTTTATTGACATTAGTTGTACATGCTCAGCATTATAATTTGCCTAAATACATAACAGATTTATTGGGTTCTTAAAACACTACAAATACAATATTAAAACGTCTGTCACAAGAAAGGTGAAGTTTCCGAGTTTAACACTAAAAAGATTGTCGGTTAATACACACACTTGGAGGAATTGAATGGGTCAATTTGACCTTTGTTCTTGCTACAGCAAATAGCGACTAAATGGCAACCCATATTTGGGATTTGTATATCATCATCATTAGATCTTCTGTCCTGGAACTGGTTAGATGCGTACCCTCATTGTTTCCTATTCTATGCTAACCTACACATTTTCCTATAATTTTTACAGACTTTATCTTTCACTATCGGTGTGCAGGAGTCTGATCTAGGTCTACCTCTATCTATTTTTCCTATTTCTTCTTGTAATATATCTCGCACTATTCCCTAAAAATGCTTTAGAACGTAACCTGGCCTTCTATTTCTCCTATTTTTTTTTTGTTTTCCACAGATATCTTTATTCCCCTACTATTTCTATAACCTCTTTTTTATTAACCTTGTCTGTCCATGCTTTGTATGTATTTCAAATAAAAGTAAGCAAACAATAGCAAAAATTGACCGTACCCAAACTATTTTGTCATTTTCTCGAATAACTTAAGCAAAAATATTCTTCTATTCTTGTATATTTTTCACACACTGCTTTATCGCAATTATCACATATTACTTCCGTTTTATTACTGCATTTGAAAAATGCGCAATGTTTTCACGTGTGATGACATTTCTAAAATGATTTACCATGCATTGGTTTAAACGACGGGGCATACTGTTTATCAAGTGATTAATTTTTTCTTGCGGTATATCATCCCAAGCTTCTTGAATCTGAAGTCGAAGATGCTGCAAGTCGTTTGGTAGGTGCGGTAATTCACTTAGCTTTCTACCGATCATATTCCATACATGCTCAGTAGGTGAGAAATCTGGCGAGCGAAAAAGTCGTGGGGAAACAACATTGTTAGCTTTTTGCAATCACCGTTTCGTAACCTTTGCAGTATGAGGGCGTGCGTTATCTTGTTAGAAAATGGGATTTCCCAACTGCCGAAAAAATGGAAATGCAACTGGCCCCGTATAGTGGTAGTGTAACTGGCTGCGTGTAGGTTACCTTCGATGAAGACCAAGGGTGATCTGCTACCATAACATACTGCACTCCATATCATCACTTTTCGTGTAAAAGCTGCATGGCGTTCCACAAAAAATGTTAAATTATTGATTTCCCTGCATCGATACCTGACTCTTCTGCTACTGTCGCGGACCCAAAACAAAATTGAGACTCTTTCATACCAAAAATGCGGCCACGTTTAAAATCATTTAGATGCCGATAACTTACACGTTGACGAACTCTAGGCATTCTTAAATTTCCACAAAGCATCGATAGTGGACAAACCAATCGAAAACTTGACAGTTGTTATACACCAATAGTTTGCTTATAATTAGTTGAAACTAAGTGACAATAAAACAACGAAACAAAAAAAGCAAAGAATGTCTAAATGTTATTTAATTTTGGTTTCATCATTTGATCATTTTATTAAAATCGATCAACAACTTCCGCGTGTTGCGTTTTCTATGGAAGTTAGTGTATTATAGAATACTTGTGGAGGTGACATTCTGAAATTTGCTTTTACCGTATATTTTCCTGCCATTTGAGCATCTACGTCAAACCCGTATTTCGGCACATTGTAAAACCTTACAACTTTTGATTTTTCCTTTTCGCTTTCTCCAATCATTGCAAATGAATATAAAGTTGACAGTACCGTTTTATTCTTTTCTGCTTTCCTGATAACTAACAAGTGGGCAGTTCTCATGTTTATATGGATGCGTCGAATATAGCTCATGGCTTCTATTTCTGACGCATTTAGGTAGTTCTCTTCTTATACGATTCATAATTTCAACAATCGTCGTATTTTTCGTTTGCAGCTCCTTTGCCAAATTAACAGAAATAATATAGTTATTTGTTTTAACGTTTCTGTCAGTTTTCAAAGAGTTCCATAAACGTAGTCTGAAAAGCGCTGCTTCCCTGGTTTTATCTCATATTTTCCTACATAAGAAAATTAATTCAACATATACCACGATCAATTTCTCACGATAACCAAAACTTTATTCCAAATTTGTCCGGCTTGTTTGTCATGTATGGTGTAAAACAGCATCGTGCTGTTGAAAGAAAATGTTGTCCATAGGTGAATAAATTTTCTTCGAGAATATAGCATTGCCGACACTTTTCTATAAAGCGCTGCTATATGAAGACAAACTTATCGTTTTGTAGTCTTTGCTTTGTTGTCGATTTTTCTTTAATATAAATTTTATTATTTGTCCCGTGACAAGGTTCTGAAAATTGATGGTTTTCATTTTGTGATCACATACTTTTAGGTCGAAGCACTTTTCTACTATATTACATGTGCGTATTTTTCACGTACAAAAAAAGTATAAAGACAAAATCTTACTCTAAACTCAAGGAAACCTTAAAGTAGACTAAACGACGAAAATTTATTTTGCGATGTAGGGATTCACTTCCTTTGAGTAGAGCAGATACATGGGAACCAGGACTACATTTACACCAGCATCCAACATTTTCATCCGCGAGATAAATCTTTCTCCACATTTCTACCCACGAGATAAATCTATTTTGTTTGGTATCAATTAATATTAGATTTTTCTCAGCTGTCCGAATTTTTAGGAAGTTTTCAGATTGCATCATCCCCAGGGAGCTACCCTCATTTTAAGAATTTTTACCAACAGGTTTTTAATCACCCCTTATATACTTTTTAGGGGGTTCGAGATACGGATTTATCTTGCTCTTTTACGCAAAAACCAAATCTGCAAACAGATTAATATCAAAGCAACCCGTTACCCATTTAGACACATACTCTCTAACAAACATATAAAAGATTATTTCTTGTTTCTTTTATGATAAATGTACCTTGTTCCGTATCAATTAATATTAGATTTTCCTCTGCTATCCGAATTTCTAAAAATCTTTTAAATAGAACCACCTCTTACAAAGTTACACCTTTTAAAGGCCCCAAACCTCTAAAGTTTTTCATCCATATTTAACTCCACTTTTAAAACCTTTTTTTCGCTACCCAAGACAAATGCTTTAACCAACCATTTCCTAGAAATCAAAACCGCTGGAATTTTAGAAATAAACCTTTTATAAGCCATAAGTGTTTGATATTTAAAACTATTTTCAAACAGTAATGTTCTGTTTTAGAATAATGTAAAACATTCCAATGTAATGTGTTTTAATATATACATGGGAAGGACGAGTTTAACCCCGAAATGACATAACGTTTGTCATCATCGCCCAAATTACATTTTCAATAGACGTTCTATTAATTATCTTATTGACTGCATGTTTTGAGGAATACATAAAATATATTTCAATGCCGTACATTAAAAATCGATGCATAATTGCTTTTGGTTTATTAATTACTCAAGGTACTGAAAAGTGCTGTACTTTGGGTAGTCATAATAGATATTACATAAATCAATTAGTATGCAATTATTACAAGTGTATATAACCCGGTCTATTTCCAAATTCTAAATCGTATCGGTATTCTGTGCGTTATTATTACTTTGTGTAAAGTTACGTGGAAATTTAAACAATCGTTTCGTGTTTGTGCAGTGATTTTCGTTAAAAAATTTTTGAAGCTTTAAGGAAAGTCTGCATTTTTTTTATTAAAACAGAACTCAATTTATTTGCAAACACCAATTATCGTGTATTGTACTATTGCTTCTGATTTGTATTTTAAAACATCTAGCATTCATTTAGAAATATTCTAAATTGGGTGCAAGTTCTATTTATTTAAATATTTTATATACAGGCAAGTTATGTATCCCCAATCTTTATATGTATTATAAAATAGAATCTAATAGGAAATAATTAGAAATCATTAAAAAATTATTAAGTCAAGTACAACAATGTAATTCAAGGGTAAATATAAAAGGGTATTAACAGTTATAAGAACGGATGCAATACATTGTATTCCAGACGATAGTGATACTGCAGGTGGCAGGTCACAGACGGTTAAGATACCGCGATTACCTAGAGAGAAAGATTGTTACAATGTATTATGAATGGTATTAAGAAATAAGCAGACATGAGCTCTGCAAATTCCCACAGATATATGAGAGGCAGGGCCAACATGAATACCACAGGAGCCCCAAGACCAGGCAGTCAGTCAAAGTATTTCAGCTTTAACATTGCAGTTTACTTAGGCTACTCATAATCGTTCAATTAGTGATTATTTTTCGACTAAGAGTAATTTTAAACATCTGTCTAAATCAAATAATTTGTTACAAAGTTTTCGGAAGTAGTTTTTAAAAACACCGTTCCCAAGGATCAAAACGTAACTAACGCTGCGTACGGATTCAGAAGTGCACTACGAATCCAAAAATCGAAAGACTGGTGACCAAGAATTTTAATTCACAATTCTGAAAGAACCCAAACAAAGTTGGAAAAGGTACAAGCATCGACCGAAACCAACCGAACAAATTTGGAAGAGGTACAAGCATCGACCGAATCAAAGAAACCCAACGTGGACGAAGTACAAAATCGATCTAGCCCACAGCCAGAAAACAGGAAGAGGAACATACGATTAAACTAATGTAAGTTCATTTTCTTTAAAACCAACTAATTTTTGACAAATTTATTGATATTCGCTAGTAATAGAAAATTTTTAAAATTTTATTATTGTATGTATGTATTCCTTTTATTGCTATTTATACCATTTTATGAAAATAGTTTACCGAGAGAAATTATTTTCAAATACAAAAGATTATTTTTAACACAAGAGAATTTTTACGCAACTATTAGCACAATTATTACAATTATTAAATAAACAAAAACAGAACTGACGCACGAATTATTGAAACAAAACAAAAACTATTTTAAAATACCAAAAATAGAACGTAATTATTTTTACAATTTTGTGTACAGAAAATTTAATATCGAAAGCCAATGTATAAAATGCAACTAATTATAGAAACGACTATTCAAACGTAGCCTTCATCGCATTTCTATAACATATAGAAGCACCTTGTAAATATTATTAAATTAAACCATTAAACAATTACAAATTGAATCAAAGCGTGCAAATTTATAATACAATTCTTACATAAATTACGACTGGAAACTCTCATCGTTGAATGAAAAGTTATTTCAGTACGAATATCTAATTATAAAATAGTTTCCGGAACGTTATTTTCAAACCTCATTGTTTCCTATTCTATGCTAACCTACACATTTTCCTATAATTTTACAGACTTTATCTTTCACTATCGGTGTGCAGGAGTCTGATCTAGGTCTACCTCTATCTATTTTTCCTATTTCTGCTTGTAATATATCTCGCACTATTCCCTAAAATGCTTTAGAACGTACCCTGGCCTTCTATTTCTCCTATTTTTTTTTTGTTTTCCACAGATATCTTTATTCCTCTACTATTTCTATAACCTCTTTTTTATTAACCTTGTCTGTCCATGCTTTGTATGTATTTCAAATAAAAGTAAGCAAACAATAGCAAAAATTGACCGTACCCAAACTATTTTGTCATTTTCTCGAATAACTTAAGCAAAAAATATTCTACTATTCTTGTAGATTTTTCACACACTGCTTTATCGCAATTATCACATATTACTTCCGTTTTATTACTGCATTTGAAAAATGCGCAATGTTTTCACGTGTGATGACATTTCTAAAATGATTTACCATGCATTGGTTTAAACGACGGGGCATACTGTTTATCAAGTGATTAATTTTTTCTTGCGGTATATCATCCCAAGCTTCTTGAATCTGAAGCCGAAGATCCTGCAAGTCGTTTGGTAGGTGCGGTAATTCACTTAGCTTTCTACCGATCATATTCCATACATGCTCAGTAGGTGAGAAATCTGGCGAGCGAAAAAGTCGTGGAGAAACAACATTGTTAGCTTTTTGCAATCATCGTTTCGTAACCTTTGCAGTATGAGGGCGTGCGTTATCTTGTTAGAAAATGGGATTTTCCAACTGCCAAAAAAATGGAAATTCAACTGGCCCCGTATAGTGGTAGTGTAACTGGCTGCGTGTAGGTTACCTTCGATGAAGCCCAAGGGTGATCTGCTACCATAACATACTGCACTCCATATCATCACTTTTCGTGTAAAAGCTGCATGGCGTTCCACAAAAAATGTTAAATTATTGATTTCCCTGCATCGATACCTGACTCTTCTGCTACTGTCGCGGACCCAAAACAAAATTGAGACTCTTTCATACCAAAAATGCGGCCACGTTTAAAATCATTTAGATGCCGATAACTTACACGTTGACGAACTCTTGGCATTCTTAAATTTCCACAAAGCATCGATAGTGGACAAACCAATCGAAAACTTGACAGTTGTTATACACCAATAGTTTGCTTATAATTAGTTGAAACTAAGTGACAATAAAACAACGAAGCAAAAAAAGCAAAGAATGTCTAAATGTTATTTAATTTTGGTTTCATCAAAATAGCCATGTTTTGATCATTTTATTAAAATCGATCAACAACTTCCGCGTGTTGCGTTTTCTATAAAAGTTAGTGTATTATAGAATACTTGTGGAGGTGACATTCTGAAATTTGCTTTTACCGTATATTTTCCTGCCATTAGAGCATCTACGTCAAACCCGTATTTCGGCACATTGTAAAACCTTACAACTTTTGATTTTTCCTTTTCGCTTTCTCCAATCATTGCAAATGAATATAAAGTTGACAGTACCGTTTTATTCTTTTCTGCTTTCCTGATAACTAACAAGTGGGCAGTTCTCATGTTTATATGGATGCGTCGAATATAGCTCATGGCTTCTATTTCTGACGCATTTAGGTAGTTCTCTTCTTATACGATTCATAATTTCAACAATCGTCGTATTTTTCGTTTGCAGCTCCTTTGCCAAATTAACAGAAATAATATAGTTATTTGTTTTAACGTTTCTGTCAGTTTTTCAAAGAGTTCCATAAACGTAGTCTGAAAAGCGCTGCTTCCCTGGTTTTATCTCATATTTTCCTACATAAGAAAATTAATTCAACATATACCACGATCAATTTCTCACGATAACCAAAACTTTATTCCAAATTTGTCCGGCTTGTTTGTCATGTATGGTGTAAAACAGCATCGTGCTGTTGAAAGAAAATGTTGTCCATAGGTGAATAAATTTTCTTCGAGAATATAGATTGCCGACACTTTTCTATAAAGCGCTGCTATATGAAGACAAACTTATCGTTTTGTAGTCTTTGCTTTGTTGTCGATTTTTCTTTAATATAAATTTTATTATTTGTCCCGTGACAAGGTTCTGAAAATTGATGGTTTTCATTTTGTGATCACATACTTTTAGGTCGAAGCACTTTTCTACTATATTACATGTGCGTATTTTTCACGTACAAAAAAAGTATAAAGACAAAATCTTACTCTAAACTCAAGGAAACCTTAAAGTAGACTAAACGACGAAAATTTATTTTGCGATGTAGGGATTCACTTCCTTTGAGTAGAGCAGATACATGGGAACCAGGACTACATTTACACCAGCATCCAACATTTTCATCCGCGAGATAAATCTTTCTCCACATTTCTACCCACGAGATAAATCTATTTTGTTTGGTATCAATTAATATTAGATTTTTCTCAGCTGTCCGAATTTTTAGGAAGTTTTCAGATTGCATCATCCCCAGGGAGCTACCCTCATTTTAAGAATTTTTACCAACAGGTTTTTAATCACCCCTTATATACTTTTTAGGGGGTTCGAGATACGGATTTATCTTGCTCTTTACGCAAAAACCAAATCTGCAAACAGATTAATATCAAAGCAACCCGTTACCCATTTAGACACATACTCTCTAACAAACATATAAAAGATTATTTCTTGTTTCTTTTATGATAAATGTACCTTGTTCCGTATCAATTAATATTAGATTTTCCTCTGCTATCCGAATTTCTAAAAATCTTTTAAATAGAACCACCTCTTACAAAGTTACACCTTTTAAAGGCCCCAAACCTCTAAAGTTTTTTCATCCATATTTAACTCCACTTTTAAAACCTTTTTTTCGCTACCCAAGACAAATGCTTTAACCAACCATTTCCCTAGAAATCAAAAACCGCTGGAATTTTAGAAATAAACCTTTTATAAGCCATAAGTGTTTGATATTTAAAACTATTTTCAAACAGTAATGTTCTGTTTTTAGAATAATGTAAAACATTCCAATGTAATGTGTTTTTAATATATACATGGGAAGGACGAGTTTAACCCCGAAATGACATAACGTTTGTCATCATCGCCCAAATTACATTTTCAATAGACGTTCTATTAATTATCTTATTGACTGCATGTTTTGAGGAATACATAAAATATATTTCAATGCCGTACATTAAAAATCGATGCATAATTGCTTTTGGTTTATTAATTACTCAAGGTACTGAAAAGTGCTGTACTTTGGGTAGTCATAATAGATATTACATAAATCAATTAGTATGCAATTATTACAAGTGTATATAACCCGGTCTATTTCCAAATTCTAAATCGTATCGGTATTCTGTGCGTTATTATTACTTTGTGTAAAGTTACGTGGAAATTTAAACAATCGTTTCGTGTTTGTGCAGTGATTTTCGTTAAAAAATTTTTGAAGCTTTAAGGAAAGTCTGCATTTTTTTTATTAAAACAGAACTCAATTTATTTGCAAACACCAATTATCGTGTATTGTACTATTGCTTCTGATTTGTATTTTAAAAACATCTAGCATTCATTTAGAAATATTCTAAATTGGGTGCAAGTTCTATTTATTTAAATATTTTATATACAGGCAAGTTATGTATCCCCAATCTTTATATGTATTATAAAATAGAATCTAATAGGAAATAATTAGAAATCATTAAAAAATTATTAAGTCAAGTACAACAATGTAATTCAAGGGTAAATATAAAAGGGTATTAACAGTTATAAGAACGGATGCAATACATTGTATTCCAGACGATAGTGATACTGCAGGTGGCAGGTCACAGACGGTTAAGATACCGCGATTACCTAGAGAGAAAGATTGTTACAATGTATTATGAATGGTATTAAGAAATAAGCAGACATGAGCTCTGCAAATTCCCACAGATATATGAGAGGCAGGGCCAACATGAATACCACAGGAGCCCCAAGACCAGGCAGTCAGTCAAAGTATTTCAGCTTTAACATTGCAGTTTACTTAGGCTACTCATAATCGTTCAATTAGTGATTATTTTTCGACTAAGAGTAATTTTAAACATCTGTCTAAATCAAATAATTTGTTACAAAGTTTTCGGAAGTAGTTTTAAAAACACCGTTCCCAAGGATCAAAACGTAACTAACGCTGCGTACGGATTCAGAAGTGCACTACGAATCCAAAAATCGAAAGACTGGTGACCAAGAATTTTAATTCACAATTCTGAAAGAACCCAAACAAAGTTGGAAAAGGTACAAGCATCGACCGAAACCAACCGAACAAATTTGGAAGAGGTACAAGCATCGACCGAATCAAAGAAACCCAACGTGGACGAAGTACAAAATCGATCTAGCCCACAGCCAGAAAACAGGAAGAGGAACATACGATTAAACTAATGTAAGTTCATTTTCTTTAAAACCAACTAATTTTGACAAATTTATTGATATTCGCTAGTAATAGAAAATTTTAAAATTTTATTATTGTATGTATGTATTCCTTTTATTGCTATTTATACCATTTTATGAAAATAGTTTACCGAGAGAAATTATTTTCAAATACAAAAGATTATTTTTAACACAAGAGAATTTTTACGCAACTATTAGCACAATTATTACAATTATTAAATAAACAAAAACAGAACTGACGCACGAATTATTGAAACAAAACAAAAACTATTTTAAAATACCAAAAATAGAACGTAATTATTTTTACAATTTTGTGTACAGAAAATTTAATATCGAAAGCCAATGTATAAAATGCAACTAATTATAGAAACGACTATTCAAACGTAGCCTTCATCGCATTTCTATAACATATAGAAGCACCTTGTAAATATTATTAAATTAAACCATTAAACAATTACAAATTGAATCAAAGCGTGCAAATTTATAATACAATTCTTACATAAATTACGACTGGAAACTCTCATCGTTGAATGAAAAGTTATTTCAGTACGAATATCTAATTATAACGAAACAAATACTGAATAAAATTCATATCGCAATTTTATAAAAAGCCACATTTAAACGCAACATTTTATAATTAAATACTTCAGCAATTAACGAGGTACATAATTGTATAAGACGCGATTTATTTAAAATTATTACAGACTGAAAACAAAACCTTTCAGAAAATTATTCAATACTTCATAAAGTATAATTGCATATGTTCATTACGAAGATAGTTAATTATAAAAAAGCATTACGCAATTTATTTAAAACCATTCCCAGAGACTGAAATAAAATCTTTCAGTAGACTTAGAACTTATAATTTTAACAATTTGTGTAAATTATAAAGGAGATTTTTGATGCAACTACTGTAACAAAACGCTAGACTGAAAACTTGCAACTTTATATTTAACGCTCAAGGTGACGAAACACTACAATTACAGAGAAACATTTTATACACAACATCTACGAAGACGAGATAGTTAAAGCAGACTCAACTAATCAACAGGACAAAAATAAAATAAAATCGTAACTGGCGCAACAAAACGTACAAAGTACAACGCAAATTATTGCAAGAATATTAATTCCATAAAAATCCTTCAGAAAATTAACACCCAAGGCAAGTTAACATCCGCGAAGTATAAATAAACGAATTCAAAGCTACAGCAATTAACTTAAAATTACCGAACAGAACACCCGCAAATTAATTACAGCTCCGTAAAACTAAGTACAAATATAAGCAACTCGATTCTCTAAATAACTCAACACACTTCAAGCTGAAAATTATCAAACCAAACTAAAAAGTAACAGTATAAACCGCAAAATAAATCTCAATTTTACACAATTTGAAATTAATTAAAGCAAAAGCAACCCTAACAATCGTGAGTTAAAATATAAAAATTTATCTCGGAACCATCCCTACCTTCAACGGAGATCAAGCCCTGTTAGGATATTACTTTGCAGCATGCGAAATATTTTTGATAACCTTTTACAAACCCGGGATATGGAAAAAATGTATTACTTTTACGCCTGATAATAAGTAAACTGACCGGACGGGCACTAACACTAATTGCCAGCCAAGATGACTTACAACAGTGGGAAGACTTTAAAAAGTTTTAATTGCATATTTTGGCGATTAACGGAACATAAAATGCTTTATCCGCGATCCGATAAACCTAAGAATGGAAAGCAACCAATCCCAGTACCAATTCGGAATGAAATACCAAGACGTAAGAAGTTTAATATTAACAATATTAAAAATCGAAGAACCCGACCAAAATATCCGCCTACTAAAAACAAAAATGTATGACAAAATGACACTTGACACCTACATAAATGCACTACCAGAACGACTATCAGAAAAAATAAGATTTCAACGTCCCCAAAATTCAGAAGAAGCCATGAATATGATAATAGAAGAAGAAAACATAATGTACCACCGAAACAGACTATATAACCATAACACGAATAAAAATTATTCACCAATAAAAAACATACAAGCCGCGAGAGAAACAATCCCCAACAAAAATTCACACTATTCAATGCATAAATGAATCAACCGCGAATTAACAACCCAAATTTTAATAACACAAATTTTAGTAATCAATTCAAACAATAACAAAGACCAACATTTAACTCAAATTTTACAAGACCCGCATTTCCACCAAAATTCAATCAAAATATAAACCAACAAAGACCGGCATTCAGTTGGAACCCTATTGGAAATACATCAATGACAAATAACAATAACAACCCTAATAGCTATTATAAACCATCACCTATGGATACTTCATCTGGCATCACCAGACAAAACACAAAAATAACGCACATCCGACTAAGCAGTAACCAAAAACGCAACTTTACATCGGAAGAACTATTTCACCAAGAAGTAGAAAAATTCGAAAATGACCAGAATAATTACATTCATCCCAGTACGAACGATGAATCAAACCAATTAGAAAATTACGATCGTGACGAACCATGCGAAAATTACGAGGAGGACGACGAAAAAAACGCGAACTCAAATTTTTAGATCGACCGATTTATAAACGACCAAACCTAATAAATTTAAATAATATAAATCACCTAGTTTTGCCATTTATAGAAATACCCCATGCAGAACTTAAACTATTAATTGATACCGGATCCTCAAAAACACTAATTAGCCCCTGAAAAAAACATTATTTAGATTATGTAGAAAAAGAACTCTTTAAAATTAAAACAGCCCATCAAACGACCCTACACCAATTCGTAGCTAACATACCCTTACCAAGAACATTCAATGTAAAAATGAAATACAAATTTTGTATTTTCGAATTCAACGATAAATACGACGGACTAATAGGAATGGATGTTCTAACAAAATTAAGAGCCAAAATTGACATAAAAAGTCATTTATTGAGAACAAAACACGGACGAATCCCCATTAAATTTCAAAATACTCAAACCGAACAAAAATACACGATAGAACCCCGAACAGAAAAAAAAATAAATTTTTTTAGTAAACTCAAAGAACGAATTAGGAATCATAAATCACATAATATTCTAACCAGGAGTAGAAACCCCCAAAACATTAGTACAAATAAAGGATAATTATGCCACTACGACAATTTTAAACTCAAATGACTACCCCGTAGAACTATCATTAACAAATCCAATTAACGTAGAGCAATTAAATTTTAACGAGATAGAAATAGATAAAAATTTAGAAAGCAATTACAACCCCGTAGAAAACAACAAAATGTTAAGAGAAAATTTAAGTAACGTTCGCTTAAAAACCGACATTAACAAAGAAGGACAGAGAGCAATTAAGAACTTATGTTTTGAATACCGCGACATATTCCATTGTGAAGAAATACCCTTAACCTTTACCAACACATTTAAACATAATATCGAACTAACGGATAACAAACCAATCTTTACAAAAGCATACAGACTAACTCAGGCAAGCCAGGAAGAAGCCGACAGACAAGTAGCAGACTTATTAGAACAAGATATCATACAACACTCCAACTCACCACGGAGCAGCCCGTATTAATAGTACCCAAGAAATTAGACGCCTCAGGCAAGAGAAAATATCGAATGGTAATAGATTACAGAAAACTAAAGAAAAAACTGTAGATGACAAATATCCACTACCCAATATAACTGAGATTTTAGACAAACTAGGTAAATGTCAATATTTTTCGACATTAGACCTCGCCTCAGGATACCATCAAGTAGAAATAGATAAGAAAGACACACCGAAAACAGCATTTAGCACACCTAGAGGACATTATGAATATAAACCAATGCCATTTGGACTAAAGAACGCACCCGCTACTTTTCAACGAGTCATGGACAATATATTACGAGGAATACTCAACGATAAATGTCTTGTGTACCTAGACGACATCATAGTTTATTCGACAACATTGATAGAACACATAGAAAGATTAAGAGAAGTATTCGAAAGATTGAGAAAAGCACATTTTAAAGTACAACTAGATAAGAGCGAATTTTACAAAAAGAAGTATCATTTTTAGGACATACAATAACACCTCAAGGAGTTATGCCAAACCCCGATAAAACAAACGCAGTACTAAATTACCCCCTACCAAAAACAAACAAAGAAATTAGAGGATTTCTAGGACTTAGTGGCTATTACCGCAAAATCATTAAATGATACGCTCAGATAACCAAGCCCCTGACAAATTGTTTAAAAGAAGAAAACAAAATTGAACACACCCCAGAATTCATTAATGCCGTAGACAAAATTAAATGTATACTAACGAATCACCCAGTATTAGAATACCCAAACTTTTCAAAACCATTTATATTGACAACAGACGCATTACACGTAGCACTAGGCGCATTGAACCAATGAAAATTAGGTAGCGATAAACCAATCAGCTACGCATCCAGAACCCTAAACGAAACCGAACAAAAATATAGTACCATAGAGAAAGAACTATTAGCTATAATTTGGGCAATGAAATATTTTACGGATGAAAATTTTTCATATACACCGACCATAGACCATAAGTATGGCTATGCAAACTAACTAAAAATTACAACGAAGGAGAATCGGACTAGAGCAATACGATTACGAAATTATATACAAAAAAAGGAATTTATAGTAATAACAAAGACGCCCTAAGTAGAATACATCTCAACGCACTAGAAACGGAATCCATTGTAGGAAACGTAGACTAAACGGAAATAAGAGAAAACCCAGAAGAGATACACAATACATTCAACACAAAATAAAGAACCAAAAACAGCGATTAAAATATTAAACGAAGTCATCGATATAAAACCCAATCAATTTATAATTACCGAAGTTTTAACCAATTCCAATCCCGTAAAATATACAAAAGTAGAGAACAAGAAAGTATACCAAATTCAAATAATTAAAGCCGACAACGAGGAACAAATAATTAAAATTCTAAAGGAGATTTTACCTTTACTTCAAAACCGAACATTTGTGTAAACGTTTCTCAGAATTATATGTTAAATTATGTTATAACTCAGGTCCTAAACTTATCTGATGCAAAAGAGAACTAATAACAGTAGCCGACTCTGATGAAATAAACGACGTAATTAGAAACCATCGTGGAACTAATGAAACAATAAAGCAACCTATAAGACGAAATTATTTTAAAAGTATGAAGGATTTAATAACAGACTATTAACCAATGTGAACTATGCGACAAGGCAAAATACGACAGAACAGCCCCAAAAATACCCTTAATGTTAACCCAAACACCTGACAAACATTTTCAAAAATTACATTCGATACTCTAGTAGTAGAAGCACAAAGCCTTTTAACCATTGTAGATGCATTTACAAAAATAGGCCAAGCAATACCTATTAGTTCTAAAAATAGCATTGACGTAACACAAGGATTTTTACAATATTTTACATTTTATGGCACACTCGAGACAATAACTTTTGATAACGGCAGCAAATTTAAGAACGAGACTATACAAAACACTTTAAAACTCCACAAAATAAAAATTCATTTTATAACTGAAAACCACCCTGAATCGAACGGATTAATTGAAAGATTTTAGGACATTCAGATTCCTGTAACCCTTACTACATCCACTATAACAAAAAAGTATATCAGCAATACGCTAAAGATCAGAAAAAGAAATTAAAAATAACTTACGATAAGGTAAAAAATAAATTAGATAATGATAAAGAACGTATCACCACAACCCGCAATAAGAATACCAACGCAAATAAATTTTCAATTGGACAATCTGTGTACGAGAAAAATTTCCAAAGTATACGACACAAAACGGCACCCAGAAATTTTGGCCCATTTAAAAATAAGAAAATATCGGACAAAAAACAGTTTTAGATTTAAGGAAACAATGGTAAATAAAGAAACAAATATACTCTTAGGGACAATGAATTTTAAACCATAAATGTTATAAATTTAAAAAAAAATTAAGCAAAGAAAACCTTACTTTTTCATTTACGTCGGGAGGAGTTATGTATTCCCCAATCTTTATATGTATTATAAAATAAAATCTAATAGCAAATTATTAGAAATCATTAAGAAATTATTAAGTCAAGTACAACAATGTAATTCAAGGATAAATATAAAAAGGTTATTAACAGTTATGAGAACGGATGCATTACATTGTATTTCAGACGATAGTGATACTGTAGGTGGCAGGTCACAGACGGTAAAAATACCGCGACAACCTAAAAATTAAGATTGATACAATGTATTATAAATAGTATTAAGAAATAAGTAGACATAAGCTTTGCAAATCCCACAGACATGTGAGGGGCAAGGACAACATAAATACCCGGGAGCCCCAAGACTAGGCAGACAGTCAAAGTATTTCAGCTTTAACATTGCAGTTTGCTTAGGCTACTCATAATAGTTCAATTAGAAATTATTTTTTGACTTAGAGTAATGTTAAACAAGATTGTCAAAATTACACTTCAACATCTGTAAAAATCAAATAAATTGTTACGAAGTTTTTGGAAGTAGTTTTTAAAAACACCGCTCCCAAGGCCCGAAACATAACTCGCGTGCTAATTTATTCGGTTTTTTTCAAATTTGACATTGGCTAATTTATTTGTCGCTATTAATTTTTTCAATATGTAATGCACTGCTATATTATAATTCGTTTTCAAATTTAGATAGTCTTTTAGCTAAGATAATAAAAACAATTTCTACAAATATTTTTATTAGAATTAAATACATTAAATATAAACAAAGGGTTGCAATAGTATAACATTTTCTTTTGACAACTTAAATTATTCACACAGTCGTTTAAACCACCTATCACCGAATCTCCTTAATTCTTTGAATTTAGAAACTGAAAATACATCTTCAATGTTTAAAATGTTGTTTGATAAATATTTCGATAGTAGATGCTTTTTTTATTCTCCTTTAACATAGTCAATGGCCCCAGAAGGTACGACTTCTTTCTGCAAATCACCCACATTTGTAAAACCACTCCTGCTCGTCTCAGTAGAGTTCATGGACTTTTTCTTTTAACCATTCAACTTGCTTTTTGAAATAATCACTTAGGTGTTATATTCAACAGTCATGTCCAGTACCTCATGCCATATTACATTATTCGCTATATCCAAAATGGCGATTGCCTTGCAATAGAAATCACTAGTTTAGTATTGATATCCTTGTAAATCGATTATGAAACATATGCTTCTTGCTTCAAATCGTAGATGAAAATGGGCTTCAAAATAAATCGCTCCTTTCTATCCAAGCTAGGGATTTTTACTTCCACCCATCGAACAAGTAGTTTATTCTTTCGCTTGGTTAGGATTTTTTTAACTAGGTAAGTTTCTGGAACTTTGGTAGGTTAATACTAAAGCAAGTCTGTTTTCTTAATCCAACTTCTCCTCCCACCAAGCCATTCAACTAGTAGTTTCTGCCCATGCATCCGCTTCCGTAAAACGTTTTGAACTAGGTACGTGTCGGGTGCTGCTGTGAGCTGAATCTCATCACCGTAAAAAGCACCTTGGATTGGCTGACCTTCCAAATCTTCGAGTAGATACGTGATTGGATTGGCTTGTTGTACTTTAACAATTTTGAATAGTTCTGTACTCCAGTTTGGATGAAATCTTCGGTCAATTCTGCTTTATATTTTGATTTACGTACAATTTCTCCAACCCTGTACAACTTCTTGTGACTTTTAGAAGCACTGTCAGCGGTATAAAGTTTTATTCTTTCCGGGCGTTCTTCTGCTTCCATAGGCATTATGTTAAGAGCTCGATGTGGCGAATTATTGTATTCTTTGATAACCTTAGGCAAATTATGTATCCATCTATGGCTGCCTTGCAAGTAAAATCTTCTGTACAACTTGTTTTTGATTGTTCTGATCAGTCGTTCAGCCATACTAGCTTTAATTGCGGAATACGTAGAATAATGGTTTATCTTATATTTTTTGCATAAGATTTTTAAACCAGCTGTTGTAGCACTTTTTTCCAAAATCCGTTTGTAGATTGATTTTAGTGTTAATTTCTCCTTGCAACATTTTTTCAATATGCTTTTTATTGCTTTTGTAACTTCGGAACCAGTCTTGGTTTTTAATGGTTCCGCCAATGCATACTTTGTATAGCAATCCACCGCTGTTGGAATATATCTGCACCCATTGTTCACACGTGAGTAAGGTTGGAATCCGCATAAGTCCGACTGGATAAGATTGCGCTTTCACATGTTGCTGATTTGTGTGACGACGCAAAAATTTTTCTTGCAGGCTTAAATAATTCCTTAACGATGATTTCTTTACTCATTCTTGCCTAACACTGATGCTAAACTAATAGAGCTATCATCTAGTTGCAACTTTGGTATAAACTGAAGCTTTGGTTTGTAGTATTTGTTTTTTATAGCTGCTGGTGCCGCGTTTTAAATCGATAATAATGCGAGACCGAGCTCCTTTTCCTTTGTGTCAGAAGCCGTAGTCAAATTCATAAAAAGCTGAACAAATGCTTTTACATCGGATACAATTTTATCACATTTTTTGTCTATATATTGTCTGGTTGCTGCGTCTGATTTTTCAATCGGAGGACTAAGCTGTATGATACGGTGGTTTCTTGCATAGTATACTACAGCTTAACGCTGAACATCTTCCATACTTTTTTGGCAGTATGAAAAGGTTTGATTTACAAGATTAACAGCAAACTCTTTAGAAACACAATCACTATCGTCTTTAGGCTCCATTACATTAACTAGCCTTCTTTTACGAAAACTAATCTTTTCCAGACTTGAATACTATAGTGCTTCCTTGGGTAACCAGATCAGAATCGAATTTGGAATCGGCTGCATTCACTAGCCTACTTTTCTGCATTTCGTATCCATCACCATTCGACGTTAGTAGAAATCCTCGACCGGGAGGGTCACGTCGAATATTGGCATCTTTACGCTCTAAACGTCCAAGTTGCTTAATTTTCTTTATAGGTGCTTCCATGTCTTCAACTTTAACTTTTGTTGTAGGTATAAGAATTTTTTCGGTGATGCTTGTATCTGGGAAACGAGTGACTTGCAAGGATCGATCAATTGTTTGTGCACTTCTTGAATTTTTGCTGAGATGCAGTGTCTCCCTTTTGTATGCCACAAACTTTTTTCGTGCAGCATCTCAAATTAACCAAAAACTGTGTTTATTTGCAATAAAATTCGTTACGTCCGTCATCATCAGACTCTGGATCGTAAGTAACCATTTAAGTCTTTCCAGTATTTATATACTTATCGAAATTCTTCCGATACCGTCCTTTATCGATATCAAGATCTTTCACAATAATTATAAAATTGGGTTTTGAGTCACCACCATTCCAACATCGCTGACAAATTAAAGGACGGTATCGGAAGAATTTCGATGAGTATATAAATATTGGAAAACACGTAAATGTTTAGTTACGATCCAGAATCTGATGATGACGGACGTTAAGAATTTTATTGCAAATAAAAGCAGTCTTCAGTTAATTCGAGATGCTGTATGAAAAAAGTTTGTGGCATACAAAAAGTGAGACACTACATTCAGCAAAAATTCAAAGATGTGTACAAACAATTGATCGATCCCTTGCAAGTCACCGTTTCCCAGTTACAAGCAATCACAAAAAAATTCTCATACCTACAACAAAGGTTAAAGTTGAAGACATAAAAGCACTTATAAAGAAAATTAAGCAACTCGTTCCAGAAGAATCGTTTCGTCTTTACTATGCAAACGTGTTAGCTAGAGACGAAGACAAAAATATTGACAAATCAATTTATGGAGTAAAATATAACCCCGAAAAAGGCGAATGGAGTTTGTGGAAAGTGTATTGAAAATTAATCCGGAAAACAGTGACATAACATTAAATAATGTGATATACCCGGGTACGAAAGGTTTATACAATCTGCTAGCCTTTACAGACATTAGACCTGAAAATGGCGATTTCAATTTGCATGAAGATTTACCGAACTACTTGGAAAAGATCAAATCAGCATCGGTTTTGAGAACAAAGCTTAACCCATTTGCAGTGCACGATTTAAGCGGATTCCCAACAAACAAAAAGTTTGACAAATATGTGCAAAAAGGTCTTACCGAATTTTGGATGAATCCCGTAAAAACCGCCAAAGAAAAGAAAACAGACTATATTTATAATAGAAGAGTTGAGAGAAAAAGGTATAATACATTGAGCTCAGTAAATAATTACACAGTTTTAAAATCCCCTTGATCGCTTCGGACGTTCAGAGTGCAAAGAAGCCGATATTTGACGTGCCCCCCAGGTCGAGGATTTCTGCTAACGTCGAATGGTGACGGATACGATATGCAGCAAAGAAAGCTAGTGAATGCAGCCGATTCCAAATTCGACTCTGATCTGGTTACTCAAGGAAGCACTATAGTATTCAAGTCTGGAGAAGATTAGTTTTCGTAAAAGAAAGCTAGTTAATTTAATGGAGCCTAAAGACGATAGTGATTGTGTTTTTAAAAAGTTTGCTGTTAATCTTGTAATTAAACCTTTTTATACTGCCTAAAAAGTATGGAAGATGTTCAGCGTTAAGCTGTAGTATACAATGCAAGAAACCACTGTATCATACAGTTTAGTCCTCCTATTGAAAAATCAAACGCAGCAACCAGACAATATATAGACAAAAAATGTGTGAAAATTGTATCCGATGTAAAAGCATTTGTTCAGCTTTTTATGAATTTGACTACGGCTTCTGACACAAAGGAAAAGGAGCTCGGTCTCGCATTATTATCGATTTACGAGACGGCACCAGCAGCTATAAAAAACAAACACTACAAACCAAAGCTTCAGTTTATAATAATAATAATAATAATAATAATAATAATAATAAACGTTTATTTCCAACAGGAATACACCCAATTACAGGGAATAATTTAAAAATTATTTAACACACATTCACAAGGTATAATAATTGTGTAAAAATATAAACCTAATAGAAAAACAAAAGATTGACATATCAAAAATTAATTAATATGTTTTATAAGGTCTTCAAATCTATCGTTAAAAATATCCGAACCATTGAAGTATTTGTTGTAAGTTAGACACACTACTGTGGCTGGAGAGTGCAACAATAAATTTGTTCTACTCGTTTGAAGATAAAAAGTATTGCTAAAACGCGCATGTTGACGAGGCACTACCAATGAAATCTTTCCTAGTCGATAAGGGCAATCTATTTCATTGTTTAATAATTTATATAAAATCTTATATTTATACTTTTCGTCTGCATTGGAGTGACCGACAATTAAATCTTTGAAGTAAAGCCTCATGGTCAGACCCAATAGGTGGATAGAATCCATCACAGGTGAAAGATACATATTTAAAAAATTTCCTTTGAACTGCTTCTAAGCTATCGCTATGAACTTTATAAATTGGTTGCCATATCAGAGATCCGTATTCAAGTTTAGATCTAACAAGAGTGTTAAATAGTAGTAGTAATGTATTGACAGAGAAGTTGCTGCAGTTTCTGTATATTAGACCATAAGATTTATATGCACTTGAAATACATTTATTACTATGTTCAACGAAGTGGAATTTTTCATCAAATAGGATACCTAAATCTTGGAAGCTAGATAATCTTTGAACAAGGGTTTCTTGTATGAAGTACGAGAAGTTTATCATGTCATGTTTTCGACCATACGAAATTACACAGCATTTTTGTATACCAAAGTTGCAACTAAATAATGATAACTCTATTAGTTTAGCATCCTTGTTAAGCAAAAATGAGTTAAGGAATTATTTAATTATTTAAGCCTGCAAGAAAAAATTTTCTGCGTCGTCACACAAATCTGAAACATGTAAAACGCGATCTTATCCAGTCGGACTTGTGCGGATTCCAACCTTACTCTCGTGCGAACAATGGGTGCAGATATATTCTAACAGCGGTGGATTGCTATACAAAATATGCATTGGTGGAACCATTAAAAACTAAGACTGGTTCCGAAGTTACAGAAGTAATGAAAAGCATATTTGAAAAAATGTTGCAAGGAGAAATTAACAGAAAAATCAATCTACAAACGGATTTTGGGAAAGATTACTACAACCGCTGGTTTAAAAATTGTATGCAAAAATATAAGTTAACCATTATTCTACGTATTCCGCAATTAAAGCTAGTATGGCTGAACGACTGATCAGAACAATCAAAAACAAGTTGCACGGAAGATTTTACTTGCAAGGCAGCCATAGATGGATACATATTTTGCCTAAACCTATGGAAGAATACAATAATACGCTACATCAAGCTCTTAACACAACGCCTATGAAAGCAGAAAAACGCTCGAAAAAATAAAACTTTACACCGCTGACAGTGCTTCTAAAAGTCACAAGAAGTTGTACAGGGTTGGAGAAATTGTACGTATATTAAAATATAAAGCAGAATTTGACCGAGGATTTCATTCAAACTGGAGTACAGAACTATTCAAAATTGTTAAAGTACAGCAAACCAATCCAATCACGTATCTACTCGAATATTTGGAAGGTCAGCCAATCCTAGGTGCTTTTTACGGCGATGAGATTTAGCTCACAGCAGCACCCGACACGTATCTAGTAGAAAAATTTTTACGGAAGCGGATGAATGGGCAGGAACTACTGGTTGAATGGCTTGGTGGAGGAGAAGTTGGATTAAGAAAACAGACTTGCTTTAGTATTAACCGATCAAAGTTCCAGAAAATTATCTGGTTGAACAAATCCTAAACGAGCGAAAGAATAAACTACTTGTTCGATGGGTGGAGGTAAAAACCCCTAGCTGGATAGAAAGGAGCGATTTATTTTGAAGCCCATTTCCATTAGTGACTTGAAGCAAGAAGCATGTGTTTCATAATTGATTTACAAGGATATCAATACAAAACTAGTGACTTCTATTGCAAGGCGATGGCCATTTTGGATATAGCGAATAATGTAATATGGCATGAGGTACTGGACATGACTGTTGAATATAACTCCCTAAGTGATTATTTCAATAAGCAAGTTGAGTGGTTATAGAAAAAAATCAATGGACACAGCTGGGCCGAGCAGTCTACGAGTGGTTATACAAATGTGGGTGATTTGCTGAAAGAAGTTATACCTTCTGGGGCTACTGACTATGTTAAAGAATAACAAAAAAAGCAGCTATTATTGAAATATTTATCAAACAACATTTTAAACATTGAAGATGTATTTTCAGTTTCTAGACTCAAAGAATTAAGGCGATTCGGTGATAGGTGCAACCACTGTTTAAACCACTGTGTGAACAATTTAAGTTGTTGAAATAAAAATGTTATACTATTGCAATCCTTTGTTTATATTTAATGTTTTTAATTTTTTTAAAAATATTTTTTATTATCTTAGCTAAAAGACTATCTAAATTTGAAAACGAAATATAATATAGCAGCGCATTACTTTGAAAAAATTAATAGCGACAAATAGATTACCCAATGTAAAATTTGGAAAAATCGAATAAATTTGCACGCTCTGTATATAAAATATCTAAATAAATAGAACTTGCAACCAATTTGAAATATTTCTAAACGAATCCTAGAAGTTTTTAAAATACAAATTAGAAACAATAGTAAAATACACGATAATTGGTGTTTGCAAATAAATTTAGTTCTGTTTTAATAAAGAAAAATGCAGACTTACCTTAAATCTTCAAAAAATTTTAGGAAATCAATGCACAAACAAGAAACTATTGTTTAAATTTCAACGTAACTTTACACAAAGTAATAATAGCGCACGGAATACCGATACGATTTAGAATTTGGAAATTAGACCGGATTTTTCCACATTTGTCATAATTGCATACTAATTGATCTACTTGATATCTGTTATGACTACTCAAAGTACCGCACTTTCCAGTACCTTGAGTAAATAATAATCCAAAACCAATTATTCATCAATTTCTAATGCACGGCATTGAAACATATTTCATGTATTCCTCAAAACATGTAGTCAATAAGATAATTAATAGAAAATTTATAGAAAAGGAATTATACACCGCTTTCACATGTAATTCGAGCGATGATAACAAACGTTATGTCATCTCGGGGTTAAACTCGTCCTTCTCATTTATATATTAAAAACACATTACATTGGAGTGTTTTACATTGTTCTAAAAACAGAACATTACTGTTTAAAAATAGTTTTAAATATCAAACACTTATGACTTATAAAGGGTTCATTTTTAAAATTTCAGGGGCTATAGGTTTCTTAGGAAATAGTTGGTTAAAACATATGTCTTGGGTAGCAAAAAAAAGGTTTTAAAGATGGAGTTAAATATAGATGAGCAAAAATTTAGAGATTTGGGACCTTTAAAAGGTGTAACTTTGTAAGGGGTGGTCCTATATAAAAGATTCCTAGAAATTCGGATAGCAGAGGATAATCTAATATTAATTGAAACCGAACACGGTATATTTATCTTAAAAGAAACAAAAAATAATCTTTTATATGTTCGCTAGAGGGTATGCGTCTAAATAGGTAACGGGTTGCCCCGATTTTAAATCTATTTGCAGATTCGTATTTTGCGTAAAACAGCAAGATGGATGCGTATCTCGAACCCCCAAAAAAGTATATAGGGGGTGATTAAAAAATTAGTTGGTAAAAATTCTTAAAATGAGAGTAGCTCCCTGGGGGATGATGCAATCTGAAAAATTTACAGAAATTCGGATAGCTGAGAAAAATCTAATATTAATTGATACCAAACAAGATAGATTTAACTCGTGAGTGGAAATGTGGAGAAAGATTTATCTCGCGGGGGGAAATGTGGGATGCTGGTGTAAATGTGGACCTGGTTTCCCTGTATCTGCTCCACTCCTTTGAAAACAATAAGTACTCTTTGAATAGATCGTAATGTTCCTACAGTCCCTATCAGTGCATCATATTGCATACAATTTTACTAAGCAAATATTTAGACTTATTCTTCCTAGTGTTAAACAGCGTTCTGAAAGACTGTATTTTACATGTCTATGTGGCAACACAACCTTAGTATTCCATTGGCGGAATAAGAAATTGTTTTGTGTACTACAATGCTTGCGATATTAGTCGGCTATTAGGCTGCAACGCGTTTTCCGAAGTCATTACGAAACATAATCTCCAGGTCATCAGCGCACTCTGCGATGACATAGTCAATTCAAGAACACAGGCTTTATTCGTAAATGTAAAAGTACCGGAAGGCTACGCGTTCTTGATGAAACTGTGGAGGTAATTAAACAAATTGTCGTGCAATTTCCACAAAAATCCATTACCAGGGCAGACCATGAACTTGTAGTTCCGCAGTAAACCGTGGGGAAAATTTTATGAGGGTGTTTGCGATTAACCATATCGCATACAGATACTGCATAGTTTATGACCTGATAACCATTTCTAATGTTAATTTAAGGGAAACTAATGGAGGACGACGAATTTGCTAAAGGTGTTGTACCCTGCGATGAAGCGACATTTTATTTAAGTGGAAAAGTAAACGGTTACAACATTTGATGTGGTGCTCGGAATCCTCATATTACTGTGAAATATAATAGAAACCTTTGAAAATTAAGTATCCTCTGAATCAGTGTCGCAGCTCCCTCACGGTTGAATTCGGCGATGTGCTGAACAAGATTTAATATCGTTCGTCTGGCATTTCAGATCTCCCAATCTTAGAGTATGTGATTTTTTTTGTGTGCCACACATATATGATTTACGTGCTACTAATGCCAGCAATATTTTATGAACTCCGAGAACGCATTATTACTGCTTCGAACAGCATATCTCGGGACACATTGCAGCGTATATGGACCGAAATGGCCTATCGCTTGGTAGTGTCGTGTCACGCAAAGAGTACATATCCAACATTTGTAATGACACTCAAAACTTGTGACAGTCAATGTAATTTTGTATATGTGGTGCTTTCTACAATTTATCGCTCTACAGCACGATCCCTTTGTAGTTGCCCTGTATATAGTAGTAACAAAACTTAAGATTTAGAAAGAGTGAAAGCAGGGAGTATAAGATGTGAGTAAAACGGGTAAGAAAGTGCCTATATATGAGAGCCAAAGCTAATAAACTATACATGTTTTTGTGGAGATGAGAAATAAGAAATATCGTAAAAATACATGTGAGTAGCGCCTTTATATGGATGTTTGAATATCTATGACGTAAATATTTTTACATTGGTGTACATACGAAATTGTTTTGTAAGAATACTACGTTACAGAATGTTATTGTAGTGTATTTGAAATTTATGCAGACTTAGAAAATTTTCTCGTTTTTAGGTCTTGCAGCTACAACTCATAATTAGTGACGTCATTAATATGCATACATGGGTGAAGTAAATTAGTAGAAAAGGATTCTATTTGAAAAAGTTCTAACATACAATCCCATATAAGGTCCATATACACTTAACTCCTAAGGATGAATGCATACGTCGACATTGAGATTTTAACGAGAGAGCACGTGCAGTCCAGAGCGATTAACTAAAAAGTACTTTTCAGTATTATTTAGTTCAACGAGATCAACTACCAACACCGCAATTCATCAAAGCAGCCATCGAAGAGAGTCTTAATTAAATAATACATTCCTGTGTTATTTAATTTCAACGGTCAAAGCCCACGGATTATATTATCGTAACGAATTCTATTTAACGCGCGGAAACTCTAACCAGTTTTCGTGTATTTATAGAATCGAGTAGGTTTTTGTAAACACGTGGAAACAATTAGTTGTTCCCACGTTTTTATAAAAACAAATACATTAAAGAGAATCGCATCGAGTTCGGTTTTGAATAGCCCGGGAGCTATATTAGCTTTCGTGCTCTTGCTAAACTGAAAACGTTTCTGTAAACGCGCGAAAGCAGTCGTTGTTTTTGCGCTTTAATAGAAATCGTTAACCGAAGCGTTGCATTTACTTTAGCGCATAAAAAAGAATTGCTCCGTGTTTAGTTCTGCAAACGTGTGAAAACTTTTATTAGCTTTTGTACTTTGGTAGATTTATTTATTTATTTATTTATCTGTTCCAACGTTTCACTAGTCTGCTACCTAAAATTTAAGCAGACCTGGCTTGTCCACAGAAGGGTGTGTGTGTGTATCTGCGCGCGCTTGAGGGCATGTGTTATGTGTGTATGTGTGTGTGTGTGTGTGAAAGTGAGCAAGGGTTGTGTGTATGTGTGTTATGTCTGTGATGTTGATGTCCGTTTTACGTTCCCCCTGTAAGACCAGGACCATCGGCAGCCGGATATTCCAGTCGTCAAGGAAGAAGGCTCAACGGACATTGCCTTGTCAGTCCGGACCATCGGCAATCGAAAATCCAGATGTTGAAAAGGCAATGTAAGTGTGTGAATAGGCATGTGTGTTTGTAAGGTGTATGTGTGTGTGTGTGTGTGTGTGTGTGTGTGTGTGTGTGTGAGGGTTGTGTGTATGTGCGTTGTGTATGTGATGTTGGTATCCGTGTTACGTTCCCCCTTTAGGACCTAGACCACCGGAAGCCGGATATCCAAGTCGTCAATGAGAAACGCTCAACTGATATTGCCTTATCAGTTCGGACCATCGGCAGTCAGAAATCCAGATGTTGAAAAGGCAATGTAAGTGTGTATGTGAATAGGCATTTGTGTTTGCAAGGTGTGTGTGTGTGTGTGTGTGTGTGTGTGTGTGTGTGTGTGTGTGTGTGTGTGTGTGAGGGTTGTGTGTATGTGCGTTGTGTATGTGATGTTGGTATCCGTGTTACGTTCCCCCTTTAGGACCTAGACCACCGGAAGCCGGATATCCAAGTCGTCAATGAGAAACGCTCAACTGATATTGCCTTATCAGTTCGGAACATCGCCAGTCAGAAATCCAGATGTTGAAAAGGCAATGTAAGTGTGTATGTGAGGCATTTGTGTTTGCAAGGTGTGTGTGTGTGTGTGTGTGTGTGTGTGTGTGTGTGTGTGAGGGTTGTGTGTATAGGTTGTTGTGTATATGATGTTGGTATCCGTGTTACGTTACCCTTTTAGGACCAGGACCATCGGCAGCCGGATATCCCAGGCATCAAAAAGGAACGCTCAACGGATAATGCCTTATCAGGCCGGACCATCGGCAGCCAGAAATCCAAATGTTGAAAAGGCAGTGTAAGTGTGTGAATAGGTTGCTTTTGTAAAGTGTGTGAGTGTGTGTGTGAGTATGTGCGCGAGCTTGAGGGCTTGTGTTGTGTGTGTGTGTGTATGTGGGTGGGGGTTGTGTGTACGTGTGTAAGTGTTTGAATGATGTTTTGTGTTTGTACAGTGTTTGAGAGGTGTTTTGTGTGTTTATGTGTGTATGTGTGTGTGTGAAGTGTGTGTGAAATGTTAATTTGTATTTATGTTGACCCAGGTTACCAAAAGGTTGACCTGAATTGGTATAATTTTGTACATGTTTGAACTTATACTATTACATAAAAAATTAAGTTCTTTCAGAGAAAAGGATTTGTTTGCTGTATTATTTGCCTCAGGTATGTGTAACTTTGGTTCTTAAAATTTAGAGTTAGTAAAAAAAAAAAAAAAAAAAAAAAAAGAAAAGAAAAGAAATTCCCTATTCTACTACTTAAGATTAAATTATACTACTACCTAAAATTAACTTATACTACTGTTAGTTATTATTTGTTAGAGATGGGGTTGCTAATATGTAGAAGCATGCAAATTATACATATTATGAGGTTGGATTGTTTCAAAGTCGGGTTGATGCTTTGATCTTGTTGCTTGTTGTCGTCAATAGCGGAGCTCTTGGAATTCCAAGAGGTCGGTCTCCGATCTCCGGGGCAGAGCCTCGGTCCGAGGAGAGGTGGTTCTTTTATGTCTCTCTTCGGATAGTTTTGTTTGTCTCTTTTATCCGTCAAGATAACGTTGGTGGGTGAGTGCTATGGTTTTTTGTGTGAGTGCATTTAAGTGTAGAAAAAGGTTTTCGTTCCAAATCATCTGGTGTAGGGTCTTGTTTATTAATGTTTGTCTATGTGCGTAGAGGTACGGTTGTAAGTCATACACGAATACTATATGTTCTAGTGTTCCTATTTCTCCGCACGTGCATATGTTGTTGTCAACTAACTTCATGCGTTCTCTGTATGTTGGATAGGGTCCGTGACCAGTTAGGTAATGAATAAATCCTCGACTGGGCACCAGGTATTTGGCCTTTAGGCGGTCTTTGATATTTGGGATCATGGTGTATACCTTTCTCCAATGTAGTACCTCCGGGTGGAGCATTGGGGACGTGGCCGCAAGTATAGCGGCCCTAATTCAAATTATAATGTATACCTTTCTACCGGTTGTGATTTGATCCCATCTTGTCTGCCATTCTGCAAGTATGTAGTTCTTTATTTCCGCCTTTGTCGTGGACAGTTGGTTTGTGTTTAAGATACGTTGTAGTGGTTGGTTGTCGTTGTGTGTAAGATTGTACATTGCAGCTCGCTGTTTCACTACTAGGTCCAAAGGCATAGTTCCCACCAGTACATGAAGTGCAACATGTGCGGTAGTCCCATAAGCTCCCGTCAGTCGCAGTAAAACACTTCGTTGTGTACTGTTAATTTTTTGTCTAGGTTTGATTGTGCTAAAGCGATGTCCCCTTGCACTCGCGGCGTATGATACCATAGCACCGAGCACACTGTTGAGATATAGCCTTACACAATTAAGCGGTATCTTATAAGTTCTTTGGGCCAGCGTTGCGATGTTCTGCATTGCAAAAGTTGTACTTGCACAAACGGCGTTTATATGTGCAGAGTAATTCTGTTTTTCATCTAATGTTAAGCCCAGATATTTTGTGTTTTGTGTTCTACTTATATTTACACGGTCTAGTTTGATTGTGGCGTCCCTTGCCAGGATTCCCTTCATCACAAGGTATGTAGTTTTTTGTGATGTTATGATCATTTTGTTGGTTTTGTACTAACTTTGTGTTTGGGTTAGGGCGATGTTAGCTTTACGTTCGATTTCCCTTGTGGAATTGTCTTCAATTACTAGCAGGATGTCGTCGGCGTATGCAATCGTCGACAACACTTCGTCAACGGTGTCCAGCTTTTCCAGGAGTTCATCCACTACAATATTCCAAACTAGGGGTCTGCATATGGACCCCTGAGTGCAATCTTTGTTTATATGCTTGGTAATGCTCTCTGTGCCTTGTAGGGTTACGTACCTGTCTCTGCAGCTCCTGAAAGAATGGCATAGTTGCGATAAACAGTTTATGGTTGTAAGTCTTGTAAAAAGTGAAGGCCACCAAAGGTTATTAAATGCGCCTTCTATGTTCACTAATTTTAATAGGACGTATTTTTTGTGTGACTGCTTGATGGTTTGTATTGCTTGGTTTATGGCGTCCTCGGTCGATTTGTTTTCTGTGTAGCCGTATTGTCTTGGGTGTACTCCTATAGTTTGTCTGTGGTTCTGCATTCGTTTACATAGTAGTTTTTCATATGGTTTTCCTAGCGTGTTCAAAAGGCATATGGGTCGGTAAAAGCTAGGTTGTTTGGGGTTTTTACCTTTCCTTTTGGGGATAATCACGACATTCGCCTGTTTTCAGATGTTCGGAAAAACAGCTTGTCGTATACATTAATGGTACAGTTCTGATACCCTCGGCGTTAATTTATCTTGTAGCGCTATGTCAATCTCCGCAAGAATTCCATCCGGCCCGGGTGCTTTCCTGCTTTTCGATTGGCATAGTGCGTATCTCGCTTCGTCTTCTGTGAAAGGATCTAAGTTGTCATCTTGTCTGTCCATGGTCGGTTACCTACGTGGTTTCCGTCGATTACTCCTTGTCGTCTGAGTCGTTGTTCGTTAGTGTCGTCTTGAACGTTGTCATCAGGCAAAAGTGTTTGTAATAGTAGTGTCGCAGTTTTACCCCAGTCGTTTGTGTATGTACCGTCTTGTTTTATTAAAGTCAAATAAGTAATCGTTGGTTTGATTTTACCCTGAGTGATTTCATAGGGTATTCCCCAGGCGTCAGTTTGTAAGTGTCTTTCCAGGAATAATTTCCATGACCTCCTCTTTATGTCAGTCAGTTCTTAACCTTGGCGTACACCACACGCAAAGGGGTTCCGTTAAACATTGTATATTTGCCTAGTAAAGAACCTTTCCGATTATTTAAAACGGAAGGTCTTACAACCTATAACAAACATATATTCCAAAAAATAGTGGACATGCAACTACGCAACAGTGAGGGGGAAAATAAGGATTCCTTCAATACCGACAGGAAGAAGTCGATCAAGCTAACAAGATACGTATGCAAGAAATATTGGGAAAGCCGCGATTAAAAGATTGTCACAAGCTGCAAGAATTACACAAAGGAATGGATCTGGTTATCAGTGGAATCAAAGACTTTATATATAGAGGCAAACTTCGGTACATTTTGCAATTCGAAAACCTGGACGGTCTCTATGCATCAAACTATTGTCTAGGAAAGGAGATAGAAGACTTGGGTGTCGATTTAAATTTTAAGCTGCGAATAAAATTAGATAAAATTAATTCCACTCCAAACAAACATAAAGAAAGGACTGTTTTTTGTGTATAACTTTGTATTAAAATTAAGTTTAAATAGCTCCATGCTTGACATTAAATATTTTTAAATTTTTGTTATGTATAATGCCAGAATAAAAATTTTAGAATAGTATTACGTTGTTCTTTATTTATAAAAGGCTATGACATTACTACGACCTTGGAAAAGTTGCCGAAACTAGGTAGCCAAGAGCATAGCGTTGTGATGATTTTACCTATATGAACAAATTTAGCTCCAACGTACAATTGGAATGGTAGGTACACTGGATTATACCTGTCGAAACTTGTTTGTTAGAACAAACAAATTAAAAGATTACGTCAAGCTTTAAATATTTCACATTCATTTGTAATTTATCAAATTTCGCTGCTCGATCCTTATATTAGCGAAACCTCTTATTGGGTTTTACATATGAGAGTAAAGCGTATGCGTTTCCAAGAATTGAACTAGGTTAGTTCGTAACAAATAATGTCATATATATTTAACACCAATGTGATGACTAACGCGGTAATACTATACGATTTACGATTGTTAATGAATTTAAATCATGAATATATTTCTGTTATAATTTCACCTTGGGGGGCGGAGCAATCGACCAATCAGAACGCAGGATTCCATGGACTATACGAGGGCCCCATCTACTACCGTTGTATTTTGGTTCGAGATCGCTTTTGCTATTGCGTCTTGTTTTGGAGCTCTTGGTTTTTATGCCACAGCGCTGGCGTATGTCTGTGTTAGTATTATAAAATTTGGAGCATTGACATTTTGTTTGGCTGTTTGTAACGCGAGTTTTGCCTCAATTATTTGGTCGTGTAGGTTTGCGTTTTGGTTTTTAATCAACGTATGTTCCTTACATGTAATTTTTCCAATGCTCCACCCGAAGGTACTATATTGGCCAGGAATCGAGTTTTTTTTACTTGGAAAATTTCGAATTTTGCCGAACCCTTGCTGTTCCAAGCAAGATAGGGATCTTTAACGTGCGTGACAACACTCACACACGGGACCTCTATTTTACCTCTCATCCGAACGAGGGTGTATTTTTGTGACAAATGCTCGCCTAACATTTTTCAAGCGGACCGTGTCGGGATGAACTTATGTTCACCTGCAAGTTCTACCTGGATGTATAAAAGCTTTGTATTTTATCTTTAAGCTCTTTTTTGGCGCCTACGCGAGTTAAGGTTCGGGCCTTGGAAGCTGCTTTTTTAAAAACCAGTTCTAAAATTTCTTAACAAATTTTTTTTACTCAGAAATTAAATGTGAAATTTTGACAAATTAATTAATATTATTCTAAATTCAAAATTAATTAATAAATGTACTATTTTGAGTAGTCTAGCAAACTGCAATGCTAAAGCGGATCACTTAACTGACTGCCGGGTCGGGCTTTTTATAATGTTCCTACCCCCTTACATGGCTGTGGAAACTTGCAGATCTCATGTCTGCTTATATTTAATACTATTCATAATTACAATGTTATAATCTTAATTTCTAAGTAATCACGGTACCTGATTGTCTGTGACCTGACATCTGCAGTGTCACTACCGTCTGCGATACAAAGTAGCGTATACGTTTTCATAAACGTTAATAAACTTTAGAAATTGTCCTTGTATTTACAATGTTGCACTTCACTTAACATTTTCTTACACTTTCTAATAATTTCTTAACTATTCTAATTCTTTATCTATACAGGGTGTCCACGTCCTCCGTGAAAGTTATATAACTTTTATGTTATTTAAGATATCAATTTCCCGTTTTTTTTAAACGATAGCCACGGCTAGGCTGCACAATTTAAAAATATTTTCACCTATATACAGGGTGTGCCAATATGGTTTCCCACTCAAAGCTATGTTTTTTTAAATAAAACACCCTAGATTTGATACCATATTCTAAAAGCTCTTTTGATACTGATCAAAATCATACAAAGGTACTATAGGTCTACAATTGACGGTTTGCTTTTTACGAGTCATTTTATGTCAAAATCATGTCAACTTTGAAAAATTGCAGAACTTTTCGTATTGAACTTGGATGGTTGATTCTTTCACGATATAATTTTCCACATCCTGTTGTATTATTATCCATAGCGCGATGTTCTTGTTTTTGCTTTATATTGTACAAGGTGAGGCAAAACGCAAAATGAACAAAAAGTCAATTTTTTAAATGGCACCCGCCATATTGGATTTTGCCATTGAATAGCGTATTTGTGGAGCTTTCTATTAACCTATAATTTTTTATAGGTTACATGTGAAAAAATTCTGAAAAATTGAGAAAACAGATTTCCATTAGGTAGTTTTCATCATTTAAAAAACAAGTAGGCTACTGTCATGAAATCTGATATCAAATATCCAGTGCCAAAAGGGCACAACAATAAATAAACTTCTATTCATTAATGGCAGACAAAAACAAACTTTAACAATAACTAAGCGTGGACAAACAGTATAATAATGTAACGAACAGGAGTAAATTGACTACAAGTGTTCAAAAATATTACCATTTTGTTCAATGCAGACTGCTAGTCTTCTGATGAACGAAATTCGTACTCAGGTCAACATTGCTTTGTGAATTGAATGAAATGTTTCCCTTATTCTATCCTTCACTCCATCAGCAGTTGTTTGGCGAATTTTATAAACTTTTTCCTTAACAAAACCCCATAAAAAATAATCCATCGGGGTTAAATCAGTAGAACGTGCTGGCCAAGCAATAGCTCCACCTCTGGCAATCTACCGATGAGAGTAGTTTTCAGTAAGAAAACGTCATACAATTGTATGATTATGTACGGGAGCACCATCGTGTTGTATACACATATTCCTTCTTGTATTTAAATCGACATTCTCCAACAAAATGGGCAGATCCTCATCAAGAGATCGCAGATACCGTTCCCTATTTAAAATACTGTCGAAAAAGAAGGGACCAATAACATGGTTACCAATAATACCTCCCCATGTATTAAGGAACCATTGATGTTGATGATCAACAGTTCTTTATCAAAGTGGATTTTCGGTTGCATAGTAATGCATATTATGCCTGTTGACTGATCCGTTGCATTTGAACGATGTCTCGTCAGTGAACAAAATGTTGGAAATGTAATAATTTTCGGCAAAAACACTACTCATTCTACTTGAAAATTGTATGCGATTCTCAAAATCATCTCCATAAAGTTCTTGATGAAGTTCGATGTGATAAGGGTGGAATCGATGTTTCAATATTACATTGTTTACGCTGATTTTTGAAATATCAGTTACTAGAGCGATTTCTCTGGTGCTCAGATTCCGATTTTCTTCTGTCATCAGCAAAACTTCTAATTCGGGTTTGTCTTCAATTCGTTTTTTATTATTTCACACTTAGAATATGCAACGTTTCCAGTAGCTTCAAATCTGTCCCGCGGCTTTTCAAAGGTTACACTTCGTGGCGTTCTCAAGTTTGAATATTTTTGATGAGAGGTTCGACTTGCTAATAAAGGGGTTCGTTCAGCTTCTCCAATACAGTATATCATATTAATTAATTCTTGACGTGTGAAATTTTTAAGATAATTAATATTGACAAGATATGTCAGATTTGATGCTAGTAGCCTACTTAATTTTCTCTAGTCTTAAAACTGCATAAAAAACATGTTTTCTTAATTTTCCAGAATTTTTTTTCATGTAACCTATAAAAAATAATATGTCAATAGAAAGCTCCACAAAAACGCTATTCAATGGCAAAATCCAATATGGCGGGTGCCATTTAAAAAAATTGACTTTTTGTTCATTTTGCTTTTTGCTTCACCTTGTACAATAAAATGTAAAAACAAGCACATTGCGCTATAAAAAATAATACAACAGGATGTAGAAAATTATGTCGTGAAAGAATCAACTCTCCAAGTTCAATACGAAAACTTCTGCAATTTTTCAAAGTTGACATGATTTTGACATAAAATGACTCATAAAAAGCGAACCGTCAATTGTAGACCTATAGTCCCTCTGTATGATTTTGATCAGCATCAAAAGAGCTTTTAGAATATGGTATCAAATCTAAGGTGTTTTATTTAAAAAAACATAACTTTGGGCTGGAAAACATATTGGCACACCCTGTATATAGGTAAAAATATTTTTAAATTATGTAGCCTAGCCGCGGCTATCGTTTAAAAAAACCGGAAGTTAATGTTAAGTTGTTTTCGTTTTGATTACAGTAGACTGTTGCTATTACTTCTGTGGAGAAAATGGCTATCCATTTATATCCTGTTACTTTTTGAATTTTCATATTGGTGATTTGTACGGGTTTGGCTTCACAGTTCTCGTAATGATTTGAAAATTTTAATAATTCTACTTCGCAAGGGCTGTCTTCTTGAATGATTGTCGTTGTCAACAATTCGCATAAATATTGATTTGGTGTGACTTCATCACATTTTTCGTTTGTATAACCATGTCCTAGTTTATTTAAGGATAGGAATTTGGTTTGGGTTATAATAACTTAGTATGTGCTAGTAACTTTCATTGAAAAAGCAAATAAATGATAATTATTATAATTGTTAACCTCTACTTTCTCCACTATTGGGATTTCTATTAAAAATGTTATGTCGTTATTTTTTACATAGCCTTTAACGATAGCTATTTTTTCAAATATTAAAATGTTTGATTCTACTACATCAAAAGGTAATTTACTGTTGGTTATAAATGATCTAATTCTTAATAGTTCTCTTAATAAATCAATTGGTTCTATGATACTGGAATGTATGGTATTTAATTTTGCAAATGTTACTGCATTTTCTAACGTGGCTAAAATTTGTTGAATTAAGGTAAGGGTTGATATTATTTGGGTGTATATTGAGTTAAATCTAATTAAATCTCGCATGCCTAACATGGTAGTTTGCATGTTATTTTCAAGGGTTTGTATTTGGTTGGCTATACTATCTTGGTTTCTAACTAATTTTCTTAGCGTTTCGTTGAATTTTATAATAGTTGATTGCGTCAATGATATTTGGTTCCTAATTATGGTTTTGAAATCATTCTGATTTTTGATTAACTATTGTATTGCGTTGTCATAACGTTCTGCGTCTTGATTCTCTAAGTTGCCTGTGATTGCTTTTATTATGTTTCCTAATCCGTTGATTAGTCCTCTTTTTAGTCTCGCCATTTGTTCTGTGGGTATTAGTCTGTTAAATTTATCTTCTATATTTCTCAAAATACTTTCTATTATGCTGTCATAATTCATCATTTTTATTGCGTATTCCTTTAAGAATTTTGTTGTGTCCATTGATTGTTTTAATCGGTAATAATTGTTTTTGATTGTTTGAAATTTTTGCTTTAGTTCTGTTAATTCGAATTTTTGTGCAAAGGTTCAATAGTCTATGGTATTCTGCATACTGCCTAATTTTATTGGTAGTATACCGGGGTTGTTTTTATGTCTTCAATTATTATTTCGGTGTTCGTTCTACCTGGGTGGAGGTTGATGGTAAGGGTGATAATTGTCCATCTAAAAGTACAGGGTGTCTTAAGTTTTTCAAGTTAATATATTTTGTTATCTTGCGGTTGTCTACTACGGCTATGTTTTTGTCCGATATTCTTTTCATTTTAAAAGGGCCTAAATTTCTGGGTGCCGTTTTGTGTCGTTTGCTTTGAAAATTTTTCTCGTACACGGTTTGTCCTATTGAGAATTTATTTGCGTCGGTATTTTTATTACGGGTTGTGGTAATACGTTCCTTGTCGATATCTAACTCATCCTTTACTTTGTCATAAGTTATTTTTAGTTTTTCTTTATGATCCTTGGCATATTGCTGATATACTTCTTTGTTATAATGTATGTCATAGAAGTTACGTAAATCTGAATGTCCTAAAGTTAATTATAATAGCGCAAAATTGGTTGATGAATGAATTGTGTTATTATAGGCCATTAGTGCGTATGACATTAAATTAGTAATCTGTCCTTTCTTGTAGGTTACTCTTAGTAATCTGATTTGTTCTAGCAGGGTTGAATGTAGTCTTTCGATCAGTCCGTTGATTCAGGGTGGTTTTCTGTTATAAAATGAATTTTTATTTTGTGGAGTTCTAAAGTGTTTTGGATAGTTTCATTTTTAAATTCGCTGCCGTTACCTAACGTTATTGTTTCGGGCGTTCCATAAAATGTAAAGTACTGCAAAATCCTTGAATTACGTCAATACTATTTTTAGATGTGTTTGGTATTGCTTGGCTTATTTTTGTAAATGCGTCTACAATTGTCAAATAACTTTGTGCTTCTACTACTAGAGTATCGGCATGTAATTTCTGAAAGGGTTTGTCAGGTGTTTTAGTTAACACTAAGGGTATTTTTGGTGGTTTTCTGTCGTATTTCGCTTTGTCGCACAGTTCACAATGATTAATTAAGTCTGTAGTTAGTTCTTTCATATCCTTGAAATAATATCGTCTCATGATTTGATTTAGGGTTTCATTAATTCCACTATTGTTGGTTTTTCCTTCGTGTTGGTTTCGGATTACATCATTTATTTCGTCAGGGTCGTCTAAGGGTATTAATTTTCTAGTGCATCTTATAAGTTCAGGGCCAGAGTTATTAAAGAATTATCATATTATTCTGAAAATCGTTTATACAAGTTTTCGGTGTTGAAGTAAAAGTAAAATAGTTTTTTCTCGTGGGTGTATTCTTTTAGAATTTTAATTATTTGTTCTTCATTGTCGTCCTTGGTTATATGAATTTCGTATATCTTTCTGTTATCTACTTTTGTACATTTTACAGGGTTGGAGTTGGTTAAAATTTCGGTGATTATAAACTGATTGGGTTTCATATCGATAGTATCATTTAAGATGTTAGTCGCGGTTTTTTGGCTCTTTATTTTGTGTTGAGTGTATGGTGTCCATCTCGTCTGGATCTTCTCTGATTTCCGTTTCGTTTACGTTCCCTATAATTGATTCCGTTTCCAGTGCGTTGAGCTGTATTCAACGTAAAGCGTCTGCGTTATTATTATAAATTCCTTTCTTGTATATTATCTCGTAGTCATATTCCTCTAGTCGGATTCTCCATCGTCGTAATTTTGAATTAGGTTCTTTGCATAGCCATACTAATGGTCTATGGTCGGTGTATATATAAAATTTTCGTCCGTATAGGTATGGTCTAAAATACTTTGTTGCCCAAATTATGGCTAACAATTTTTTTTCTATCGTGCTGTATTTCTGTTCGGTTTCATTTAGGGTTCTAGATGCGTAGCTGATGGGTTCATCGTTGCCTACTGTTTCTTGGCTTAATACTGCGCCTAATGCTACATTTGATGCGTCTGTCGTTAATATGAATGGTTTCGAAAAGTCGGGGTATTCTAATACGGGGTGATTTGTTAATATACCTTTAATTTTATCTACGGCTTTAACAAATTCTGGGGTATGTTCAATTTTATTTCTTTTCTTTAAACAATGTGTCAGGGGCTTGGTTATTTGAGCATAACCTTTAATAAATTTGCGATAGTCACCACTAAATCCTCAAAAATTTTTTTTCTTTGTTTGTTTTTGGTATGGGGTAATTTAGTACTGCATTTGTTTTGTCAGGGTTCGGCATGACTTCTTGGGGTGTTATTATATGTCCTAAAAATGCTTCTTCTTTCTGTAAAAATTTGCTCTTGTCTAATTGTACTTTAAGTTGCGCGTTTCCTAATCTTTCGGACACTTCTCTTAATCTTTCTGTATGCTCCACTAGTGATGTTGAATAAACTATGATATTCTAGGTATACAAGACAAGTACTAGGTGATCTATATTATTTAAGTTTATTAAGTTTTGTCGTTTATAAAATGGTCTCTCTGAAAATTTGAACACGCGTTTTCTTCGTTGTCCTCGTCGTAGCTTTCGTATGATTCGTCACGTTCATAAGTTTCTACATAGTTCGATTGCTTGCTCGTACTGGACTAAATGTAATTATTCTGATCATTTTCAAGTTCCTCTATTTCTTGATGAAATAGTTCTTCCGATGCAAAGTGCGTTTTTGGTTAGGGTGTAACGTGCATTTTTATAGCTTAACATTTTACGCTTTTTCCCAATTAGTAAAAACATTTCTGTAACTACTATTTCTATATTTTATATTTATTAACTCCTTAGGCGAATGCATCGTATTATAATGAGTGGATATACAAGTCTAGATAATAGACGATAAGAGGTTGTAATAGAACGAGTTGAATAAACAGATGAGCAGTTGTAGTTTGTTCTTGGTTCCTATATATTAATTACGTTGAAAATGCTGCTTCTTTTGCTTTGACAATAGTGAGAATTAATGCGGTATCAATTTTCGAATTGTTCATGAACAAGCACGGCACGATTTTAGTTGCTTTTCTTGTGAAATAAAAGTTGTATATTAACTGTAGTAGTGGAGTGCTAATTCCGATTGAACTAGTATGTTTTATAGGCGAACGTGTTTGGTCGACGCACGTGTGTTTTTAAGGACATTTGACGGACGGTTTTATTGCTTACGCGTGCCTTACTAATTGTTGTTTTTGTTGAGTTTCTGTTGGAAATAAAAGTGGCAGAACTTGTTAAACTCGATCTGCACGCGTGTTTTGCGGAACATTTTACGGACTTACTTTAGTGATACACGTGCTTTACTCATTGTGGTTTTTTGGTGCTTTTGTCTTTTGATACTTAAACTGTGTGTGCGATCTAGTTTCGCGGTCTTTTTTTTATCAGAGTAGTGCATACTTTGGATTATCCAAATACCGTTGATACTGTAGTTTCTGAATTTTCTAACCCCAAAGAATCTAAAACAGATCATTGTTTGCGCCAATTTCGTTATTTGCGAAATATAACAGATTACCGGTTTACAAAGGTATTTGTTGAAGTTTCTCACTGCTTTTTGGATGTTTATGAAAATAATATACATTTGGTCCCAGTTGAAATTAAACTAGTGCTACAAAATATTTCGAAATTATTGTCTCAGGAAATAGAATTAACAAGAAATTTATCAATGCTACATAGTTCCGTCGCGTGATAATGTCTGCTGCTAACACCAGTGAAGTACGTAGGTGTGATTAGGGTAACGTGTGATAAGTTCCATCAACACCCTCCCAGTCAAGGGTGAAGTGCTGCGTTAGTGCCGGACATCGTGAATCCCACACTTGAATTGCAAGGAAGCGTTACTGAAGGACCTTTTGTAAGTTGAACTATTTCCTACTTATTCTTACTTTAAATATCTATCCGTTGTTTTGCCATATCTTTGTCGTTCTGATACCTTTTACCATAGACTTGCATGCTATTAAAAAAAAAAAAGAAGAATCAACAATACTGGATGACTCATATCAATTGTGCTTACCTATATATTTTTTCTGTTAAAATTTTGTCTGATTTATGTTTAATTGGTGTGTGAGGAAACGTTTCTGTTACTCCCCAATATTACCTCACTTTGTACTAAAAATGTTTGTATTGCTTTTACCGTTGTTAGATTATATAGATTATCCAAACAGTTTTTTTTTACATTTTACAAAGTACTGAACAATCTATGCTCGATCAGCATGCTATGCTTTTTCTTTATTTCAGGTTTGCTATTCTAATTTTTTTTATTGCAGGTATTGTTACTAACTCCTTACAGCCGCATACATTATATGTGGGTCTGCTTTCTACAACCCCCCTAATCTCCGATTGAGCCCGGTCATTTTTTTGATTTTCTTCGTGTTACGCACGGCTACGAGCCAACGTAGCATAAATTTGGCGCCCAACGTGGCTGCCACGAAAAACGTAACAAGGGTTTGGTCGAATGTGTGTTATTTTTGTATTTGGTCTGGTGTTACCAGATGAGGCATCCATTGGTGTGGGTTTATAAAAGTTATTAGGATTGTTATTATTGTTTGTCATTGGTAAATTACTAACAGGGTTCGCGTTGAATGCTGGTATTTGTTGGTTTACGTTTTGGTTAAATCTTGGTTGAAATGCGGGTTTCGTGAAATTAGGGTTAAACGTTGGTTTTGTAAATTTTTTATATTTATTATTAAGGTTTGCGTTATTAAAATGTGGATTATTGGTTTGTGGTTGGTTTGTTTGTGTATTGAATGATGTGAATTTTATTTGGGGAATTGTTTGTCTCATGGATTGTATAGTTTTTATTGGTGAATAACTTTTATTTGTGTTGGGGTTGTATAATCTGTTTCTGTAATACATTACGTTTTCTTCTTCGATTATCATTTCAGGATTCTTCTTAGTTTTGGGACGTTGAAATCTGATTTTGTCTTATAGTCGTGCTGGTAGTGCATTTGGATACGTCTCTAATGCCATTTCGTCATACATCTCTGTTTTTAAAAGACTGATATTTTGATAGGGTTCTTTGGCATTTCATTCCAAATTAGTACAAGGATTGGTTATTTTCCATTCTAAGGTTTATTAAGTCGCGTACTAGGCATTTTAGGTTACGTTGATCGCCAAAATATGCAATCAATATTCTTTTAAAATCCTGCCATTGTTTTCGGTCATCTCGGCTGGCAATTAATATTAGAGTTCCGTCCGGTTAGTTTACTGATAATAAGGCTTAGGAGTAGTACGTTGCTTTCGTTGTTTCCGGGCTTATAAAATGTTTTCAAAAATATTTCACACGCCGTTATGAGATTACCAAGAAGACAGTGGTCTCCATTAAAGTTTGGTATAGTTTCCATATAAATTTTTATATCTACACTCATTGCGGCTGGGGGTTGTTCTAATAATTAATATTATGTTTGTATTTAATTATTTTCAAATTTTGTAAAATTGGGATTTATTTCGCGGTTTGTATTGTTATTCTTTGCTTGGATTTATTAATTTTCAGTTTAGATTGCGTCGGGTTACATGTTATTTTTAGCTTAAGTCGTTGCGGATTATTTAAAGAATTGATTTGCTTGTATTGTATTTAGTTGTACGGTGCCGTAATTATTTTATAGGTTTTACGTTTAGTGTAGCCTTAAATACGTTTATTTTTAATTCACTGATGTTAATTTTAGTGTAGGTTTGATCTCTGAAAATTTCGATGTGACTGAGTAATTTTTGTGATATTTTATTTTACTTTGTTTGCTTTGCGTCAGTTAAACCTTTTCTATTTCCTTTATGCTGATTTCATTCTGTTTGTTGTAGTTATCTCTTTCCGTGGGTGTGTGTGTGTGTAATTTATTGGCTGTTTTTTTTGTAATTAGATTGTCCGGTCACCTTAGGTCTTAATATAAAGTTTGCAAGGTTTCGTCTTTTGCGTTGTTTTAAGTTGAATAAAATTTCTCTTATTATAATTAATACAATGATCTTGTTTTAATTACAATGTTTTAAACTACTGTAAGATTGTTGCTCTTCCGTTAATTGTTTGCGTCAGTGTCTCCGGTGTACTTTAATTACACGATTCTTTTTGAATCTACTGTAGGTGTAATTTTTTGTCGTTTGATAATTTTAATACGCAAATGCTTTTGTTATAAATATGCAACTATGTTCTTCTGAAAGGTGTTGTTTTCAGTTGGCATGAGAATGAATTATTGCGTTGTTAATTACTGAAGTATGTTAATTATAATTGTCACGTTTGGGAATGAATGTAATTTATACCTTTTATACAGTTATGATTCGCGTTTTTCATAGCGTGATTATTTATAGGTTTCTTAAGTTGATTTTATAATTAGATGTATTTTTCGTATTTAAGATGATGTTTTATTTTTTGATAAGAATTTCCGGTCGTAATTAATGATACTTTATTTAATCAAACATGCTTTAAATTTATTCTGGTAAATTGAAGATTTTTCTTATGGTTATATTTAGATATCGTGATGGGTTTTGAATAGCTTTGTATTCGTTGAATTCAAGGTCGAGCAATAAATTATTCACTTTTAATGATGAATTTTGCGTTTGGGTAATTCATTCTCTTTATTTAGTTGTGTTATTTACAAAGATTTTCGGTATTAAATTGTAATTTAATTTCGATTTATTTTTTTGTATTTTTATATTACTTTTTGCGCCAGTAATTTCGTATTGTTAATTAAGAATTCGTTTTCGTTTTGTTTCTATAATTTTTGCGTCAGTTAACTTTGTATTAATTGTCACAAGTGCGCATGCAATGCGTCTTTTTGGTTCTCTAGTTAAAAATTCTCTCAAAATTCAATTTTTTAAGAAATAAACTTGAAAATAATCCCTTGCAATAGCTAAGTAAATTATTTTTATTAAATTGCAAAAAATAATAGTACTAATAGTCATTATACATATATAAATCATAAAATTCCCTTATACTAGCAAATATCAAAATTATTATAAAATAAATTCAATTGGTTTAAGGAAAATAAACTTACACTAATTGTTTTGTTGATTTCATGAATTCTGTCAATTTTATACGTCCTCCACGTTGGTTTTTTGGATTCAATCTATGCTTGTATTTCCTCCGAGTTTTCTTTTGTTGAATTTGAACGATTTTGTTTCGTCTCCATCTTCTGTTTGGGTTTGTTGAATTTGAACAATTCGTGTTTCGCCTCCAACTTCTGTTTGGTTCTGTCAAATTCGGAATTAAAATTCCAGAGCACTAGTTCTTCAAATTTGGGTTTCCTAGTGTCTTTTTGACATCCGACCGGCTGCGCCAGTTAAGGTTCGGGTCTTGGGAGCAGCCTTTTTAAAAACCAGTTTCAAAACTTCTTAAAAAATTTATTTTATTTACACAGAAATTAAATGTGGAATTTTGACAGTTTAACTAATATTATTCTAAATTCAAAATTAATTAATAAATGTACTATTTTGAGTAGTCTAGCAAACTGCAATGCAAAAGCGGATCACTTAACTGACTGCCGGGTCCTTGAACTCCCGGGCTTTTTATAATGTTCCTACCCCCTCACATGGCTGTGGGAACTTGCAGATCTCATGTCTACTTATTCTAATACTATTCATAATTATAATATTGTAATCTTAATTTCTAAGTAATCACGGTACCTGATTGTCTGTGACCTGACATCTGCAGTGTCACTATCGTCTTAGATATAAAGTAGCGCATCCGTTCTTATGAACGTTAATAAACTTTACAAATTGTTCTTGTATTTACAATGTTGCACTTCACTTAATATCTTCTTACACTTTCTAATAATTTCCTATTTTTTCTATTTCTTTATATATATATATATATATATATATATATGTATATATATATATATATATATATATATATATATCAATTGATTCTGCCAATCCGTAGATAATCGTTTTGGATCAACGTAGTAGAATTCAAAAGTGGTTTTTGCTAACGCGTGGATGCAGTACCATTACGGGCGCCCCTGCTTTTGCAAGAGGCCATTTTCGCCTCCGCCAAAATCCCACCCGCGGACGTTGGGTTGAATTGCTCCGCTTAAGACACTTTGAGCGTTGAACGAGCTAGTGAGTCTGCTAGTCTGGGAGTAATTCAACCGACTGTGCGTGGCTGGAGGTGACGCTTCGTTTCATTGCGCGGGCGTAGTGCTTGTACTGCTACCCGCGTCATTTAACGAAACGATGGACAGCGAGGATGTAGAGATGGCACGTGACGCCAAAGCAAAGAACCCCCGCAAGCGCGCCATTGACGACGCTTCGGAGGAGACCTGTAATGACGGCTTTATGCTGCTGAAGAAGAAGACGTCAAAGCAGCCGAAGACGACTACCGCCGCCGACCTCCCGACAACGAATCGATATGAACCGATTGCAGCGCCAGAAGAAGCAGCAGAAACAATGGAGTCCGATGCTATCAGTGAGAACGCTGCGTTGTCGCGGAACCGCCGCGTTCCCTCCCCGGTCGTTCTTCGCACGAAGGACACGTGGGTAGCGATTGCGGCGGAGCTTAACCGTCGCAGACTACAGTTCACCAGAGCACGTAATACCAAGGACGGGATTAGTATCACTCCGGCGACCCCGACCGATTACCGTTGGATCACGGCTTTTTTGTCCGAGCGTAGCAAGGAGTACCACATTTATCGCCTTTAAGACGACAAGTCGCTCAAGGTGGTCTTGAGGGGCGTACCAGAGGATATTGCAGCTATGGACGTCCGAACGAAACATGTCTGACGCGGGCTTCCAGTACTTTCGTGTGCACGCATGCACAAGGAACGACCGAGACGAGCCTTGCCCCTGGTCATGGTCACCTTGAACAAGTCCACGGAGGCGAAGCAAATTTTCGAGCTCCAGCATGTGCTGCATCTACGGGTACAGGTTGAGATACCGCACCGACGTTCCGAAGTAGAACAATGCCATCGGTGCCAGCAATTCGGGCACCCGCAGACAAACTGCAAGGCCACGCCTAAGTCTCAAGTGCGCCGGCAACCACCTTAGCGGCACCTGCCCCAAAAGCAGGGAAGTTCTTGAGGTGTGCGTCAACTGCGGTGGCGCGCTTCCAGCGAGGTATAGGGGATGCTCTTCATTCCCGAAGCCAAGGGTAGTTGCTAAGAGGCAACTCGAGACCGCACCTAAGGCACCGGTTAGCGTCCGTCCTACAAAGTCGACGCCGGGCGCCGTTGCTGTGGGAGCACGCTTCTACGCCAACGTCGCAAACGGCTCGGCTACGGCCGTTTCTACACCGATAGCCAAGAGCCCAACTCTTGCGCAAGTTGAGGAGACGCCTGCCCAGGCAGCCCAACCCACCCCCAGCGGTGGAGCGCCAGCCAGAGAGACACCGTCCTGTGGGGGCGTGCTGTGGGGTTCACTCATTGGACTTCTCGCTGGAATCGATTTCCAGAAGCTAACTGCGATTGTCAGAAAGCTGCTGCCTATAATCGCCGATGCCAAAAACTTCGGCGATTTAGTCATGGGTTTAATTGCATGCGGCAAGAACTTCAGCGAACTCTTCCATTTTAATGGATAGACGTCGCGGAAATCCAAGAAACCTGCAGATAGAGTTCTGGAACGCGCGAGGGCTGATGGGAAAGCGATTTGAGAAGCTGGAGTTTGCGTTGCAACACAATCTAGACGTTGTTTTGGTGAACGAAAGGCTGTTCCACAACAATCGAAATGGCGTTGGAGGAGGCACAGCGGCGTACGTCTAGGCAAGCCTGGAGTACTACGTGGTGGACCAGCCAGACCTAGAACGACTTGAAGCGACTGCAGTATGCATTATATTAGAGGGTTTCGGCCCTCTACGCCTGGTCTCGGTTTATAACCGGCCAGGTAGCGAACCGCTTAGCACGCAGGACCTGGACGCGTTGTTGGATGCGAGAGAACCTGTGCTTTCAGCAGGGGGCTTCAACTTCAAACATCCGTCTTGGAGCAGTCCGGTAGCGAATCGCAATGGATGCATACTCCGACAGTTTGCTGACGGACGTGAGGTTGAGGTTTTACGACCGGCAGAACCTACTCACTACGGCAATAGAGGCAAGCCAGATGTACTAGACGTCGCGATACTCTACCAAGTGACGTTAAATACGAAGATCCGGGCCGTCAGCAACCTCAGTTCTGACCACAACCCGGTGCTACTTTATCTCGGAGGGGGGAGATCTCCGGCCACCAACAAAAACCCGTAGGGTTTTGCGGCCGGCATTTGCCGCCCGTTTAGCAATGTCAGTTGAAGGGATGTCTAATGACATCCCGACCACTGACGCGCTAGAGAGCAAGTGGACCGCCTCGTGGAGTGCATACAGACCTCGGTCAGTAGAGCCACTTCCACGAGACCGGTAGCGGATAAGAGAAACATCTTACCTCTGCACATCTGTGACCTCATCCGGGAGAAGAACCGTGTCAGGCGTCAGTGGCAAAGAACCTGGAATCCTTCGGAACGACTCCGGTATAGTCGATTGGTCGCCGAAATGCGATTAACAAATCGGCGGCACCAAAACGAGGCCTGGGAAGTAAGACTGGAGAACCTCCGAGCTGAAGACAACTCTCTGTGAAGAATGTCGAAAGTACTGAGGAACAAGACGTCTCCAATGCCTCTTATCTATGACGAAACAGGCTTAGCCTATTCAGTCTCTGAAAAGGCAGAAACCTTCGCAGACAGCATGAAGCGTCAGTTCGAGGCGAACTATGCTCACGCAGACCTTCGGCATATCAAACAGGTTTACCGCGAAGTCCGACGAAGACTAAGGGACGACGACCCCCAGGAAGTCGACCCTACCACACTTTAATAAGTCAAGAACCTTATCAAGACTTTGTGGGTCAGAATGGCTCCTGGACCGGACGGAATCTCCAACGAGGCTCTGAAAGCGCTGCCGGAAAACGCCCTCCGGGTGTTAACCGGAATCGTCAATGCCATATTGAGACTCCGCCACTTCCCATCCACGTGGAAGACGGCGGACGTTGTAGTGCTCCGGAAAGCAGGAAAATCTGCGATATCCCCACAGAACTACCGCCCTACTAGCTTGCTGTCGGGAAGATAGCTAAAGCCGTTTTCCTAAAGAGACTCCAGGCAGCGATGCAGGAACACTACGAGATCCAAGACGAACAGTTTGGGTTGCGTAAGGGGCATTCCACCGTTCACCAAATACTGCGAGTAGTGGAGCACATCGCGGAAAGCTTTAGCTAGCGACAGTCAACAGACGCAGTGTTCCTGGACGTGTCTAAAGCTTTCGACAAGGTTTGGCATTACGCGCTCTCGTCCAACTGACAAAATCCTATCTTCACGATAGATGGTTTTGTATCAGACTGGAAGGAGTGCGGTTGACGAAACGGAGAATCAGGGCTGGGGTCCCCAAAGGCTTTCTCCTCTCGCCGGCACTCTTCGGCATCTTCGTGAGCGACCTACCGAAAACGGCAGACACCAGGATGGCACTATACGCCGACGACACAGCCATTCTAGCGCGGTCCCGTGCTTCGCACTTCATTAAGCAGAGACTGCAATGGACGCTCTCAAGGAGTGGCTAACACTCTGGCGAGTCGAGGTCAATCCAGAAAAGAGCACGGTAGTTTTCTTCTTGAAGCGAGGTCACCGACCTGGAGACGACGTCAGAGCATTTGACGAACCGATACCTGGGCGTTCAGACGTCAAGTATCTAAAGGGTGATCCCTGATTCAAAGTATACTTGGAAAGATCACATCGAGTATGCGGCAAACAAGGCCAAGGGAGTTATGGCTCAGCTATACCCCTTGACCAATCGCCGAAGTAGGCTGAACGCTTCAAACAAGCTTAGGCTCTACAAGGCGATAACCAGACCGACGTTTGCATACGCATCAGCGTTGTGGGGCAACGCAGCAGAACCGCACATGCGTAAGCTCCAGGTAATCCAGAACAAGGTCCTAAGGGGAGTCTTCGGAGCTCTCTAGTTTATTCAAAACGCTCAGCTTCATAAACAGGCAAACCTGCAAACCGTCAAGGAATGGCTACGTTCGAACCCAGAGAGGTTTTACGGATCTCTAGAAGATCACGAAAACCAGCTCATACGAGCCGTGGGAGCGTATAAAGATGCCCTATGGCAGCGACATAGACACCCCAGTGCAATGATCCGGCAATGATCTTTGCTGCGATTTCATCAGACGTCCAAAAGGGATAAGCTGCGCGTAACGCCATGTTTTTTCCAATTGCGACGGCGGTGAAGGACCTAAGGGCGTCGCCGTGGATCAATGTAGTAAGCGTAAGACTACGGATCCCAAGGTCCCGGGTTCAAATCCCGACACGGCCGACTGCTTGAAAAATGACAGGTAAGCATTTTTCAGAAAAAATACGCCCTCGTTCGGATGAGAGGTTAAATGGAGGTCCCGTGTGTGAGTGTTGTCACGCACGTTAAAGATCCCTACCTTGCCTGGAACGGCAAGGGTTCGGCAAAATTCTAAATTTCCAGGCAACAAAAAACTCACCTCCTGGCCAATGTAGTACCTTCTGGTGGAGCATTGGAAATATAATGAACGGTGAAGGACCTAAGGCGGCTCCGTGGCGTAGTGGTATGTGTGTGACTACTACGCCCTAGGTCCCGGGTTCGAATCCCGACACGGTCCGCTTGAGAAATGTTAAGCGAGCATTTTTCACAAAAATACACCCACGTTCGGATGAGAGGTAAAATGGAGGTCCCGTGTGTGAGTGTTGTCACGCACGTTAAAGATCCCTACCTTGCTTGGAACAGCTAGGGTTCGGCAAAATTCCAAATTTTCCAGGTAAAAAAAACTCGCTTTCTGGCCAATGTAGTACCTTCGGGTGGAGCATTGGAAAATCACATGTAAGGCGAAGGACCTAGTAGTAAGCGTAAGACTACGGATCCCAAGGTCCTGGGTTCAAATCTCGACACGGGCGACTGCTTGAAAAATGGCAGGTGAGCATTTTTCACAAAAATTACGCTCTCGTTCGGATGAGAGGTTAAATGGAGGTCCCGTGTGTGTGTTGTCACGCACGTTAAAGATCCTTACGTTGCCTGAAACGGCAAGGGTTCGGCAAAATTCTAAATTTCCAGGCAACAAAAAACTCGCCTCCTGGCCAATGTAGTACTTTCTGGTGGAGCATTGGAAATGCAAATGAACGGTGAAGGATCTAGTCCAGGTACGATTGTCACGGGATCTCTATAAAGTCTATGACAAGGGATCTCGAGTCCGACACCAAAGTGGATTTTTAGTGGGTATGTCCTTGCTTCGGCAAGGAAAAGTCCCACACAGCGGATATAAAATCTTTTACCACAATAAAAAAAAAATTCCTAAGGATTACAAAACCATACAAGTAGTGTGACTAAGCATTGATGCGTCTTCTACTATGTATTTATACGAGTTTGTTGATCAATGTATCCCAATTTATTAAGTATACCTTAACATCAGCTGTTGTGGTTGAAACAACGTTTATGTATCTTCTTACTTTGTTAAAGTATATTTCCGTTTCTTTACATCACAACCTACAATTCAAACTGAACTTTTAGCTTTTTAAAATTAAAAATACGACCTAGTAAATTGTACTTTAAAATAAAATATTTCATGAATTTTAAAATTTTTGTACTTCAGTACCGTAGCAATAATTAACAAGCACCTAAAATCATCTGCGCTGAAATAATCAAAATAAAGTACAGGCAAGTACACGCATTTTTTTTACAAACTCAAAGTTTGATAGGATTTTACTACACAATATACTAATAACTATGACTTGTTGCGCATTGCGTCAATACGGTCAATGCGTGCCACACTGTTACACGTGTTTTAATTTTCACAAACACATAGAAGCAAAACTCGTTATTTAGACTATAACTGATCTGTACTGCTGACTAAAAATTTATCATCTTTTCGCAAATGTCGATTACCTCAAGCATTATTAAAGATGTGCATTTTATCCTCGTGATGACATTTTTGATCACTGAATGGTTTTAGTTTTCGTAAAATTGATGAAATCGATTTCAATTTCTTGTGTATGCATGCTTTAGCAACGTGTGATGTAAAGCCACTATATAAAAATATCTAAATTCTAGCTATAGCTTAATCAGTAGAGTGAAAAAATTTTGTAATACAACCATGCAAACGGTTACACCTTGACCACGAAATTATTTTAGCGACCTCGAGATTATATTGCTTCCGTCGCAAGCGATCTATGCGATAAACTTTCTCTCGGTACGCTAAAAAGCAATTTCGCGGCATTGATACACAAATAACTATTTAAACGCTACCATGTAGTATATATTAATTAGCGTTACATTCTTTACTGCTGCATGTATTTTAAAATAACTATTTCAATAAAACTTTCGTAGACTTTCGTAGACTATAGTTATAGAAAACACTTTTAAGATACTTGAAATTTTGAATTTCATACTTTGAATTCTTTGATATTATCACCAGTAACGTAACTAACCTTTTGTTGGGGGGGGCAGACTATCAGCCATTAATCATTTTCTAAATGCAACAATAGTTTTAGTATTTTCTGAACACCCTTCGTGAGAGAGCTAGAATATTGGGGGGTTAGCCCCCTAAGTCCCCTCCCCTACGTGCATACTTATCACTTAATTTATAGTTGAATAGTAGAATTTGGCTGCAGATATAGTTTTTTATTTATTGCGGGAAAATGTATAATAATGCCATTATCGAACTCATGCCATAAAAAAAGAATAAAGTAAATAAAATTTTATTGGTATATAAAAAGAACTAAACGTACCTATGAGGTTGTAGCTAGAATATAGCAATTTACATACCTTGAGATACTATCGAAGGACGAATTTTGCTTGTTCAACGATTGCTAGCACGACGAATTAGTGGACTGTATTTTAATGATGTAGTAGTGCTTCCTCTACAAGACGAGACGAAATATCCATTGAACGACTAGTTTATTATCACTTACAAAGTTTGCACTGTTATGGCCACAACACTTGTGTAACCACAACCCTTTATTCCAATTACTACACAATAATTAATGTTTTATATAACGAACCATAAAAAGAGCTTCGAAAACCCACCGAATAGTATGTTGCTCTATAATAACGTCTTAACGCTTCGACCGAATAACGACGACTCTTGTTCTTACACTGTATTTAGGGGTGCAGGGAAAACGAAACAAGTTTCTACCTGTTAAAAACTGATCATGCGTAACCTTCGTGATAAAAGAAGTGTTATATTCAGGATGCGTATTTCCAATGTTTACATTAATACGATACAAGAGCGAGTTGTCTTCAAATTAAATTTAATAAAATAATTAAAAAGACCGAACATACCGCTCACCAAAAATAATTAGAAACTGACTTATTTTTATCTTACGAAGCTAAAGATAAAACGATGATACAATAGGTTTATACGTGAGTATATACAACAACAATAAAAACTATATTACTGTACAGGCAGTAAGCATAACTTAACCAGTGGCCGTTAGATTAACCCTTGGTTAGTTTTTACAGTAGCAACCCAAATAACTTCATCATTACCCGGATCCACTTCAACGATGCGTCCTAAACGCGATTTTAACGGAGGAATGTTCATTTCCTTAAGAAGCACTAACGAAACGATGTTTACCTGATTCGATTGATTAAAAACCATTCATTTTTTTGTTGTAGAGTGTGCAAATACTCTACACTTCACCTTTTCCAAAAGGTTTGGTGTATTTGTTGTAGCAGTTGCCACCGATCTAACCGAGACACTTTGGTATTCAATTAGTTTGGATCCGGTAGAGCCGAGACTGGACTGAGAGTTAAAAAATGACCTGGTGTTAAATACGAAAAATCATTAGGGTCTGTGCTCAACGCACATAATGGGCGTGAGTTCAGCACCGCTTCAATCTGCGCCAATACTGTGCACATTTCCCTATATGTTAAAATCTGATCACCCACTACACGATATAAGTGACCCTTTACGAATTTAATCCCAGATTCCCAGAGACCCCCGAAGTGAGGAGAACCAGGCGGATTAAAAACAAATTCAATACTTTCAGACTCCGCTGAACATTTCATCATTTCCTTCAAGGCTTGAGAGGCACCCACAAAGTTAATTCCACAATCGGAATACATTTTTAAACAACGACCTTGTCGCGCGATGAATCGCCGCAAAGCTGCGATAAATGCTTCCGAAGATAAACTCGATACCAATACTAAATGAATGGCTTTTGTGCTTAAACACACAAACAAACAAATATAAGCTTTAGTAATCCGTGCGCCTCTAGTCCTATTGAATGTAATATTAAAAGGTCCACCATAATCAACTCCGGAATTGAGAAAAGCCTTTCCTGGAGTGACTCGGGGAGAGGCTAAATTTCCCATCAAAGGCCATAATAAGGGAGAATTGTTCCTAAAACAACGAACGTAAGTTTTTAAGCAAGCCTTTACTGCTCCCTTTGCTGAAATAATTCAAAAATTTTGAGTGAGCAAAAATAATGTAATGCGAACACCTGAATGTAAATATTTGACATGAGTTCCGTTAATTTATGCGACTTTGGTAGAAGTAACGGATATTTTGCATCAAAACCTAACTGCAAATTTTTCAATCTACCGCCCACCCTAAGCAAACCTCGATCATCAATAAATGGGCTCAAAGGGCGAAACTGCTTTGATGTAGATTTTTTATGAATGCAGTTGTCAAGTTCTTTTTGAAACACTTCCTGACTTAAAATGTTTCTCACCAATCGTTCTGAACGAGCAACTCTCAAGTTACATGCAAATCGTCCACAAAACAAAAGTACTTTTAATAGTCTCAGTAATGTTGAGAATTTGTACAACAAACGATCAAAGAAATTTTTCTGAGAAATTACCAAAAATGTTTTCGTAACTCTCTCTTCTGTAGGCAACGTACACTCCATTTTTAATACCTTACTAGAAGGCCAATTCATTTTTGCAACCAATAACCAAGGAGGACCCCGCCCACCATAAGGGATGGTTGACCAGTTCCGAAGCGAATAAACCACAAGAAGCACAATCTGCGGGATTGTTCTTCGATTCCACATGATACCATTTTAAAGGAGCTACATATGACTGGATACGAGCTATCCGATTTGCAACAAAGGTTTTCCATTTGTTCGGCGTTGATTGAATCCACGCTAATACCACCTTTGAATCCGACCAAGCAAAAATATTTGCGAACTTCAAAATATCTTTAAATGTCACCATGACAAAATGAATTAATTTCGATAATAGTACTGCAGCACAGAGTTCCAATCTTGGCAATGTTACCTTGCTGATTGGTGTTACCTTTGACTTAGCACATACCAAAGAAACGGCAATGTTATGATCCATATCCACACAACGAAAATAAATTACTGCAGCAAATCCTGCCTCAAAGGCATCACAAAAACCATGTAACTCTATTTTTTGTAAGTTATCTCCAACGAATCTACGAGAAATTTCTATATTCGAAACTTCTTGTAAATCTGAAATAAACTTCCTCCATTTTTGAACGAACTTATTATTAGGTTCTTGATCTCAATCTAAACCTAATAACCATAATTCTTGGATAAACCGTTTAGCGAAGAACACCACTGGCGCTAAAAGACCAAGCGGATCAAAAATTCTGGCTATTTCCGACAAAATATTACGTTTAGTGCATTGTGTTTGTTGTACATGAATAGTGTATGCAAAAACATCTGACGAAGGTCGCCACTGAAGACCTAAAATTTTTAAAGAACTGTTTACATTATCTTGAAATGACAATGTGTCCATTTGACCTAAATTTGAGAAGTTTACGAAAACTTCTACCGAATTACTGCACCACTTGCGCAGCTCGAATCCTCCAGATTTACAAAGGGCATTCAATTCAATGACAAGATGTTTTGCTGTTGCAATCGAATCACAACCTGTTACTACGTCATCTACATATGTATCTTCGACCACGGCCTTTGCAGCAAGAGGGAAATTAGATGCTTGTATCATTGCTAGTTCTTGGATGGTACGTAATGCTAAAAATGGCGATGACGCCAACCCATATGTGACAGTGTTTAACTGAAAGTCAGAAATAGATTCCGAGGGCGTATCTCTCCAAACAATGCGTTGAAAGTTACGCTGACTTTCTTTAACGAGAATTTGTCTATACATCTGCTTTATATCTGCAGATATGACTACGCGCTGTACTCGAAAATTCAACAATAATACAATTATATCTTTTTGCAAAGCAGGACCAACTAACAAATTATCATTCAAAGAATTACCTGCAGCATCTTTGCACGAGGCGTCGAATACTACTCTCAATTTAGTGGTAGTACTGTTTACTTTATGTATTGCATGATGCGGAATATAATACAAACTACTACATTTTAAAGAATCTGCTGAAGGGACTTTAACCTTAGTCATATGACCACTGTCAATATAGTCTCTCATAAATTCTTTGTAGCTCGAATACAAATCCAAATCCTTTAATAAACGACGTTCTAAACTCAAAATCTACGAACTGCAATTTCTCTAGAATTACAAAACAAAAGTTCCAAATGTTTAAATGGCAATGAAACCACAAATCTTCCAGTTTCATCCCTCGAATAATTTTCACAAAAATTTTGTTCACTTTTCCCTTCCTCAGGCAAACGATGCACTGTAAAAGAAATATTCTCCAATTCCCAAAATTTACGAATGTCCACATCAAGGGGTTCTACCGTTGCACAGAACGAAGTAAGCGAACAAGTAGGAGATACCACTTTACCTGTTAGTATCCACCCCAAAGTAGTATGAATGGCAACGGGTTCAAATGCGTTGCCCCAACGTGATTCATTTAATATTATTTGAGCACATACGTCTGCTCCCAAAAGCACTTCGATTGGCTGTGGAACATCAAATTTTGCATCAGCCAACTGTAAACCTTGAATATGTGGCCAATTATTTATTGGTAGTTTAGTAGACGGCAATCGATCACAAATCGTAGGCAAGATAAAACATTCAGTCTTATACGGAGGCGACGATATACCAAGTGGACTAACAAAACACAATGCCTTGCCAGACACTGAAAATGACTTCAAACCTAGTCCCTGAACAGTGACTTCAGTCTTAGCATTCCTTAACCCTAACTTCTGCCGACATTTTTCTGTCATAAAGCTTTCCATACTTCCATTATCAATTAAAGTTCAAACAGAATATAATTGACCCGAATAATCTTGTTCCGAAACCACCGCTGTAGCTAACAACGTGATAGTATGGTCTAACGAAGTTGATATTAACGAATTAGTAGTGGTTTGTTGTTGAATAATCTTGTTCCGAAACCACCGCTGTAGCTAACAACGTGATAGTATGGTCTAACGAAGTTGATATTAACGAATTAGTAGTGGTTTGTTGTTGAATAACCTGTTGGTTAACCACCAAACTTTCTTCAGTTGAAGATGACGAACTGTTACTTGACGTAGTTCTCTGCGGAGAAACTGGTGTCCGCGATTTCCAAAATGTAATAAAGTATTATGATTTTTGGCACATTCTCTACAATTCCACTGGCAACGACAATTTTTCACCGAATGTGAACCACCTAAGCAACGAATACACAACTTGTGCCTTTTTACCACCTCATAGCGTTCTTGAGGGGATTTATCCAACAATTGCTTGCATTTATACAATGGATGCGAAGCTTGGCACAAAATGCACTTTCTATCAGTAGAAGTAGCGACAAACGAATTTCTAGGCGCCAAGGATGCGCTAGCGAACTTTCTATTATCTGAAGCACCGCATTTTATGCTTTCCCGAGTTTTCAAAGAAGTCTCTATTGAAACAATCTCACTAACTTCCAACACCTTACATTGCCTTTCTACAAATGCTCTTAGATCTTTAAATGTAGGAACATCTACAACATTCTCCAACTCAAACCTTTATAGAGTTTCACTGTCTAATTTTTTGTATAACAAATTAAAGAGTGCGAAATCCCACAAGTCGATTTCTAATTTTTCCAATGCAAACAAATTTTCATCGACACAATTAATCAAATTTCATAGTTGTTTATGCGAATTTACCGTACTAATTTTTAAACATTTCTCAAGCGCGTTCCAATAAGTGGATGCTAATAACCTTTTGGATTAAAAACAATGTACTAAAATGTCATACGCCTTTTGATACGAATCATTCCCAATTGGAATATGTTTAATCAAAGCATGTGTACTCGAATCAATATTATCTAACAAATACATGAACTTCTGAATTGGCAACAATTTATCATTTTCATGAACCAATTTTTCAAAAACTGATCGAAAACTTTCCCAATCGACAATCTTACCGGAAAAGCAAATTATTTTTAACGAAAGGGGGGGAGGGTTACCACTGACGGAAACAACATCAACATGCGATTCTGTAGCTGACATACCAATGACCGGTTTAACATCTTTCCGAACTCCACTTTAAATTTGGCAGCGAAAATTTTAATTTCCGTAACGAGATTACCTATCTGTATTCTCAAAGCACGACACTCCTCTAATTCCACCGACTCTTCCAAAACGACCGTCTGACACATAAGTTTAAAATCTGATTCGACTTCTTTCGCAGAATCCAGCCAAACATCTATCACACAACAATTATTCTCCGATCTATCAATTTCTCTCATAATATCAACAATGCTATTTAATCTACTCCACACTGTTTTAGCTTCCAAAATAAGCATTTCCAATTTATTATTTATTTTGAATATTAAATAACAAATACAAATTATGTATGTTATTAAAACGACGAAATTTCAGTGATATTAATATTTGAAGCGACCCCAAGTTTGTAGGTAAAGGAATAACGAGATTTTATTAAAGGACATAAACAAACACAAGTGTTTATAACCTTCACCAGCGACGAATTCATTCACGCACTCATCACGTGATTACGAATACAAACGACAGCTGCACTATACCCTACCAGTACAAAGTTCATTATATACACTGTTAACGAGATACGGCGATAAAGCGACCAATGAACGTACCCATGAGGTTGTAGCTAGAATATAGCAATTTACATACCTTGAGATACTATCGAAGGACGAATTTTGCTATAGCACGACGAATTAGTAGACTGTATTTTAATGATGTGGTAGTGCTTCCTCTGCAAGACGAGACGAAATATTCATTGAACGACAAGTTTATTATCACTTACAAAGTTTGCACTGTTATGGCCATAACACTTGTGTAACCACAACCCTTTATTCCAATTACTACACAATAATTAATGTTCTATATAACAAACCATTAAAAAAAAGCTTCGAAAATACACCGAATTGTATGTTGCTCTATAATAACGTCTTAACGCTTCGACCGAATAACGACGCCTCTTGTTCTTGTACTGTATTTAGGGGTGCAGGGAGAACGAAACAAGTTTCTACCTGTTAAAAACTGATCACGCGTAACCTTCGTGATAAAAGGAGTGTTATATTCAGGATGCGTATTTCCAATGTCTACATTAATAAGATACAGGAGCGAGTCGTCTTCAAATTAAATTTAATAAAATAATAAAAAAGACCGAACAGGAACTAGGTACTGATTTATACCTTTTGGTAATCATTTTTTAAAAAACTTTTCAACCTAAAACAATTATTTTATTTTACTTCTATTCCGTCAGATAATATGTATTTCTAAAGAATAAAGTATTTTCTACGTACCACAACTTGAAAATCCAACTTTTTTAAAGAAACATTTGGTATATTATTTGACTTTCAGGTTCCTTAAGTTCTAATAACATTAGGTGCCAATTTTCAATTGCTTGAGATATTAACCGATGAAGTTTGGTACCGTTTATACTGTGACATATAAACAATTTATCTAGTTTTTAGCATTCAGTAATTCACTAAAAGTGTTGAACATTAAATTTTGGCACAATTTGGCAGTCGATCAAATAAAAATTTAAAAGAACTAGAACAAAGACAATCAAATTATAGATCAAACTGTAATTCTCTGCAAAGTTTTAGTTTCTTAAAGTAAAAAAAAGGCTATAAAAATCCGTCTGTAACAATATCATAAAATTGAAAATTGCTAAATATTTTGTACTTTTGCTACATATTCCTAGGATTTTTTAAAGAATCAAAAATCAAATGATATACTACGGTATGTTCCACAAGTATCTTGATTGTAATTCAAAATCATTATACTCTTAAATCAAACAAAAGCGTGATAGTTACTTGTTGAACACAACTGAAAAAAATATCTTCTCATTCACTAAATGAAAGTCGGGCCGGCCCAAAATTTCTGGCCGAGCCGCCGGCCCGTCATTTCGAGTCGGGCCTCGGGCCGGGCAGGTCACTTTTATGCGTCGGGTTGGGCCGGGCTTATTAAAAGCCCGGCCCCGCCCGGCCCGCGTCCATCCCTAATGCTTTTATATTCAGTCTCGCCTTTATTTTGACTAACCCATTATAAATCTTTATTTTCCAAATTTGCCGCCCTGGGCAGGGCCCAGTTCTTCCTCCCTGGGTGGGCATTTAAGTCTGTAGATCTAAATTCTTAAGACATTTTTACTATATTTAATTTGAATCGTGCCATCGGTTGTGTGCACTAAAGCGGAAATACTACTTTGCTATGGCATTGCAACTATTAAGGACTCTGTATTTTTGGTTTTTACAGTAAAGCCTGCCTTAACTACTTAGTATGCATCTACCACGCAAAACTACCAGAACAGTTCAACTTGCATTAGTATGCTGGGCATTTAGAAATATAGTTGCAGTCAAGACGCTAAGCTTTTTAAAAGCACAATTCCCGGTGTGATTTAATTGTTTGCTTGAATCCACAAAGTCGTTCGAAGCAGCTACCCGCTAAGGTTTTCATTCCGAATATTCGAGTATTCGGATTATATGACCAATTTAGAGTATTCGATAATCCGAATAATTTTCTTTGAATATCCGATAATCCGGATAATTTTGAATAAACAAGATATTGTTTTGTTTTCAACAATTTTTTCAATTTATCTGATACTTTCTTTTATACCTCTTCACCTTAGAACAGTACCTTTAAATCACATGAAATTTGTAAACAAACCAAAATATGCAAGTATACAAGTTAATCGTTAATCAATCTATTTTTAGAATTGGAGCTTTCGTTTGAAATTAATCAATTAAAGCTTTTTAACGACCTCTTTAAAAATAAAAACTTTCCTATAACCACGGTTTGCATTTATCAATAACCGGTATTCTGTATAAAAGCAACTATCCAAATTTTGTGAAGAAGACGAAAAAATAATAGGCTATGATGATGTTAACGAAGATCAACTATTATGTTGAATCTGAATCTATCGAAAATATTAATAGCTACATTGATACAAATAATTTTGAAGATGCTAACATAGACTGCGCACTAGAAGAAAACATTGAAATCCTAAATCTCACCAAAGATTTTTCAAGAAGTTATGAAAAACGTCAGAAGAAGGATAAAAACCTCTTCAGTCAAAAACAACATTTTACAAGGATATGTTAATGTAAAAAGGGCAAGACATTGCAGTTAATGCTAGATATACTCGGAATTTATTGATAACAATGCTCAAACGATTCATTCAAATAAAGATTCCTGTAAATAAAACGTTAAATGAATTAGGACAACAAAAAATTTCAGAGGAAATATATCAATTTTAAAAGAACCGTTAGATGTCCTATCACCACTGGAAACTGCAGTAAAGGAATTAAGTAAAAAACTAACGACCCTTTTGACCGTTGAACTTGTTTATAAAATTATATTCTAAAGCTTAGATCAGTTACAAACGAATCAAATAAAAATCTATCGAGCCACGTAAAAAACTAATGGATGAAAGTCGAGATAAAAACCTTAAAACATTAACGACTTTTCAGAAACAGGCAATATTCCACATTCCACTAAAAATTTTAATTATACCTCAAAAGCTAGCGCCATTGCTTTGGCAGTAGAGATTTTTAAAATGATTCATGTATCTGGTTTTGACAATACCAGTACTGGGCACAATGATGCGAGAAAATAGTTGCAGAAATAGTAAATGAAAGTGAGTTTGAAAGTCAAAACGCTGCAAATTCTCTATAACAACAACTGAAAGCATTAATTTCTTCAATAACCAATGTTGAAAAACAGAGCAACGTTATTACTACATTGTTGATAAAAATCTTAAGATTGTAGCAAACACCAAAACAAGGACAATTTAAATATATTATTTAATTCACATCTTACAATAAAACCAACATAAACTGCAACTGAGCGCATTTCAGTTGCAGGCTAGATTAAAACAAAAACTAGAACTCGCATAATGTTGGAAACTTTCAATGCAATTATTTTTTAAAACATGCATTTTTAAAAACGAAATAAATCTAAACTTTATAATTTTTTTTATGAATTATTAATATATTTAATTAGAATACTTAAATTAAATTAAATAAATGAGTTATAAAACACCATAAATATTGAATTCAATCTATTATCTTTAATTTATTATTTATCCGGATATCCGGATGTATCCGTGTATTTTGAATTTTCGGTATTTGATATCCAGATATTCATTAATGTCAGATAATTGAAAACGTCACTACCCACATTAATGACAAAATACCATATATGAAGCCTGCAGCTAAAAATTCGGGATACAAAAGACAAAATTGTTTAAGTTCAAAAAAGGATTTGATTAGTGCTCAAAATGTTTTCCGTTACAATCTATTCATAAACCAATTGTCACAATATTTTTTCCATTCGTAAGACGATGTATTTGGAATTTCATTTTAAAGCGCTTCTAAAGCATCTTCTCCTGCTAGAAATTATTGAAAACAAAGTTGATTTTAGGTTTTTGGAAATATAAAAAGTCATTAAATTTAAAATTAGTGCTGTACGCAATATGATACTAATTCCACTTGTAACGCCATGCGTTGATCAACTACATGAGGAAATAAATAATATTTAATTTTGAATGATCTGATTTGTCATGGGCACACCTTGTAGAATCTTTAATTCTTATTAAACAGTATTTACAAATTAAGTTTGTTAATTAAATCCTTAATTTTTATTCCAAATTAGTCTAAAACCACAAGAATCTAAATAAACCAATTCTGTTTTAATTCAGAAAATTTTTAAGTAAAACTATTGCATGCTCTTTTTAAAAAGCTTTCAAAGTTGTTGAAAAATTCATTAAAATGCGCCATAAATTTGAGCCTTAAAAGTTGTTAAATAAATTTCAGGCAGCTTTCATAAAATAAACTACAATTACATTTTAATACAATGTAATCTATAACGCCGCCAAGTCATGAAGGTACACGCTTATAAGATTACTAAAAATGATGTTCTCTTTTATCCATTTAGACTGCAACAAAGCTTCAGAATACAGAAAATTGCAAATACGCCTACAAAAATTACAGTATAACAAGGACTTCCTACGTGCTATTTGACATAAAAGATGATATCAATATTGTGTAATTAAAATAAACACCCTGGGCATTAAATAAATTAGTAAGGACACTAAAAATAATAAAAACGGATTGAGATGGAGTTTAAAAAAGTCATATAGTAACCGGTCATCTGAAACCGCCAAACTGCAGTAACTAATAAAATCAAAAGGGGGTGGGGGCTTAATACTAGATCCACCAGCGGGCTTAATTTAAGAAGAATGAAGTAATAGTGAGTTTTGAACGGGGGATGGTACATTGCTCTAAGGAAAAGGAATGTAGGCTAATTCCCTCAGAGAATGTGTGGCGTGCGACATGTAAAATGAAATACCTATGTAAGAGACAGGGTATTTTCAATCGCGTACGTAAGGATTTAATGTCGGAAAACCGTTTTAAAAGGAGGTTGGTAGAAATCGCTCCATTAAATTATAACTGTGAGGCATATTTTGGAATCAGAGAGCTGCTGTGTTTGGAACCTTAATTGAATGATTTGGAACAATCTTGATGGTAGTTGCAAATTCTGGAATGGAACTGTGAGTATTTAACGTCTGAAAAAACTGTATTATGAATTTTTAACTTGTAGTTGTGTGTTTTAGTAATGGAACAGTAGTTAAGTGACAGTAATTAATTCAACGGATTTTTGAGCAATTTGAGATTAGAGTCATTAGTGAAGTTTAGATAAAAGTATTAAATGTAAAATGTTTCGGTGAAACGTTGGAATTGGAGTGTTTTCTGGTTTAGGGAACGACATTACCACTAATTTGGGGTTCTTAATTGTACCAATTAGATAAAAAAGCAGGAGAATGTTAAACAATTTATAGTTTTGTTGTTGGATTAAGTTAAGTTGGCAATACGATTTTTTAGAATTTAGTTTTTTATCATCTGGCCAGATTACAATTAGGTTATTTTTAAGAAAGCGTATCTATAGGTGTATGAGTAATTAACTAATGATTTTTGTATAACAATAGGAGGGTAAGTTGTAGGTGGATGTTTATCTTAAGCATTTAGGGAAATAGGTGTGTATATAGTAATTTTTAAAGAAACTTCTGCTACCCTAGTAGCCGCTGTATTTGGAAGAGTAGTTCCATTAAACAGAAAGAAGTGACGACCAAAGGTAGAAACTACTGAAGCAAGGAAGTTTGATGTGGAATAACAATCTTCCACGTAGACAAGAACGTCACTCACGGTTGTGACGATTGACTGTTTCACGTTCCTCGATATTGACAAAGACGAGACCTTTCAGGGTAAGTGTTAATGTAATGTCGAAATTTAGTTGGGAACCCTATTATTTATTAGTTTTGTAGTTTTTTTATTGTTTCTTTATTTTCGTTTAGCTGTTATCTATAGGAACTCACTCCCGACTACTGCAGTTAACCGACATACCTCTTTTATTGTTACGGGGCCCCGCCCTTCAGAGTAAGTCAAAATTGAAAATATTTTACCCGTAACAGTAGAAAAATTACAAACCGTAACACATTATTGAACTGGTTCCATATTTTACTTTTTGCTGTGTTAGGTGAGACCTTGCGTTGACCGGAAAAGTTATCTCCTCACAAATAATTTTTATAAAATTAAGAATTTATTCTAGCTCAGGTTACTAATATTTAAAAATCCTATTAGGTTAAAAAAAGAGGAACACAATTATACCTGCAGGTTGTATTTCTCAATTCTCTCTGTAGCGCTTATAAAAATATCATTTCCATTGTAATTATCGGCATTGAATACTTCCTGATTCCACTTCAAATCTCCATTTATATATAGTCTTTACGTTAAAATATCAGTTCACAAAGTGCATTTATTTCTAATCGATTAAAATCAGCAGTTGTCATCTTGTACCCAGATTATTTATATTATTGAGACAAATCTTTATTATACTTTATGAAATAATTATCTTTGATAACTTCTATGTTACTTGTGGAACGACAAAAAAATAAATTGCAAATTACTCAGAACGTATATATTTCATGTCGTAATATAAATTAAAGAATGAAAGTTTACTCGAAATATACATGTTGTTTGACTTTAGAAAGAATGATCCTGAGCGTTGATCATTTCCTCGTTATATACAACAATTCTAAATATGTCATTTCTCCAATCCATTCTAGATTTATTTCGAAACATTAGTCACTTGATGATGTACCAATTATGCGAATTTCACGTTTTATTGAGCTAATTAGTTGTAAAGTTATCGCGGTCGTTATAAAATTATGTCTATCGTAATACGTCTCCCAGTCTTTGTTGATGCATTAAAGCATAGCCATTGTCATCTCGCCTTTAGAGCTATTAAGTGCGGTATCTATGGGTTTCCTGATAGTAGAGCGATCTTTGAATTGTCTAGTTTATACATTTACGGGAAGTAATTAACTATTCCTAGCCAATTTCTAGATGATTTATGACTTTATCGTATTAAATAATGTAAATGCTCAAACCTCATGGACAAATTTGAAACAAACTTCTTTGGACGAAAGATACGTTTTATTTAAAACTTTAAAGTTGTATCTTTTAACAAGAATGATTGCATTACTTCGTATATCTTAAAGAAGATAGCTTAAAGTCGAAGCTCTGCTGGCCACAGTCGCTTTTTGGTATCTGCTAAATAAAAATTGTTTACCCACAAGGCCACAGTCCGGTCGAAGGGTTTGTGATTCAAATGGCCGACAAAATTTGGGCCAACATCGAGGACGAATCTGACATTGACTTCAACCTTGGGTAAGTCAAAGGTAGAGAAATCTTTCTGGTGGTCCTCAGCTTATCAGAAAATGTCTTTCTTGTTCAACTTTGGCTGAGCCGTGTAATACAGTCATGGATTACGACAGTGGTTCATTCCAATCTAGGTCCAACTAACACCTTAAGCTTCGGCGGAACTGACCACATCAACTAACACCTACGGTTGATGTTTACCTGCACCAAATTAAATACAAGTTTTCAAACCAACTGGTGCCTGCACGCGAAGACCTTGTGACCGTATTCACTGAAGTCGTCAACCAGCCTCAAAAATCTTCAATCACAACTAGCACTAAGCACGTCGTTAAAACAACCCCAGATATGCAAATACGACGGCCACTCTACCGATATTTTCCTCAAAAATAGAGATAATCGCCACAGAGGTCCAGAAAATACTTCAAGATGGCATAATCGAAGCTAACACGTCAAGCCACTGCTTATCCATCGTGATAGTGAAGTAGAAGAATAAAAAACCCAGACTCTGCATCGACTACCGCAAACAGGACTCCATCACAAAGACGAAGTTTTTTAACTACCCAATATGTACAAAATCCTTTGGACGTGAATGCTGCTCCCGTGTTTTCCGCATGGAACCTAAAATCAGGATACTGAAATGTCACTTAGAGAAAGTTTTCTAGCGTAACCGTCTTTACCACCCCAGAAGAAGCATGCTACCAATTCACTGTCATGGCGTTTGGGATAAAAGCAACTTCCAGCAACCTTCAAAAACTAATTACCCACACAGTATTTACCTGATATCTCCGAAAGTTCATCCTAGTATACTTGGACGATCACATTATCTTCTCCAACACCACAAATCGAACCTATGACACTTTCAGTTGTATCTGGAAGGACTACAACATCACCTACAATCGTCATTAGGTAAATGCCACCCTGGGATGTTTACCATTCAATACTTGGGACACAGACACTAACTACAGCAACCGCCCCATATGACAACACTTTGAAAGAATTCAACGGGCTAAGAAACTAGAAAACCGCAATGAATTTAGATGTTTTTGGCGCTTCTAATCTGGATAAAGGACCACAGTATCAAGGGTGCCTAAATACAAACTCCACTCACAGATTTCCTGATCTTACACCGACCGATTCGTTAAAATTCGACAGCTGCTAACGCCTTCCAAAATATCTTTAGAGTAATGGAACTATCTGTGACTCCCCACAGGTTTGGCTTCAACAGGTACTTTGTACTAAAAACTGACGCCAGCGACATAGGCATTTTCGTCGTCTTATACCAGGAGGTTGCCGACCGGCGACACATTGTAAGCTTTGCCAGGGCCAATCTCCAAGAATGCCATCAAAAATCACCGCCAGTACCTAGTGAGCAAGCAATTAACGCTGAATAGCGATGACTGTGTCATATTATGGCTCGACCGTTTCAAGGACGCCGAGTTCAATTTACGAAACGGGCTCTGTTATTACAGCAATTTACGTCGAACACTTGCCACGAGAGAAAAGCGAACTCCCAGACTTTCTGTTTCGCCATCCGGAAGACGCCAATCTTCTCGAGGCAACCCTCCAACGTATAATCCGAAGTGCTCTACGCATACGACGGCAACAAACTTGCTGGACACCCTAGGGAAAAAGAAACGCAGAGGGGTCATTGGCAAACAATATTTCTGGCCAAAAATCGGTGACGACATTGATGAATATATCCACCAGTATTGTACCTGCGCAGCCATTAAGCGAGCCTTCCTGAGGCCCAATTCTAAATTATAACCAGCACAGTCCTGGAACATAATGTGACCTTACCCAGAAGCTCTCATAGAAAAAAACACATCATTTTTTATCATCGACATGTTCAGTCACATAACAGAAGCCTTCTCCCTAGCTGTAGCAGAAGCGGAGGTCATCTGCAGAATCCTAGAAAACGAAGTCTTCTTACGCTACTGTTATCTGAAAATCAATATTACTGATAATGCCGTCCATTTCCACTCCAGACACTGAGACCGAAATCTACAAAGATGGAGAGCCCAACGCTACACGACACCCAACTACCACGTCCGTGTCCATCCTACGGAAAGATGCAACGAGAAGATGAAAGTTCTACGTCTACACGCCACACAGCAACCCGCAAACAGCTGGGACACCACCCTATCAAATATACTGTATATCCTACGGATACGCCTGAACCCAGCTACCTGCTTCACCTTTTGAGAAGCGTTTTTAGGGTATAAGCTCCCAGTATCTGGGCAAATCTTCCAGAAGTCGATGGTGAACCACTTACCAACTAGAGAAGATCGTAGCCCAAGAGTTCACCAACGCTTAAGAAACTTTCGCACCCACTACGTTAACCATGGTCCCTTCGCTCCTCAATTCCGCGTTGGCGACTTAGTAATGACCCGAAGCCAAGTAGCCAGTCTTTAATTCTAGATTAAACGGAAAAGACCATTACAAATCGTCCGGATCGGTGCACCAAATACACATCGGGTTCAACGCCCCTAAGGCCAACCAATAAAGATCCATGTTGACATGATTATTGCTCTACACAACCCAGCTAACAAAAAGAATCCTTCTGTGAAGGCAAATGCTACCAGACAACAACCATCAACAATATATTCCTTTTGTTCATTGATCGCTCTTACAATTGTCACGCTTCCAATCAATAGATGTAAACGTGTATAAGTAGCTCCCTGATATCGTACGAGTGGGTGACGTCTGAAAGTATGTAAACTTAGCACTGTTTTGTTTAATATTTACAAGTAAACAAATAAAAGAAAGTACAAAAGTACACAGATATACAAGTTAAATAGTTAAAATGAACCGTTTATGAAGTTTGAAGCACTTCGGAAGTCTTCGGTAATTTTCGATAATCTTTGGAAAACTTCGTGGTTGCTTGTGGAACCAAGTAGGAACTTAGATACTAAGTAAACAAATATATACATAGTTCGGAAAGGTCCAGAGGAGTCTTCGGAACTCTTCGGATGGCCTCGAAATTTCTTGGTGAGGCTGAGTGAGAGCTTGAATAACGATAGTTAGAAAGTATTTATAGGTTGAAGAGATACAGAAGTCTTCAGCGGTTTTCAGAACTCTTCAGAGGGCTTCGTGTTTTACTTGCGGGACAACGCGAAGTTATAAAGAATTATAATCTGAACATAAGAACTCTACATTGAACATATATACAATATTAAGGGGTTCAGAAATCTTCGGTAGGTATCGGAATCCTTCGGAAGGCATCGGTTTTTACTTTTGAGGCTGAGTAGAACTTGAATAACGATAACACTGGACAAAAAAAAATTAGTTTTTGTTTGTTACAAGAACTGTAACAACTGAATCTTACAGTATTTTTGGCGCTGATTTCAAATATGTTAGTGGGGGTTTTCTATCGGGCATAGTTTTTTTGTAATTTCAATTTAAACAAAACCTTTGTTATACACACATGTAATATTGGTACATTCATAAAATCTGCTTCGCTTGGATTTTCTGGCGTACTCTGCTGCAGATAAATAGGTCTTAAGATTTCAGCAAAAGTCAGCTAGCATTCTGGGGCTCCACTTTCCTTGATAACGTGTTTCCATGGTAAATATTTCTTTATGAAAGCGTTCACCATGTTCGTCACTCACAGCTCCAAGATTGTTTGGAAAAAAGTTCAGATGTGAATCTAAGAAGTGGATCTTTTGTGACATACTACAGTCAAGTGTTTTATAGTTTTCCAGAAGCTCAGTTATCAGTTCTTTGTAGTTATCTGCTTTGTAATTTCCAAGGAAGTTATTAACAACATTTTAAAAAGATTTCTAAGCAGTAAGTTTACAGTCATTCAAACTGCCTTCGAATCCAATATCATTCATTAGTTTTCTTATATCCGGACCAACAAATATACCTTCCTTTATTTTCGCATCACTTAAATTGGGAAACTTTTTTTTTAGGAACTGAAATCCACTTCCCTCCCGATCCATTGCTTTAACAAAATTTTTCATAAGACCTAGCTTAATGTGTAGGGGGGAAGGTAAACTTTTTCAGGTTTTATTAGTGCTGAACTCAGAAAGTTCTTTTCTCCAACAGTCAATGTTTTTTTGGCCACTGTTTCTTAAGATAATAATTATTTCTATCTCTGCTGTTCCACTCGCGCAAAAAGCAACAAAATTTTGTATATCCAAGTTGTAAACCAAGTAACAGTGCTATAACTTTAAGATTTCCACAAACATGCTATGAATGTTTCTCGTACTGGATCATATCCAACACAAGTTTCATACTTTCATATGTCTCCTTCATGTTAGCTGCATGAACCAAAGGGATCGACGTGTATTTATTCCCAACATGAAGAAGAACCGCTTTCAAACAGTCTGTGGAGTGATCCCTAGGTTCTCTCCAAACCATCGAAACTGCAAACGTCATGCGACGGGATCCATTCAACTAACCACTTAACAACGTTACATATGAATTACAACAACTACGAGGGGCTCAGGACTTATCCTGATCACCCAATTTACATCCAAAATATAATTCATATTATTTTTTTTATCAATGGAGTTATATTTCTCCTCTGAAACTTTAGCGTTACCTTACCACAAATATAGCAGAAACAGTCTGGGTGGTTAATGCAATTACGTGGCATTTTTATTGAAAATTTCTCTGTAATATACTTACAAACACCTAACACAGATCATTTAAACAGCACAACACGGAAAATTAAATCACAAACCGATAGGAAAAGAATCGGTACCCGACAACTGAGCTGCAATACTCGAGAGCTCACATGAAGATATTATTTAGTTGCGTTTGATTGATTTTTTTCAATATAGACTGGGTCATCTAAGTTGTAAATACTGGACAAAACTAAACACGCATAAAATTCGCGCACTTCAGTGTGATTAATCATGCAGGACATAATTGCTAGTTATGTAATTTAGATAAATCATAGTAGTGTGTCATTTGTAAATGATTTCATTAATGTGCTGAAATAATAAAATTATATTATTATTAATCCTGGACATTAAGAACAAAAATAAAATGTTTAGTTTGAATAGCAAGATACATATTAAAAAAAATCAACTTATTATTATTAAACAAGCATAGTTAGTGCCCATGTTACGTGCTAAATAAAAAATAACAATTACAAAAAAACTGAAGCCGATAGGGAATTTATGACTTCATATTCGGAATCAGCGCTCAAAAATACATAAGAATCAGCAAATGTTAGCCTTGTAGCAAAATCTTTGTTGACCAATGTAATTAGAAAGTATTTATAGTTTGAAGAGGTCCAGACGTTTTCGGCAGTCTTCGGTACTCTTTTAAGTGCTTCGTGCTTTACTTGTGAGACAACGTGAAGTTGTAAAGAATTAAGGTATGTACACAAGAACTATACATTGAATATATATATATATATATATATATATATATATATATATATATACAATATTATGAGATTCAGAAGTCTTCGATAGGCTTCGGAATTTTTCGGATGGCCTCGAGATTTACTTGTGTGGCTGAGTAGAACTTGAATAACAATAATTAGAGAATATTTATAGTTTGAAGAGGTCCAGACGTCTTCGGCGGTCTTCGGGACTCTTCAGCAAGCTTCGTGTTCTACTTGTAGGACAACGTTGAGTTATAAAGAATTAATGCGGCGTGCCCCAGTTACGGCGCCGGGCAGCGTAACTAGTCAAAATTAAGCAGGCTATGGAGCGCACTGCTATACGTGGTTTACGGTACTAAACTATAGCGACGTGCCCTAGGTGCGGTGGCGGGCAGTATAGCTGGTCGAAAATAAGCAGGTTATAGGGAGCACTGCTATACGTGGTATACGTACTGAACTATGACGACATGCCCCTGGTGCGGCGGCGGGCAGCGTAACTGGTCGAAATTAAGCAGACTATGGTGAGCACTGCTTGCTGAAGTGGTTTACAGGCTATGGTGAGCACTGTTAGTTGAGTTCTTAGGCTATGGTGAGCACTAAGTGTACTGAGTTCTGCTGGATTTGCAATCGTATTTATATGCTTTCTTTCCCTAAGCAAAGTATGTTGAAAAAAGGTTAGTAGAATGGGCATCCAATAGATTTGCAACTTTTAGGATAGCACAAAAAATGAGTTGGAGATTTCGATTTTCTAGGTCTTTGTTCTATGTTAAGCACGTGTACTTTGATATAGGGTAACATCCCAACTAACCAAAAAGTCAGTTCTTGTGAATAGTTAACCAAAGAATAGCAACTAGTTAATTTTTGGTCGATTGTTATCCAAGACGGCCGTAACTACCAACTCTCTTGCGGATCGCTATCCAAGAATCGATTAGTCTTACAGAGGGTAAGACTAATGCAATACTGCAATTAAATTTGTTTTTGATACACCACTTTATGAACTGTATAGTGTGTCTGCAATGGATACGGGAAGTACGTTGATATCAAACTCCAGTATAAACTTTAATGCGGGTTTGTTATAGCTGTAGCAACCTAACATAACTAACTGTTAAGTGTTTAAAAGCATTTCAATTTTTAGCCTTCAGTGTCTTTACATACTAATTACTTCGGAAGATCAATTTATGTGATAGTTCTCTGGCTATGCTACTTAAAGATATTATATTTCTTTTGCTATTAAATCAGAACGTTTTCTTTAAGATCAGTGATTTTACCACAAAAATTTAAAAAGGACTTTTGACAATTTTTAACGTCTGGTTGTTGAGAGAAGTACCTTTGTTCTGCTCAAATTCCTTAAGTTCATTTCGTTATCATTTTCAAACTTTAGACGTGTGTATATACTACAATCACATTCAGCTAATGTTTAGAATAATTCATCAAGTTTTATGTCAATTAAATTTATTTATAAGTAATACGTATACCAATTACTCGGAAAACCTTGTTTCGTTATTGAAGTTTTCGCTTCAGTGAGCAAGTTTCTGTTCGCTTAAAGTTTTTAATTAGTCACTGAGTTTAATTAATCGTTTATTTCGAGAAGTACGAAATGAGCACAAATTGCGGTCATTGCCTAAATTTGCAGTAAATCAAACGTAAATTGGAGCCCTTAAATTTATTACACTGCGATAAAGTTTGATTAAAGTACGCCATTAATATCTGTCCACTAAATTAAGTTCACACAAAAAAATTACCTTTGTTCTTTGATGTGTTGCGTGCAAAGAGCTATAGTGAGTAACTATGTATGGTTTAGGAATATAGGCTTAATGAGTCCACTCTAATTAATGCTAATCTAGAATAAAATGTAAATCACTAATGAGTGAATTATTCTTTTAACGACTAAATAAGCAATCATACTTCCACCGCGTGTTGATAACTAAAGCTTCTCACTAAAATTAGGAAATAGATTTTTTCTCCAAATCTTTTATACGATTAATAGTTCCTTAGATAATCTGATAACGGAACGGCGGATGCATCGATGATTTAACGCCTAAATGCATTATTTTTTTTCGAAAAAAATAATTCATTTATATTGTTTTACAACCTTAATTGACAAAGGATTATAGAAAAGTGAAAGACAACTATTTTTTAAATCGGTAAAAACTACATGTTGCAGAACTGCAATATCGGACATTATATTTATAGTCCAGGGGTTATAGGAAAAGGCGGGCAAAAATAAGGCAGAGCTGATAATTGAGGTATTGATTCAGAGTTTAGTGCTCTACAACCTATCAAAAGTTTTCACTTGTCATAGGCTTGGCATCTTTTTATAGGACCTCAAAGTTGCGCACCGAAAAATATAAATATCTGACCAGTAATCAGTGTTATGTCCCGAAAATTTTTAAAACAATCTAAGCCAATTGATAACAAAGTTCCTAGTGTCAAAAATCGAACCAAAGAGGGCAGCCCACCATCGGAGAGGGAGGAGAGGAAGCACAGTACGAAAGTACATAGTGTACAAAATCACAGACAAGTGATTCAACAAAATGAACATCGATATTATTTATATGGTACACTACAACCTTCATCAAACAATAGTTAAGTATACATTAAAAAATTAGGGCAGTGGTTGAGAGTTTTCCACGCCGCTATCTCAGTCGTCGTCATCAATGTCGGTCGCAATTGCTGCATTCCCCGCTCGTGGCTCCACAAAGGCACATTCCCCTGAACTGCATTTTTGCAGTTTGACACCCGCAATTCATTCGACAGTACCTATTACTACGACAGCAAATTACATGCAGTAGATTTTCTAGCGCAAGAGAATGTAGGGTAAGAATTGGAACGAGCTCTTGTCCACGTAAAATCAAACCCCATTCTGTGACCTGGATCGATTTTTCGAGCAACTGCTGAATCTGGAGATACATCCGAAAAGAATGCTATCGCGTAGCTGCTGAAGTATGAAAAAATGTTGGTATATTAATGGTTAATGTCACCGATTGCCGACCGATGCTCCTTCTATAAGCCACAAACCGCAATTCATCCAAGGTCCTGCATTTCTTTTTGTTGTGTACATAGAAAGGATGAAGGCCTCTTCGACAGACCCAATCACATCCGGCGACGCCAAAAATGTATAGAACATTTTGGCGCTTTCTTGTTGGTCTTTATTTTCCATAAGCAAGTCAGCAGCTAATTTCTTCCTCTTGATATAAAACGCCGAAACAGTATCACATTCTGTGAAAGCATGTGCAAATAACAGTGTGTATTTGATGGATATAAGAACGTTTTGCATTACTAATTGGAAACTTTCTGGGGGTTCCTGCTATATGTAGCTTGAGAAACGATATATTTCCTTCTGTCGGTATCGGAAGCTACCTATGTGACCACTTCATCGGCCAACTTGTCTGTCGTTGCAATCAGACTGTATGTGTTACCTGTCGTTTGTATAGTATTAATACCAGAGTTCCTGAGGAGAAGAATCAACAACTTGAAAAATGCAGATTTATTTCTGCGATTCCTCAGAAAACTCTCCTGAGAGGTACTTACTGACATTCCGTATGCAATTTGTAAGCTCGCACTAGTTTTCTTATGATATCTGCGCCTGTGTGCATGGACTTTTGTGTTTTATCAAATACAATGGTTACTTGCGAGGAAAAATGCTTAAGAACATAGCTCTTGTAGGACAAGTAGACAGCCTTATACGTTCCTGATTTAGGCCAGACAACTACCTGCAAAAGATATCCGCCGTCAAGAACGTAGGCGGTGCCGTTTGGTGGGTCAGACACGCAAGGCGACAGAGATTCAAAGGTCTCAGCAAGCGACGCCTTGTGTGTTGCTCTCATGAGGCCGTTATTGAACAAAGCAGGCACGCTTGGAGTTAGTTCATATTTAAAATATTTTGCGAACTGTGTATCGTTTGGACGTAACCATACAATTCGATTAAATAACTGGTGGAGTTGACTATTATGTTGTCGTCGTGTACCCTTATGGTGGCATTCATGGCTGACAACGACATAACTCGATCCTTTCTCTTCAGTTTAACAATATGAAAGCCCTCGCCGTTGATTTTGTCCATAGGAGCTGTTCTTATTTCAGAAGCCCACTAGCAGTTCACGCTTTCATCAGCAACGATTCCTGTGGATAAACTAACAAGTTGGTCGTGAGGACGGAGTGCGAAGGGGGGATGCTGTAAGAACAACTCGATCAGCTTTTCTCGGTCTTTATCGTGCCGCTCATGACGACTAGCTCACAATTTCCCATTCGATGTTATGCTCCTCACACCACAGAAATTTTCCATCGATGCATAGGTAGGCACACAGGTGGGGAATTGATCTACTTAACCAAAGTAGTGTCTGCGATTCCACTGCCCCTAGCTTTTATTGCTCTCATGAGATCGTGCTCAATTGTAAGATCCATTGCATACCACTTCAAAGTAACCATCATGGCAGAACTTATTAAAATTGATCTCTCCCAGTTTGTTTTCTAGATCTTGCATATTTCGAAGATACACACGAACACATTTGGCGTAGGCAACATGACCGCTAGCGTGAAAGTAGGGAAGCATATCACGTACGCAATTCAGATATAGGTACCAGTCCCCAGTTTTGTTCGCCCTGATAAACTGAAGCACTAGGTTTACTGGCCGAAAGTAGTTTACCAAGAGGCGTGAGAAGCGGTCTTAGCTAGCTAATTGTTCACTGGTGCCAAATATTATATTGACAAGGTGTGATGTTATATCTAGGTTTACGGTGTCTGAAGGTAAAATGAAAGCAGATAACAAATTGCATATAATGTTATTCACTGACCTATCCCAATCAGATAGCTCTTCGCACTTCTGCAGAAAAATATTTGGTATGGCTACCAAGGTTAGAGTATGAGCGCGAAATGCCCCAATGAATTCATGGCTAGTGATCATGTGTGTTACTGTAGCGGGAGCATAAACAGTAGTACAAAGTTCTTCTATTCTACTAACACTCGTAAGGTATCCAACGACACCCATGAAAGATATTATCGTATGGAAGCCACCCAGTCGAAGTACAACATTTGCTAACTCCGAAGAAGAAGCAACTATTTACGCTACTTTGCTATATAGCGACTGATCAAATGTGACAACGGCATTGTTGTGTCGGTAACAGCAAAACAAAAAGCTGTGTAAATGAAGGATCTCCTGTAACAAGATTAATGTTTCAAAAGTTGCACACTGACCCATAGAAATGATCATAAAGCGAAAACCTAAGATACAGTTTCGAATCTTTCAATTATTAAATTGCTTTGACATAATCATTTGGGCCCTGCATAGAAGTTTAGGTTATTATTTCATCCCACTAACTATTATACTTTAGTATTTATCAACTTATCTTTTGTAATTAATTACCTAATATATGTATATATTTAATTTTAAGCGTCACTTTCTGTTTATAACCGATATAAGTCAAAAATTTGACACTGTCAGATATGATTAATAAGAATGTCAAACGTAATTAAAAATTAGATTGATGTATGGTTGTGTACATGATTTATATTTGTTAATCTCCAAATTATCGTCATCCGTCCCGGTAGCGTAATTGGAAAACGCACGGGCCACGAAAGCTTAAAATACAGGTCTGAATCCTGTCCGCGACTTTATATTCTTCATTTTTCAACCACTAGCTCGATTTGATATGATCCCTCGAACTTTGCATAAAAGTTTAAGATATTAGTTCATTTTATTAACTATATATATATATATATATATATATATATATATATATATATATTGCTGTGAAACCTACAAAAAGCCTCACCAGAGTAAAAAATATTCGAGCCTCTTGAATTGGGCACCAAGATTTGCTGTGATTCTCGCCCTGTTGAATCTCTTCAGATAGTCGCCTTTTTACTCTTTCCGCCTCGGCTGCTCACCTAGTTAAAACTTTCATCCTCATTCATAAAAAAAAAAAAACACATTCCTACCACAAACATCAACGTTAACTCTATTTGCATCAATATTCATAATACATTAAAATTTCAAAATTAAATTTCAGCATAAATTTCAGTATCATAAAATTTCAAGTTTAAATTTGTCATCATTTTTAATTTGCATCCAGAACTAAAGTCCTGGTAGGATGCATACTAATTAAGTTACAATATGTGCAGACCTAAGTCTGAATAAAAGGGAGCATCTTCCACCCCTTTACGTTAATTAAACAGGTTAGTCTAATTGAGCTCAGAGACATCCCAAATTTTCATCATAATCAAAACATAAACTGCTAAATACTCCTTTCTACTTATACAAGAAAATTTCACCTTAAAATTAAAAATTTGTTGTTTATACAAATTCACTACTGTTCATTTTTTTTTATCAAACAAATTATAAAGATATTCAACACACACCAAAACATCTAAGATCGAACAAAATTGTATAATTTGCCTGAAGGTTACTGCACTCGTGGCTTCAATGTACATCGTCCTTGCTAATTCCACCATTCCAGCTGGTTTATGTTAACGTCCTCAGATTCCTGGTCGCCTTTTAAAATTCATCTATAACACCATTCGTTTAAAAAGTTTCAGGGCTTCTCAGGAACGCATCTATGTATATCTAAATCTTGTTTGTAGATCCAATCACGTTTACTAATAACATTTGATTACTCACTCCCGAAAAATAGCACTGAAATTCATACTTCTTTCCCGCTATACCCAAAACTGCCTACTTTTGTTTATTCATTTATCGTTACAAATTTGGATAATTGGTACAGTAATACTCGCAAATATAACTAGACTTTATTACCTTGTATCTTCTTTTCTAAGTGCACTAATACATAATAACTTGTATCGTAGCACGTAAAGAGCAAACTGTTTTAAAGTATTCAATAATAACCAAAATATAAAAGCAAACTGTTTAAAGTATTGAATCAAAATCGAAAATCTAAGAGAGCGAAACTCCTATAAACACGGGTTTATATAATAGCTCGCCTGCACGTTGGTTTTGTCCCGCGACGGCCAGTTTTTAGAATTTCGCATTCTCTGTTCCCTTCTCGACAGTCCGACACAGCGATTCTACTAAATTTTTTACTCGTACCAGTTAAATCTAAGAAATTTTCACACGGTTCGCAAACACGTCCGAGAACAACTAATTAATTTTGTACAGAAATTGTTGTGTTTTCACCTCTCATATCTGCAACTTATTTCACCCAATCGCAAACCCAGTGGCGTTGCTCAAATCACGCCTTTTATTATCCGTGTCTCTGCCTTGCGCATTGTATCCGTCTTTTTCTAACCTGGCCTTAGTGGTGCAAATCGATATTCTTTACTATCGGTTATTTCAGTCCACGTGGATTCATATGTTAATATAAGCTACGGTTTATCCGACCGTTTGCAATATACGCAGAATTTTCATGTTTATCAGCTCGAATTTATTAGAATTTGACATTTAAAAATACGCAGGTGTTCAATCGTAACATTTTAAATAACACTTCTACGATTTGAATATTCCACGTATTCTAGCTTTCTAGATATATTTGTATGCTAGCAACGCGTCTCATATTTAGTATTATTGGGTTTTTTAAAAGCTTTTATGCGTATTATACCTTAATAATCGTTCAATTAACTCCAATTAAAATAATAATGAATGGCATTGACTTCTACCCTTTAATTTTTAGCGAATACAAATTAAATATTAATTATCATTTGTACACTTTGTTTAATACTCGTTACTTAAAACTTGAATTAATTAATATAAATTTTGCACGTAATTTTTATTTGTTTCTTTACTTGGAATAATTAAATTACATACAAGTTGAGCATTTTAATTCTGCTTCTTTTTATAGAAAGCGTCTAGTGAATAATTTAAATCCCTTATTTTTAATGAAACGAATAAATTTGTATGCTCCACGTTTTAATAACGCGTATTATCAAATAAAATTCTATACAAAACCTACCTTCTAATTGAATGATTTAGATCTTCACAGTAGGCCTTTAATTACGCGTACTTTTTCCCAAAGCTTCCTTATACACGGTGATTAAAATTATTTGATGTCGTTAATTAATTTTCTACCCTGGTCTAAATTTGAGTATATTCCCCCTATTTGAATACAAATTATCTCACTTATTCGAATTCAAATATAAAACATTTAGACTGCAAAAAAAATTTACAAAAAAATTGCCTATCTCACTCTACCCTTATCTTTCTAACTTACCTAACTTATATCCAATCCTAAAAATATTTACACCTATCCTATATCCCTATCCTATTCCTAACTCTCACCTAATTTTATAAACTGAAATTATCCCTAACTTCATCACACTTCTCCATCTAATCCTATATACATCCTATATACCTATCCTATTCCTAATTTTTTAACCAATCTTCACTATACTTCACTTCCCCATACCTAATCCTATATACCTATCCTATTCTTATTCTATTCCTAACTCTCCACTAATCTTATAAGAAATATCTACACTTAACCTATCTTATTTTTTTCCTACATTTAATTTTCCTTCGTATCCTATACACCTATTTCTAACTATCTCCCATATTTATCTTATACCTAGCTTTATTTTCTATAAACACTTACTTCTTCTACTCTTCTATATACACCTATTCTATCCCTATATTTCGTTCATTCAATCTTCATTTCTTATTTAAATCTGACTCTTTTCTTGATCCTCCAAGTCTTTCTTCTCACCATCCTAATACCCTTCATCCCTATTTCTCCTCCTTCTATATCTATACTTATCATCCCTATTATCTCACATATAATAAACTTATCATCCCTATTATCCTGACTCTTAAATATTGCTTCTTCTTCAGTCCCTACACTTGTCTGTTTTTCATTTATTATTGTTTCCCTTTCTGCCGACAAACCAAACGATACTACCCTAAAATTAGCGATTTTTCCCTCTACGGAAAATCCTATGTACCTTCTAGAATCCTTGTGTAATGGAATCAGCCAATATAAATTCCTTAAATCTACTTTATTAAAAACAAACTTGCCATTTAACCTCGTCAAAAGTGTGTCCATGGATGGTGGACAATGGAATTGCGGTTTGGTCCATTGGTTAAATTTTCGTGCATCTTTATTTAATTCTGCCTTCACCTGCTCCCGATATGCTGCTCTTGCTTCTACCTCCACTAATTCTGCATGTTTTTGTAATAAAGCTTGAACCTCTACTATCCTATCCTCTGGACATCTTATTGTGTTGATCTGTTTACCTCCATCATCCTCTACCTCTACTATATTAATACTCAACCCCGTGTCATCCTCTGTGACTTCATAACTGCCCTTCCATGGCACTACCCTATCCTTAATCCTTACTACCTTCCTTTCCATATCTATCAAAACCCCTAACTGCATCATACAGTCAACACCTAAAATGCTCTGAAACTTCAGTCCAGGTACAATTACAAACTCCTGTTCACAGCTTAAACCTCCTATATTTATCCTAAGCACCACAACACTATTTACTACAGCAAACTTCTTTTTATTTGGAGCTACTAAATGGCTACGCTTTATAGGCATAATTCTATCACAAACCTTATCCCTAATTTTGCTGACGAATTCCTCCGATATTAAACTCGCCTCTGCCCCCCGTATCAAGTAATACTTCTACGTTATTCTCAAAAATTCCTATATTAATAATTGGCAAACATAATTTTTCTACAGTTTCTGGCTCTACTTCCTCCTCAATTTTGAAAAATTCACGTGGATGTTCATATACATTTACACCGAAATCTAGTGGTCTGTCGCGTTCTAAAAATCCTGTCTCGTCCTGTTTTCCGTGCTTGGTCCTGGCTGTCCTTCTACAACCTGTGCGTACGTCCTCCTCGTATTCATATCCGTGTCCCTATCTCTATTCGGCGTGCTCGTCACAGTCCTGTTTACTTCCGGTAAATTGTTCTGTCTCGTGTAACTAGGTCTTGGCGTCGGTCCCCTAGTCGCACTATTGCTTCCGTATTCCTGTCCTCGTCGTTCCCAATTCGGTCGAAAATTCCTATTATAGTCAGGCCGTCTCGGATAATTCGGTGTCCTGTTGTCAAACCTAACTGTGTTAACGTTTCGTTCTCGTATCTCTCTTGTCCGTCCTACACATACATCGTCATATCTCTGTAAGTATTCTAAAAATGTCTCCCGTTCTGTAATGTTTTGTAAGGCCACGTGTTGTCTGATTTCCAGTTCAAAATGTCGTGATAGGTACTTGATTATTTGTCTGTCCGTCAATGGTGGATTAAGTTGTTTGGCCACACTGTATTTGCGAATGGCATATTGTTCCCTAGAACCTGCAAACTCTCCCTTAAATTTTCCTGTGATCAAGTCGTCCCTAATCTGATCCTGTTTGTGATCACTCCAGTAATGTTGTAAAAATTTGTTTTCAAAGTCTTGATATGTGTCTATGTCCTGTCCTACTAAATTGTACCATGCTTCCGCATTGTCTTTCAATAAAGCCTTTATCGTATTGAGTTTAGTCTGTTCGTCAAATAAGTTTCCCACTAGATTTCTTACGCTATTAATAAAAATTTGTGGATTTACCCTGTTATCTCCATAAAATTTCATGTGTTGGTCCAATGATACGCCACCTGTATAAAATCTGGGATCATCCCCCGTTAAACTTGACATGTTGTATTTAATACTACTAACTTCGCTTTCTACCCTGCCTAACTGATCCCTACATGAGTCCGTTACTTCAGTCATTTTTATATTTATTTCTTCTTCACAAAAAATGCGTACTTCGGACCTTAAATGTACCATTTCCTGTCGAAGACCTGTAATATCACGCTCATTTTTATCAACCCTATTTTCAACCTCCCCCATCTTTACGGTAAGACTATTTTTAAACCCTGTACATTCCTTAGTAGATTGCTCAATTTTCCCGCTTATCTGCTCTAATTTTCTGTTGGACTCCTCCCTCGCTCTATTCGATTCATCGCTTAGCTGTTCTAATTTTCGGTTGGACTCCTCCCTCGCTCTATTCGATTCTTCGTTCATCCTCTCTAGCATTCTCATTATCATCTCGTTTCCTTGATCCCCTGATTCCGTCCTCGACTGATCTCTACTGCCTCCAGCTTCTTCCATTTTCGAATTTTTTCACACAATGCACTATCGTCACTTCCAATTTCCACTTCTTGACTCCTTAACCACTTCTTTCTCTGCATACGTTCTAATTACTCTCACACACTCTAAAATACTCTTAAATTTATACACAAACAGAAACTCTCTCTCTCTCAGATCGCCAGTTTCCTGGAATAAAATCACAAAAAATTTATTTGGAACTTGAGCCTCACTTTTGGGTCGCCATACTTGCTGTGAAACCTACAAAAAGCCTCACCAGAGTAAAAAATATTTTAGCCTCTTGAATTGGGCACCAAGATTTGCTGTGATTCTCGCCCTGTTGAATCTCTTCAGATAGTCGCCTTTTTACTCTTTCCGCCTCGGCTGCTCACCTAGTTAAAACTTTCATCCTTATTCATAAAAAAACAAACACATTCCTACCACAAACATCAACGTTAACTCTATTTACATCAATATTCATAATACATTAAAATTTCAAAATTAAATTTCAGCATAAATTTCAGTATCATAAAATTTCAAGTTTAAATTTGTCATCATTTTTAATTTGCATCCAGAACTAAAGTCCTGGTAGGATGCATACTAATTAAGTTACAATATGTGCAGACCTAAGTCTGAATAAAAGGGAGCATCTTCCACCCCTTTACGTTAATTAAACAGGTTAGTCTAATTGATCTCAGAGACAGCCCAAATTTTCATCATAATCAAAACATAAACTGCTAAATACTCCTTTCTACTTATACAAGAAAATTTCACCTTAAAATTAAAAATTTGTTGTTTATACAAATTCACTACTGTTCATTTTTTTTTATCAAACAAATTATAAAGATATTCAACACACACCAAAACATCTAAGATCGAACAAAATTGTATAATTTGCCTGAAGGTTACTGCACTCGTGGCTTCAATGTACATCGTCCTTGCTAATTCCACCATTCCAGCTGGTTTATGTTTACGTCCTCAGATTCCTGGTCGCCTTTTAAAATTCATCTATAACACCATTCGCTTAAAAAGTTTCAAGGCTTCTCAGGAACGCATCTATGTATATTTAAATCTTGTTTGTAGATCCAATCACGTTTACTAATAACATTTGATTACTCACTCCCGAAAAATAGCACTGAAATTCATACTTCTTTCCCGCTATACCCAAAACTGCCTACTTTTGTTTATTCATTTATCGTTACAAATTTGGATAATTGGTACAGTAATACTCGCAAATATAACTAGACTTTATTACTTTGTATCTTCTTTTCTAAGTGCACTAATACATAATAACTTGTATCGTAGCACGTAAAGAGCAAACTGTTTTAAAGTATTCAATAATAACCAAAATATAAAAGCAAACTGTTTAAAGTATTGAATCAAAATCGAAAATCTAAGAGAGCGAAACTCCTATAAACACGGGTTTATATAATAGCTCGCCTGCACGTTGGTTTTGTCCCGCGACGGCCAGTTTTTAGAATTTCGCATTCTCTGTTCCCTTCTCGACAGTCCGGCACAGCGATTCTACTAAATTTTTGCACTCGTGCCAGTTAAATCTAAGAAATTTTCACACGGCTCGCAAACACGTCCGAGAACAACTAATTAATTTTGTACAGAAATTGTTGTGTTTTCACCTCTCATATCTGCAACTTATTTCACCCAATCGCAAACCCAGTGGCGTTGCTTAAATCACGCCTTTTATTATCCGTGTCTCTGCCTTGCGCATTGTATCCGTCTTTTTCTAACCTGGCCTTAGTGGTGCAAATCGATATTCTTTACTATCGGTTATTTCAGTCCACGTGGATTCATATGTTAATATAAGCTACGGTTTATCCGACCGTTTGCAATATACGCAGAATTTTCATGTTTATCAGCTCGAATTTATTAGAATTTGACATTTAAAAATACGCAGGTGTTCAATCGTAACATTTTAAATAACACTTCTACGATTTGAATATTCCACTTATTCTAACTTTCTAGATATATTTGTATGCCAGAAACGCGTCTTATATTTGGTATTATTGGGTTTTTTAAAAGCTTTTATGCGTATTATACCTTAATAATCGTTCAATTAACTCCAATTAAAATAATAATGAATGGAATTGACTTCTACCCTTTAATTTTTAGCAAATACAAATTAAATATTAATTATCATTTGTACACTTTGTTTAATACTCGTTACTTAAAACTTGAATTAATTAATATAAATTTTGCACGTAATTTCTATTTGTTTCTTTACTTGAATAATTAAATTACATACAAGTTGAGCATTTTAATTCTGCTTCTTTTTATAGAAAGCGTCTAGTGAATAATTTAAATCCCTTATTTTTAATGAAACGAATAAATTTGTATGCTCCACGTTTTAATAACGCGTATCATCTAATAAAATTCTATACAAAACCTACCTTCTAATTGAATGATTTAGATCTTCACAGTAGGCCTTTAATTACGCGTACTTTTTCCCAAAGCTTCCTTATACACGGTGATTAAAATTATTTGATGTCGTTAATTAATTTTCTACCCTGGTCTAAATTTGAGTAATATATATATATATATATATATATATATATATTATATATATATATATGTTTTGACGTGACAAGAGTATTGTAAGTACATAGCAAGTAATGTAAGCAGTTTATGCAAAAATAATTAATCGTTAAGAGATAATGTAAAAAAGCATTATTTGCGGACTTTATGCTTTATCAAAATCAATCAATTTCAAGCGTAAATACATCACCATTAATTATCATAAAAGATACATTTCCTGTTGCATATAAAACATTTGTTCTATTTAGCGTCTTGTGGAGGACGGAACGCTTCACTCTCAATGTGTACTAAAACACATTTTAGCGTGAAAGCAAATATTTTCTATAAAAATGCAACTAGTTCGCATTATAAAGCCTTAAATGAATCATACCAATTGACTTTTACATAAATTCATTGTAAATAAGTAAATTTCAAAAATAAATGAGAGGAATTGAGGAGAAATACATCAGTTTAGTATAACCCAATTAATAAAGAGGCGTTTAGTCCAAGAACCAGTTCCAACATTTAAAAATCCATAATATAAATAAGAATTATTGATTATTTTTTGCATAAGTATGCGACACTACAATAACTATATGTGTTATAGTACGACGGGCCGTGCACGTCACTAATAAGTGGATCGCGATAAAGAGGTAATAAAACGAGGAACTTTTGGAAACTTGTATCAGATAGGCGCGTGTTCATTGGAATGAAATGCAATACGAATCTTGCACGTACTAGAATATAGATAAATTCTATATAAAAGAGAAATTTTATTAAAGGGGAATCAATTAATTAGTTCGCGTCAACCAAGCAACATGTAAATAAATTCGATTCAATTCAGTTAAGTTGCGATGACCTTATTTAAAGTATGCAGTACGCATACAGTAATTTAATAATTACAAGATTGTTAAATGCAGTTATTTGATTTTCTAATATACAATGAAGATCGAAAATTTCTAAAGATAAGAGCTACTTTAAAAATTTAATTGAATAAATAAACCGAGGATGCACATTGGTTTCTAAATGGAGATTTAAATGGAAATTTTGTACGCTGATTTTGAACGTCAATTTAAAAATAAAGGCAAGGTGCCGAAGATTTTTATACCGTCGATTACAAGTTGGAGTAGCTTTTCTTATTTAGGATTTTGCAACTATTACCTTTAGATCTATTTTATTTGTAACTGATACTTGAATTTTTTTATTTAATTTAAGTTAAAATAAGCCCTAATCATATTTTTTTTGTAGGTATATATTTACCAGGAAGTTTGTGTTCAAAATTCGAAACACTGACCTTTTTTATAGACTATCTGCCAAGGATTTTTTTTTGACAAAACAAACCTTGCAAGAGTGAGAATAAAAATCCATGTAAACTATCCATAAGAGACGGGATTGAGTGCTATAAATTTAAACCTAGATTTGGTAAGAAACATTTTTATAATTAAGTAAATAGGTACTTGTTAGAGATAATTTAATGTTTGAAAGAAACAATGTTGTAAATGTTCTATATGCTCTTGTATGAGAGGAAACACCCTCCGGCTCGAATAATGTACTTCAAAGCCCTTACAAAAATTTTAAGGATGCAAATATTTACCTATAGTAATACAGTAAAATGGCAATTAGTGAGTATAAATCACTTAAAAATTAAAAAAAAACTTACCTTAGTGTCAATTTACATTCAGATTAAACTTACAATTAACTTCCAGTATCAGAGTACTATCACTACTGTGCTTGGTTTTTAAAAACGTACTTTTTAACAGACATGTGTATAATTTACCCATTGTTATAAATAATTTCTTTAATGAATCTCTGGGGTAATTAAATCTTAAGGCTACAACTTTTTTCAATAAAATTGCAAAATGCTCATTGTATTCTTATAAATTCCTTTACAGAATAACACAAATCTTAAAAACTAACCTGATCTTAAGTTCATGTGCCTTTAATTATTTCTAGATCAAACAGTTTCTTACTGGTTTAAAGCTTTGAACACTAACTTCTGTCACAAGGACTGATTATCAAATAGAGTTACATAATATCCTCATTAAGTTTAATTTAAAAACCAATTTGCAATAAATTCAACTGCAGTGGAACCAAACCAAATAGATTTTAACAAAATTTATATAAGCCTTGAACTTGATCGAGGACCAAAAGCTGAACAAACAATTAAGTCAATAGTTGCAGTAATATTTGAAGTATTGGTTGAAGTGGTAATTGAAATATTAATTGAACCAATAGTTAAAAAGTTATTCGAAGCATTAACTGAGGCCCACTTTTAAAAGCAGCGAATATCAGAATAGCTGTACGTTTTCAATTATACTACTTATACTTGCACTAACTTTCATTGTGTAGTATATTCAACCTTAAATTTTTTCTCCTGATTCCCAAACATTATAAACCACTCAACATTCAAAAGATTGATTCAAAGGATTTATAAAAACTTCATCTTAACTTCTTAATAGAACTTCCTGACCTTTATTATTTCTGTGTGAGACAACCAAAAACAATAAGAGTAAGGTATTTTTATTTTGCAAATTAAATCATTATTTGCTTTTCACTTGCAGGTTATTATTAACAACTTTTACAACTACCCTTAATGGTCAAACCTAAGTTCAAAATAATCGGCTTCGTTTATTTATCAGTTAATAACGTTAATTAAGCATATAACATTTGCATAAGCCCTATCAGATTTAAGATTGGAATACTTCAAAGCATATTATTAAAACATTTAAGGTCAATATTGTAGCGCCGTAAAATCTGTCCTTGGCCAGAATAATTACATCAAAACGTAAACAAAGCGTTTGCACAAAAAGATGATTGTTAGGAACTGCGGTGCAAATTCCATCAGATGAACTTGATTGGAAAGTACAAAGTTTTTGCATTTGAAAGTATTTAGATTAAAATAGGGAGTCTCAGGAATGTTATTAGCATAATTACTGGAATGTTCTCAAAGTAACCAGTACAATTAGAATGTATGTAAATTGATTTTATAAATATTGGGAGTAAGTTGTAATAGAAGTTTAGTTTTGATATAATCTTTGACTGCAATATGTTCTAGTTTAAAACTTTGTTGTGATATGAAATAAGTAGTGGTACATATGTCATTATAGGTTACTTTCTCTTTGATATAAATTACTGCAGTTATTATATAAATTAATAATTAATGCTTAGGTGGTTAATTATAGTGCTTCGATAGTAGTTTGAAATATATTATCGTAATGTTAAGAGGCAAATACTTGTACTGTTAGCGATTTTCGGAAAGTAATTGACTGTAAGAGCTTTCAGATTTTCGCTGTAACTACGAGTAGTTAAAAAGGCTTGTATAATCAGTTTGTAAATAAAGAACTGTTGTTACTGCAAATAGAGCTTCCGTTACATTATGGTTTGCCTAGTTCAAACAAAAAAGGCATAGCTAATCTATATGTGTTCAACTTTCATCTGTCATAAACTTTGTAACTACGACAATCGTTCATAACATATATATATATATATATATATATATATATATATATATATATTGCTGTGATAAGGGGTTGTTTAGTGATGTAGTGAGTAGCAAGGGTCGCGTAGTAACTGTAAATAGCAATGGGAATCAGAAAACTGCAAAATAAATAATGCGCACATTATGTAAATAGCAAGCATTTAACACCCTGTATATGGACCGTAATTAACTTTAATCAACGCCAGTAAGCAAATTTTCCAATAATAGAACGCGTATTCAGCAGAGATATAATCATACATGTAATTAAACTACGTTGAGAAGTGTTCTACAAGTTTATAAAATAAATACGCAAAAGATAAGATCAAACCTAATAAATGCAATTACGCTGGAACAATAAGCGCTTTGATAAGAAAACGCACTTTCAAATATCAGTTCAAACAAATACATAAACGGAAACAGCAATCGTGTTACATCATTTATTTATTACAATTCTCCAAAAGCTTTATCTATACAAAACAACAGACGTAAATTAAAAGTCCGGCAACGATAACAATAGTTAATAACAGCATGATGCCAAAATCCAAAATAGTTTTATCAGAAATCAACTTGAAAATACTAGGAATGTTAAAAACAAACGTGGTTGGTCGCAACAATCTGTAAGGCTGCTTCGAAAACGAATCCAAGTGTAGTGGAAAAAAGCTATATAACGCCTAGAGGTGAAAAGAAACAGTCAGTCTCAACTTGAAGCACGTCGAATTCACAACACTTTTAAGCAAATATTTACGCGTCAGATAAATAAAATTTATATTATAGTGAAAATAGTGCTGTATAAGAATTGCGTGAAAAAGCTTTTGCCGTTTTTGCAGAAAACGTGAGTATAAATTAGTTAATTAAACTAAATTAAATATTTATAATGATATAGGGTTTCTGGTTCAATTCTGGTACACTTCTAATAGACTTCTAAGACAATTCTAATTCAAAATACTAAGTCTGGTGTTCAAAAATTAATAATACTGAGAAACACGAATTCCAAGTGGTATTTAAGGCGTATACAGAGAAATATAGAATAAAGCGCGAAGTGATTTTAAAACCTAGGGGTAACCGCACTGAATTATTGGTTCAAACATAAAGAGTACAATGCAGAGCATTGGTTTTCGATTGAAGATAATAAGGAGGTGTTGATCCACAACAGGAAACAACTTATCAGGAGATCACAGGTCAGACCTACCTAGTTCTAAAGAATCTTTTCAAATTTAAATTTTAACACTAAATATATTAAATTTTTCTAAAGTTTGTAAGGAGTCAACAGGATTATTAAATACGTTGAAACTAACGAAAAATCATAAAAAGGTCTAGAACGTTCCAGATTTTTTGTAAAGGTGTCGTTTTTGGCGACTTTAAATTAAGTTAAAAAGAATATAAATTTTGGAATAAATAATCCAGATAATATTAATTGACTGAAGGGTGTATTTGGAGAATTACAAAAATTGTGGAGTGTAAATATTATTTCCTTTCATTATATGAACGTTGATTGACTTCGTTTTATCAATTCAAACAGGTAATCATAAAGGGGCAAATAAAAATTGATCATCGTAACGTTGTGCACTCTGTGTAAATTAAAAAGGGCTAGCCGTGGCATAATAAAATTAGAAGATTAGAGAAAAGCACAGAACGGTGGCGTTCAGTTAGAGCGTTTAGCACATCGGCGCACGGCGTTATCATATTAATATTTAAATGACGCAACAACGGGGAGGGGGGAGATACATAGTATATATATATACATATATAAAACAATCCAAAAATTATACATATAGATAATAATAAATTAAAACGTGAATTCCTTAAAATGTGCTACATCCATAAAAATTCTAATACACTTAATAAGAAACCGACATTTGAAACTTGAGTTCTATATATATACCTACCTTCCAAATTTAAAAAAATGTATTTGAAAAAAGAAAATTAAGAAATAAATAATTAAATTATGATATTATTTTGCTTATAAACATACTCACACAAAAGGTTTAGAGATAACTACACAAATTGATAAAGATATTTTAAAATGTAATTTATCTACAAAGTCATTACAATTAATGCTTTTAATTTATATATATATATATATATATATATATATATATATATATAAAGATACCTTTGCCAAACAAAAAAAATCTCATATAAACAACTGTTTACAAAAATTAAATATATAGACAGTATACATCATAATCAAAAATATTTGTTACTGTTCTTGATGATATAATTATTATTATTTTTATTTTTAAATTTAATTATACCATACCATTATACACTGTACATTATTGGTAATCGTCTAATTGTGTCTAATCTCACTTTAGTAAGTATCAGTTATATATAATTTTTAGCTATTAATTCAACCTTGTTCTCATAACTAATTCACTTGTATTTACTTTTAGTACTCTTGATAATGGAAAAATAAATTTCCGAAAGCTTGAGTTTATAAAAAAGTGAACTCTTCAATTATGTTGACCTAAAACCCAAAACGAATTAATATATATATATATATATATATATATATATATATATATATATATTGATATAATAACGCCGTACGCCGATATGATAAACGTCCAGCCACTGCTCTGTGTTTTTCTTTAATCCTTTAATTTTATTATGCCATGGCTAGCCCTTTTTAATTTACACAGAATGCACAAGGTTACGATGATCAATTTTTATTTACACTTTTATGATTACCTGTTTGAGTTGATAAAACAAAGTCAACCAATATTCATATAATGAAAGGAAATAATATTTACACTTCACAATTTTTGTAATCCCTTAAATACACCCTTCAATCAATTAATATTATATGGATTGTGTATCCCAAAATTTATATCCCTTTAATTCAATTTAAATTTACCAAAAACGACACCTTTTACAAAAAAATCTGGAACGTTCGAGACCTTTTTATGATTTTTACGTAAGTTTCATCGTATTCAAGGTTCCTGTTGCCTCCTTACAAACTTTAGAAAAAATTAATATATTCAGTGTTAAAATTTAAATTTGAAAAGGTTCTTTAAAACATAACAGCTCTAACCTGTGATATTTTGATGAGTTGTTGCGTGTTGTGGATCAACACCCCCTTATTATTTTCAATCGAAAACCAATGCTCTGCTTTGTACTCCTTATTCGGTACAGTTACCGCTTGTTTCCAAAATTCACTTTGTGCTTTATTCTATATTTCTCTGGATACGCTTTGGATCTCTTTCCTTAAATATCACTTGGAATTTGTAGATTTCTCAGTATTATGAATTTAGAATGGTATTATAAGTGAACCAGAATTGTTGTAGACGCGGATTAGAATTACACCCTAAGGACCATGGATTAGAAGCCGTTTTCTGCAAAATCGCCAAAAAATTTTTACGTATTTTTAACACAATTCTTACATAGCACTGTTTTGCACTATAATATAAAATTTATTTATCTGACGCGTAAATGTTTGATTAAAAGTATTGTGGATTCGACGTGCTTCAAGTTGAGATTGACTGTTTCTTATCACTTCTGGGCGTTATATAGCGTTTTCCCACTACATTTGAATTGGTTTTACAAACAGCCTTACAGATTGTTGCGACCAACGATATTTGTCCTGGACAGTCCTAGTATATTTTCAAGCTGATTTCTGATAAAACTAATTTGGAGTTTCGTATCTTGCTGTTATTGACTATTGTTATCGTGGCTGGACTTTTAGCTTATTTCTGTTGTTTTGTGTAGATAAAGCTTTTGGAGAATTGCTCAAAAATAAATGATATAACACAAGTGCTATTTTCGTTATAACGACAGTAAAACAGAACGTTTATTGTAACAAGTTTTGCCAATATTTTTCTCTTCTCCTACATAGGTCTACTACTAACAACTCATCGAATTTTTAATCTTTATCTTTAAAGTTTGTGCAAATAGACAATCCGGTAAGTCCTGCCATCTTGGAATACTAAATAGTTAAACCAATTGCCTTATAAATTAAAATAAACAGTTCGCTCTAAAGGACTTTAAACATCTCAGTGAATATAAAACTTCAATTAGGTAATACCACTAAGGTTAAATATTAAAAATTTGTTTTGTAAGAATCAGCAAAAATTAAACAAGCAAAGCCAAGTCAAGCCCCCATGAAATTTTAGTTCGTAGTCCTTCTTTTCTACTAAAAGATGAGATAGTTTAATCTTACTGTACATGTTTACTGAAAAATATTTTAAACAAGCTACCCAAGAATTAAATTTACGACAATCAGAAATCTTTCCGTTAAGAAAATTTGGGACTTACATTGCACGCGTTACTTTCAACAGTTTTACATTTTGGAGATATAGAGACTAAGAAAGCTTATGCCATCGGCTAACTTGGCTATTACCCCAAAGAGCAGTTAGAAGTGTGTCGTGACTGAATTTGCTTAGTCTAATAAAGAAAGATGTAATTTTAAATAAAACGGCACTGTATCTCAACAGGTATCAATTAATTTTGAAGATCAGATACAGAAAGCCTTTCATGTTTATTAGCTCTTACTCTTCATCATAATTCTTGAATAAATATAGTGTGACGATGTATAAAGTTGATCCTGTCTAAATCATTTAGATGCATTTCCTTGCAAAAAATAATTAAACATATGCAACTTTAAATTACAAGATACAGAAGTTTACAAGGTTATGACGCGTCTATTTCATTTGGGTGAAATAAATATTTTTCATCAGAATATGAGTATAAAATTCATATTTATTAAAATCATCAAATAATATCAAGAATTTTTATATAGTTTACAAATTTACAAATTCGTTATCTCAACCGTAATTTGTCAGATCTGGCATACAATTTCATCTTTAAATTTTTCCATAAAATAAAATAGCTAAAGTTTAATTTATAAAAGTTGTTGCTAATCGTTACATAAAGAAATTTTTTAAAAACTATTTAATTAATCCGGTCTGTTGCAAATAAGAAAGACAAGCAATAGAAAGCTTTAATTGTTACAAATTTTAAATAGGAATGTACTTACGTTATTTTTTTTAACAAAATATATGAAACCAAAGGATTGAAATTTCAATTATACTGTTTTACGAAAAGAATCTAGTGAACTGAAATGATGGTACTTTTACTTCTAGTTCAACCAACTAGTGTATTGGCATCTCAAGCTTTAAGGGAAGTTGTTTAATACAAACGGTCCTTCATAAACGTTTCAACAAATTCAGCAACAGAATAAATAGCTTATCCTTAATAGCGAATTGTTGATAATTACCTTGATGGAACTACTCTGATGTGATGCAGGATTTTAGCTCGGCTAAACTATAAAAGTTATTGACATCAGCGGCCCGTTCTTGTGAAACAGATCAAACTACCATATACCAACATCTCTGAAGAGGAAAGCTGTATTAGAATACTTGAGTTTTGCGCTAAAAGATACATATTAAAGCACTATCATAGTTCTTAAACTAAATTTTACCATCAACGACCCCATTATAAGCTACTCGGAGGTTGCAATTGAAATGACCAAATTATCAAGCCCACTCATAAGAACGATTCATTCCGGAAAACGGGTATAATAACATAGTTACCTACAATATTAATGTTAAGTTGCAATTTTAAACCATTACCTTGAGGTTGTGACGACGTTCACAACAAGGTTTCAAACACCTGAAGTATATAATTTGCTATAGAGCGAAGTATGGAATTTAACCTTGCAATAGTATTAATATGAAATAACGGATTGTTTATTCTTTCCTATCTGGAACTAAAAATTTACTATGAATATGAAAACCTATTTAGGATTGCAAATTAGTAATTGAACAAATTTTACATTTTCTTTTCTTATAAAATAAAGTTGTTACCAAGCGAAGCACAGACGATGATAACAAAAGAGTTTTAGCACCTAAAGCTTGGAAGCTGTTTTATTTATCAAGTTGTAATAATATGAACTTAGAAGATATAAAGCAGCTAATTATGTGGATTCAAACTAATAATACGGATCATTAAATAGTATGGCAGTTACGCGTGTCACCATATATATATATATATATATATATATATATATATATATATATATATTGATGTAGTAAGCCCCGCATTGGAGCGTCATTAAAAGTGTGGTATATTAAAGGCCACACGTTGAGGTGCAGCTAAAAAAGTGCTGTGACAACGCCGTTCGTTGAGGCGTCACTAGAAGAGTGCTGTGAAAACGTCCCGCTTTGATGCGCCGCTAATAGGGTGTTGTGATACAGATATGGCAAATTGTAAAATTTGAAATTATTCACTTACCTTCCTTTCTAACTTTGCCTGGCTAGTTCAACTCCTACATCTTTTACTATCTGTGTGCAACAGTTTAACCTAGGTCTACCTCTACCTCTCCTTTTTCTATCTCTGCTTCTAATATATTCCGCACTATTTTCTCATGTCTTAGTATGTGACCTATCATCCTATCTCTCCGTTTCTTACTGCTTTCCACATATTTCTTTCTTTCCCTACCATTTCTAGTACCTCCTTGTTCTTAACTTTGACTGTCCATGATATCTTCATCATTCGTCTGCAGCACCACATTTTAAAAGCTTCTACCTTTGCTTGTCCAATTCTCCTACTGTTCAGGTTTCACAGCCGTACAGTACTGTATTCTACACATATGTTTTAAACAATCTTTTCCTTATTTCTATGTTTGTTGTCTTTGAACACAGTAGTTGCTTTTTCTTGTTAAATGTAGCACGACCTTGTGCTAATCTTTGTTTTATATCTTTTGTGCTTTTTTCCCATTTTGCGTTATTTGGCTGCCTAGGTAGCAGAAATTCTTAACCCTTTACAAGTTCTCGTTACCTATTCGTATTCTTGTTTTTGATTTATTTCCCCTGCTTTGCATACTAGAACTTTAGTTTTATTTTTTAACTTTCATACCGTTGTAACAATTATTTTGACCTCTGCAAAGCACCAATAAATTATTAGTTAAATACATCTTTTTGTCTGTTCCATTAAACCAGTAATCGTCGGCAATTAAATAAATATCCGTATTGGGATTATGTGGTCTTACCACAATACAGAGATGCAAGTTTGATTGCTAACATCAAGCGTTAACTATTCGTATAAACATTTCAATGCCAAACACCTTTGATATTTTGTGCGCAACGTGTTAACGGTCATTCTGGCTAGAACACTTGGCACAAAGACATCATGGAGAAGCTCAGACTTCTGGCCAGTAATTTGCAAGTGGCTGTACGCCTTTGTAAAAACTCAAGTGTAATAAACACTTGACATAGTGTTTTTAATAATGGTAAGCAAATAGATATAATCTCCTAGACAAACTAAATAATTTTGTTGTAGCGCTCTTTTCGTATCTTCTTTTTAGTCTGATCCCGTTTTATCTGGTTTTATAAAAATTAACCCGCTTAAATTTTGTGTTGTATGATTATATGAATCTTTTCTTTGCATTTACGATTATCGAGTTTACAATTCAATGTGAGCATTTATCAAGTTGATGATAATATTCTAAATTTAGCAAGAAAGTACTTCAATGTAGAGATAATAAATATTGGTCTAACATGAACGTCCTTCAACTTTATCATAATAGGTGGATTTAATAAAACGTTCTGCGATGAAATTGTATATTTGAAATTTCACCGGAATGTTCTACAATTTAGATAGCAATTCTTTGGTTACAATTTAAACGTCCAATAATTAACGGTAACGATTTTTTTAAAACTGCTAAGATGAATTTACAATTTACAAATTACACGCAAGATAATTGTTTTGGTAACGATCTAAATTGGAATGGATTTTGGTTTGTCTCGTTATTGCGTAGAGGAAATACGCTTTAAGCTCATATAGTTGGGTACAAGAAACACGCAGCTGGTTATTTGGAGTACAACACGTGAAGGCGACGTCACCTGTTTGTCCAGAAACCGTATGTATATACTTTTGCTCTAACACGATGTAACGCTGTCACACAAACAAAAACCTGTTGAAACGAGGTAAGAGCTTTATATTGTACTTACATAACGTCCGCACTTGACGAACTTTGATACAAGGCTACACAAGAAAAATAACTTTGTGATGACCTATAAGTATTATTTTGTTTAACAAACTAGAAAGGACTTTGATAATTTTTTATTGCCAATATAAATGCAGTGTAGTAACCGTTATTATTATTAACGAAATTAAGCAACTCCATTGAGTTCCGATTAAAGTTTCATTTATGTGTAATTATAGTTAAAGCTTTTGAACATTGAATTATTAGATATTTTCAATATTTTCACATACACTTGTAAACCGAATAACAGATCTGATATTTTTGGTATTAATTTGAGTTAATTTTTGTAGTAAAAAAAACGCTTAACGTATTTGATATTTTATTCAAATTTATAGTTCTACCTCTGTGTAGAAAAAATTATAGTAACCTTTTTGAAATGTAAATTTTGTACATACAAATTTTATCACAAAACAACTTTTAATTAAAAAATCACCATTTAATTTTCTTAATTAATTGTGTTTTATTTTGAACAAGTCAGAAATAGTGCAACCAGGTCAAGGAACAAAAAGCATAACTACCTTCGAGATAATGATATTTGTAGCTTCTATTTAACAAAGAAGCTCTAATTGCTCTTTCAGAATTTGATGCCTAATATTTGTGTCTATAAAATTGTGTGCATAATCAATCTTTTCAGCTTTTTATTATGAGGTAGCAAGAGTATACCTCTTGTGTCCTCACTTTGTTAATTTAATTCAATTTTTTTACAGCTCCTGCGTAAGCAGTTAACACGATATTCCTCTCTTAGGACTTCCAAGTCCCCCTTAGGGAAAACCTCTGTTCAAAATTTAATGACCTGGTGGCGCCCACCCTAAACTCTTATTCTGGTATGAATTAAGCCATAGTAAGCAAATAATGTTTTGTAAAAAGAACCACGACCAATCCTCATAAGCTCTAACACCTAGCATAGCCGGAAGATATTTGCGTTCCATCATTTTAAGGAAATCCTTACTTAAAGTCCACTGGTTCCATTTAAGAATAATTAAAGAATTCACGGGTTACTTTAATTATTCAATTAACCCCATCAGTAAGTAATTATGTAGTAAAACCGTCTCTCTCTGTTAGAACAGTTTCCATTTCATTGAGAGCAGCTTCTAACTTTTCCTTGCTAGAAGCTAATAGCGCTATATTATCTGCAAATCTAAGCATATCAATTTTTTGTCCCTGTATAGTAATTCCAAATGTCTTCCTGCATTTGACAGTATTCATTGCCTCTTCTATGTACAAGTTAAAAATTAATGGTGATAAGGCACATTCCTATCTCACCTTCCTAATATTTACTTCAACACGTTCCTGCTCTAATTCCATTACAGCTGTTTACTCTTTGTATAAGCTATGCACTATTAGGTCTATCCCTAAAACTCATTCCAATCGTTTTGAGTATTTCGAACATATTTTTCCATTTTACATTATCGAATGCTTTTTCCAGATCACAAACCCTATATACACGCTTTCCCCATTTTCTATTGTTTTCTCCATTATCAGCCTCAGAGCTAAAATAGCATCCCGTGTACCCTGTTTCGCCCAAATCCAAATTAATGTTCTCCTAGTATTTTTTCAGCTCGTTTTTCCATTCGTCTTTGTACAATTTTAGTTAATATTTTTGGTACGTGTGCAATCAGACTTATAATTCTAAATTTTTCATATCTATCCGCGCCCTTCTTTTTTGGTATAGTTACTATGATGCTACGTTTGAAATCTTTGGGTATCTTGCCTGTCCCATACATATAGCTTACAAGTTGGAAAAGACGTTCTGTTACTGCCTGTCTAGCGGCTTTTAAAGTTTCTGCTTGTACCTTATCTGTACCCGCGCCTTTCCATTCTTCAAACCATTTATTGCTAATTCAAACTCATTTCGCATTATAGGAAAGGTAGGATGAATCCTAATGATATAACTTTTTTTTTGTATAAATATTTACCAGGAAAGTTTGTGATTAAAGTTCGAAACACTGACTTTTTAATAGGCTATATGTCAAGGCGTTTTTTGGCCAAAGCAAACTTTGCAAGCGTGGAAATAAAGCGCCAGGTAAACTATTCACATGAGACGAAATTTGAGTTCTGTAAATTTAGAGCTAAATATGGTGAGGAACATTTTTGATAATTAAGTACTTGTTAGAAATAAGATTATGTTTGAATGAAACTATGTTGTAAATTTTCTATATTCTTTTGTATGGGAGAAAATGTTTTAGACTAAATAGATGATTTATGATGTTGCTGTATTTGATTTCACATTGTAAACTCCATCAACTCCGTTGAGATAGCCAGGCAAAGAAAAGCTAGGAAGGAAGGTAGGTCTACAATTTTAAATTTTATAATTTGATATATCTGCATCACAACACCAATTTAGTGGCGCACCAACGCCGGCCGTTATCATGGCACATTTTTAGCGGTGGCTCAACGTGATGCCGTTTTACAGCAATATATATATATATATATATATAAATTGCTATGATAGGGGGGTTATTTGGGGGTGTATTGAGTCGTAAGGGTCGCGTAGTAAATGTAAATAGCAATAGGAATTAGAGAACTGCATTTATTTAGCATGAAAAATAAATAATTTGCAATATATGCAAAGGACCGCAATTAACTTTAATCAATGCCAGTAAGCATGTCTTTCAATAATAGAACACATATTCAGCAGAGAGATGATTATACATGCAATTAAACTACTTCAAGAAGCGTTCATAAATTTATAAACAAATAGATACGCATAGAATAAGATGAAACCTAGTAAGTTATCACGCAATTAAGCATGCGATAAAGAAAGAATGTAGTAAAGCGCTTTGATAAGAAACGCACATTTCAAAACAAGTTTTAAATACAAGCAATAAACAGAAACATGTTGATTTGCATCATTCATATTACATCATTTTATTAGTTCAGTTCCCCAAAAGCTTTATGTACACAGACAAGAGCCATAAGCTAAATTAATGACCAAGGTAAATTAAAATTTTCAGTAATAATAACAAACAAGCCTGTCAAAGATCGTGAAACAATAAAAATACGAGCAGAAAACGTAATTACGGAATAATTTCATCACAATTAAACTTGTTATACTCCTAGGAATATCCAAAACAACTTATGGTTGGCTACAAAACTTTGAACGACAGTTCAGATAAACCAATGAAATTTAGATAGCATAAACTATATAACACCCAGAGTTTGTTAAGAGGCTCAGTCTCAATTTGAACCACGTCGAAGCTGCATCACTGTGACGCAAAAATTTACGCGTCGAAATAAATTTCAAATTAAATTATTAAAATTTGTGAAAAGTGGTGTTATATAATATTTGAGAACAAATTATAGTGAAGGTATATGAAAAAGCTTTCGCCGTTTGCTGATAACGTGAGTAGACATTTTTTAATTAATTTAGGTTAAATGTTTTATAATAATGTAGGGTTCTACGTTGCACCCGAGAAGTCTAAGTTGCATCCGGGATATCTGAGTAGCATCCACAAATCTAAGTTGCACCCGAAAAGTCTAAGTTGAGAAATCTCAATTGCATCCAGATCTAAGTAAAGCACGAGTAAAATTTTGGGAACAAAAATTAACAATACTGAATAAAATTATTGGTTCAAACTCACGTGAACGAGCACAAAGCAGAGCATTGTTTTAACGAAAACAAGAGGTTTGATCCACAACACGTAGCAGCAAACCAAAGGGGAAAAGGACACACCGGGAAAACCACAGGTCAGGGCTAACTAGTATAAGGCATCATTTCAAATTTTAATTCAAACACTGACTATATTTTTTTATTTTGTAAGGAGTCAACAAAAATATTTTTAATGCGTAGAAATTTACGTAAAAGGAGGAAAGGTCTTGATTGATTGATAGTATATGCTCTTACGTGTATTAATTGTTGTGTATTCGGTAAAGTGGCAAACAACATCTTGTTTTAAAATGTGTAAAGCTGTAGTAACGTACCGAAAAAGTAGTAAAAGTGATTTGCACGAGTGGGTGAAAAGGTCTAGACAAAAGGTGCCGTTACTACACGACTCAATTGAATGATGGGATGATACTTGGGTAAGCGAATCTTAAAGCTTAACTAGTATGCATGAAGTGTACTGGGTATGGAATGTTAAGTTTGGACAAGACAAATATCTGGGTAGAAGGTGAAAGGTGGTGGCAGGGATTTGGATAATGGGGATCAGTTGGATCCAGACATAATCGAAGTATATGGACACAACGACGAGGGTTTCTAGTACCCATCTTCAGAGGTGCCTAGTCCAGGTAAAGAAAATTAATTTTCTGCTTTTTGCTCTAACATTTGTATTGTTATTTTTGTGTTTGAGTGTTCTGACTTATTGGGGGTGTATTTTATTACCAAAAAAACTCATTTACAGGGGTATATGTACAGAATAATTAATATTGATCATTTAAAAAGGTTTATTGATGATATAAAATGTTTATTGATGATTTAAAATGTTGTTGTAAGGAGTATACGGGTCCTTAGATTTATTTTTAATAAAAAATGCTAGGTGCAAAAGCATTTAGAGGAACTGGGTTATAATGAGCTCAAAATAGACCAGAATAAAATTAATTTAGGGTTGCACGACGGAAGCATCTACTCATCTAAAATAAAATTGTTAAAGTATATTAAAACCAAGAACTTTAAAGGATTTAATGATTGAGATGGTAAACAATTTTATCACACTGTATGTACCAAAGTGTAAATATTTTATTAATAATGGAAACCTGTTAATATGTGTAAATAAAAAGGTTGTATGTTTTGTTGCATTATTTGAGTGGTAATTTCATTTGACTGTGTTTGTAAGAAAGGAAGGTACTTAGGATAGCAGGTATGCAAGAAGAAGCCGATTGCTCAGCTAGCCAGAGTGAGCAGAAAGAAGGAGGCGTTCCAATAGGTCGTATAAGAATAAAATTTGTTTTATTTTCAGCAATTTTGCGACGGCCCGTACCCCGTACCCCGTACCACGGCCATTTTATGTTCGAGAATTTGGAAAGTTCCACAGCAATATTTATATATATATATATATATATAAATTGCCGTGTTCTCTGGGACAATCCCAGGGACACTCAAACCTTATCCTAAAAACCATTCGAGCTCCGGTTCCTCTTCCCAGATATCAGCTTCGTCTCAACAGCAACATTCTATACCAATATTTCATGCATACAAATTGCTTTCAGTTTTGCTTACCCTAAAATATAATCTCTTCATTGAATAACTTTGTCGCAGTAACGGCACCTTTTATCTAAACAAGCACCAACTCATGCAAACACTTTTATAATTTACGGTCCGCTACTACAGCTTTTATGATTTTTAACAGGATGTTTAATGTAACTTTACTGAGCACAATAATTGCTAACCGAATGCTTTGACTATTATAGGTTGAAGATCTAAACCCGTATTCAGATCTTAATGGAAAGAAAAAAGAGCTTTAATATATTCGTTTGTGTATTTATATTATTTGCAAACCTCCCTAGTGGAACCTGTTTCACACGAAAAGCTTGTTTTCGAAACGGCTTCTTAAAATTTTGAACGTAACCGACTATAACTTCTGAAAAATTTCTTCCGTCCGTCGTGCTGTTCACATAGAATTTCGTTTCCTACCTTACCGTACTGCTTGCCGTACTGCTCGTTAGCAACCAATGATATAATTTCCTGTCGTCACAACACTCCACCTATCAGCTATCCATCTCTGTTCTACGCATATTTGTTGTCTCTTTTAGAAACCCTCTTGAGTTACAGAAAATCGATATTGTAGTCCTCCTTCACAAATACTCATGTATATCTTACGTGACTTTAATCCAACGCTTTATTTATACTTTTTTCTGTCTGTTTAATATTATCGATTGTTTATTCTACTCACTCCTTAAGGTACTGGTTATTGTAGCAGCTTATCCAAATTGACCGTTGCAAACAATTTCTATGGAATTTTGTGCTATCGTTCGTTTTATATTCTATGAACCTGACATATAACAACAGGTGTTTCTTGAAACAACCGACCGTTAAAAATAACAATTCTTGGTTTTTTCGCTTTGTAGTATTTGTATAACCGAACGTTGGCTTTTAAAATGAACAACATTTGCGTTTAAAATCATTGATTTTTATGCAAGCGCGCTCCCTTCTTGCTTCCATGCGTTTGATTAAGAGTTGTTATAATTACTTATGCGTATCCTTGAGTTGTTTATGTACTCTAAAACTTTTTTCCCTTATATAATTTTCACCTTCCAATTTAAATATAGAAAAATACCTTTAATACCCGTCCGTTTTCACTATATAAATTAATTAATTTGGCGCGTAATTAATTTGCTGCTATTTCTATATACACGGTTGCTAAAATTTTATTGTCTACGCCTACTTACCCTTTAAATCCACAACAATATATATATATATATATATATATATTTGTGTGTGTGTGTATTGTGTGTGTGTGTGTGTGTGTGTGTGTGTGTGTGTGTGTGTGTGTGTGTGTGTGTGTGTACACAGGATCTATACAGAAACAAAGCAAACAAATCAGTAATGGCGTTATTTATAGCATCAAGCTTTGAGCTTGCTGCAATCCGCCTACACGAAACAATCTGTAATTAAATTCATCCCTAAATGGCCAGGTACTTATATTGTAATACTTTAGAATGTAATGATTTCGATTAAGTATAGTATATATGACATAACACTATTACAATAATATGCGAATTAATCTTTGCTACCTACTAGTTTCTAATTTTAAACGGGTTACCATTTTATTATTGGGCCCTTCCTCTTGGCTTATCGCCCGTGTGCACTTCGCAGCATTTACACATTGATCGTAGCGCTCTTGCGTTTAAAACTGAAACTGGCAATACAGTTTCAGTCAATACAACTGCTATCACGAGACGATTGAGGATCTTCTGTGGCCCGAATTAGTCGATATTAATCTAAACGATGTGGTTCCATAAAAAGAGAACAACTTGTTGAAAAAGTATTCGAACCATGTTATGTTCTGCAACGGCAATCGGAACTGGTCACATAGTTTGGGAGATTTTGTGCAATGCTATTTTTGGATACAGTATGGTGCGGGGTCTTGTTTATGTACCAATCACTTATTTACAATAAATGGGTGGTGAAGTTTACCACGAAATGTTCAAAATCTAGGATGTACCACCAAAAGCACAAGAGTGTGGCAGTGATATTATTTCCGTCATTGCATGGATGTTTTGTGTCATATTTTATTTGAACCAATGGATTATAAGTTAAATAAGGTTGTATGAGTCAGAACAAATTAAATTTATTAACGTTCAGTATGTCGCAATCCATTTAGGACACTATCATTGAACGAGATAGATCTTCATAACTTTAACTGAAATTCCCCCTACTATATTCCTTTGTAAGAACAAGTCCTTAAAAGTGCTGTAAGTACATTAGCATGAGCTGCAATCCCTTCCATATAACTACCTTTCACATAATTTTGGATGGGGATTATAGATCTGAACAGCAAATCGATGTAGCTTACAATTGTATTGTGTGAAGTTTCTTAGGAACAATTGAAGTTCTTGCGTTGGAGAAACACTACATTTGCATTTCAGGGCTTTTTACATGACACTGCGCCTTGGTTACGATGTAGTATTTGAAATAGTTTTATTTTTTCTGAACAACAAAAAAATTAGTAATTTATATTGTTATTCGTGCTTCTTACAGCAGTCACCACCTACGCTTTTGTTAAATTTTTATACAATTAAATAAATAGGTACATATTTTATTTTACTAATACTTTGTAGAGTTATAGATATTGACATAAATTCTAAGGCATTTATCTCGAAAAGCTTATGTAATAACTAATTACTCTTTATTCTGTAGTGAAACCCGTTTCGGTGGCTCTCTGAAAGAACCTAAAGAGTTTCAAGAAGCTTTAACAAACTTTAATAAAACTCTGGTTTGACCCGATATAACGCTATTTTAAATAGATTCAGTTTGTTTCGATTATTCATATGCTCATCATCTTATAAAATTCACTTGCAAAGAAAGCTAACTTCGCACATTGTATAGTACTAAAGGTAAAACGGAACTAATATAGCCATCGATATTTTCATTTTAAAAGAGAATTTGAGTAGCGTGCTATTGATCTACTTATTATAATAGCGTATATCACCGGGCAAGGCATCAGCCAAAATATGACAGATCGGCTTCTGCCGAAAAGTCCCCGAATTGACATTGGTTTACCTCAAAACTAGCCAGGCTGCGAAAGCCCCTTTAACTTGCTACTAATAATAATTCTAGTCCCACCTTTGAGCGTCAAAATGCTGCGAGCTCTCAGATATTAAAGCCCCAACTCTGCGTGCTTATTACTTATGATTCGAGTCTGATTAAGTTTTCAAGCTCTATTGCTACTAAAGCACCTAAAGTTGGACCTCCAAAAATTTACGATCTCCGGTTCAGATAAAGTCCTACATTCATGGGCGCCAAAATACTACACACGTTTGATACTGCTCACATCAAAACAAATTAAAATTTCAGTTTCGCAGTAAAGTTTGCCATGGCTGCTCAGCTACCTCTGAAGATAAAACTAACTACGGTAACTCACCTAAATTTATTTACAAGCTCTGAGAAAAATTACACACCAAAAATCACCATAAACTCTTTGTACACACATCGGTTACATATTACATACATCCCCTTTTTAAACTAATACATTTCATGGTCAAATATTACCCCAGATTAATTATTACCAATTAATTATCATTTCAAGTAACAGGACTTTATCACAGATCTTAGTCGTCTACTCCTGGCTTAATATGAGCTCATACTAAACCATTAACCACTCGTGCCAATTTCTGCACATCAAGTTATCAAAAGTTCCTTTTACTTTGTACATAAACAAGAAGTACCAATATCATAAATCATTTTTGTAACATACATTCCCACATAGAAATATAATAAAATAATATAACAGCAAAAGTTCAATCTATAACTCTTTTCAATTTTGTCCTGTTAGTTGAAACGTACCCATAAAGCACAAAAGTCATTAAACACCAGTTATACACAAAAACAATTTAAAAGCAAACATCAGTTACCTGGATAAAATCACTGCAAATGGGCCTGCTATCTTTCCCTCTAAGACTGCTGCATACGGTAACACTATCTGAAGTGCACTAGCCGTAACTGCAAGCTGCTACTATATTACCATAAAATACTCTCGTCTGCCATTTTGATAGTACAACCAAACTCCCCGCATTCTGCTACTGCTCCCGTTGATTGTTGGTAAACAACCAAATCGTTCAACCATCAACCTCTACTCCATTTTACGTGCATACGTGCACCCTCCATACAAAAAAAAATCAAGTAGTCAGTACTTACATTACTCAAGCTTACTGCACATTTTAAACGCATTTATAATTACTTAGCCGTCAGCTTGTCGAAACTCTACAACGACATATATCGGTTGTATACTACAACTTGACTCGTATACTAAGATTGCTTGTTGACAAGTAAGCTGTAAGCTGGTTCAAAACTAAGAGAGCCTTTCTACCATCCGTTGGGGTTTATATCTTGGGCTTGCGCCCCTCTAAGCCTGTTCATTTCTGCAAATTTTGTTGATACAAACACTTGGTTCTTCATAAAACTCCCAACCAACAACTTCAACGACTACTCGTTTTCCGAAAGCACTCAAACTAACGTCCTCCTAATTTTCTACACAAACAAGCTCACGTTAATAATTCTTTGTATATTCGTTTCCAACTGAACCTCACTTCTCTGAAAATCACTTAACATAACAAACGCGCGTATCCCACTCTCAAATCTAGTGGATATTTATCCCCACTGACAATGTTAACGGTTTAAAAATTATGCCCCTAAAGCAACATGTATCATTTGTCTTCCTTCTATATGCGCACTCACATCTCCTCTCTCTTATTATATACTCACACCACAATCTCATATACAAAACAAGCATTATCCCTTTTCCTTCTAACATAAAACACCAAATTTACCATTCTTTACTTTCATTATCCCCGTAGTTAACAAACATTACCCTTCAATCATCGTCTATCTTACTTATACACATTCTTTCTAACCATTTCTTTTTGTTCCTTGTTTGCACGTTCGGTAGTAACTGACATAATCTACCCATTCCACAAGCTAAAAATTCATTATAATAGACAGCTATACTCAAAACACTACCTAGAACTTGATGTTGTTTGTGCCGTCTAATCTGCGTTATTTCGACTCTCTTTATTAAAATACTCAGAAAACCTTCGACAGTTAAGTTTGTTTATCTTTTAAATATGCTGGGAAACTATCTCCTTCTACAAATGTTTAACAAATAATGTATCGGCCACTATGCTTCTATCTACAATACTTATAACTAAAACGGTTTGAAATGTAGCTAAAAGATTTTAACAGGATATAACTATACTCTACCCTTATTATACACAATGATTAAATGCGTTTATTACTATTAACACGCCGTGAGTATTTACATCTGCCAGATTTAAGAAAATTAATATTTTTGCTTGCTAAATTATTATCTTAGCATTATTGGTTAGAAAGGCGTTATAACAGCACGAAATAAATTACCAAATGAAACACTAATGCTCTTATACTCTTAAATATCACAGAAATATATATTGCTGTGGCAGCGTTTCGCATTGGGCGTCACTAAAAAAGTGTTGTGATAACGCCTGTACATTGGGTGTCACTAAAGAAGTGCTGTGATACAGGTACAGCAAAATGTAGATTTAAAATTAATGGCGCACCTTCCCTTCTAACTTTTCTATACCTGGCTAGCTCAACGGAAGTAATGGAATATACAAAATGAAATTAAACACAGCAGTATCATAAGGCATCTATACAGTCAAAAAAGTTTTATCTCATACAAAAGAATATAGAACATTTACAGCATAGTTTCTTTCAAACATAAAATTATTCCTTACAAGTACTTATATAATTAATTAATAAAATGTTCCTCGCCTTATCTAGGTTAAAATTTGTAGAAGTCAAATCTCTTCTATTGTGAATAGTTCAGTCTGTTTTTATTTCCACGCTTGTAAGGTTTGTTTAGATAGTCTATTTAAAAAGTAAAAGTGTTTTGAACTCTTGCCGCATACTTTTGGTAAATATCCTTTCAAAATATATTATAAGATTAAGACCTATTCTACCTTAAATTAAAATGTCAAATACTCGAATATCAGTTACAAACAAAAGATTCTAAAAGTAATCCTTGCAAAATCTACAACAGTGTTTAGCCAATTAATAATTAGCAGCATTAAATACCGTCTGCTTCTATTTTTGAATTGATGTCGCAATCAGCTTACAAGAATTTCCATATATAAATCTCCATTTAAAACATCTGTTACCAAAACTACATCTTTCTTCCAATTATTTAATTAAATTTTGAAGTAGCTTTTTGTATCGGAGGAATCGCCATCTTCATTGTATATTACAAAATCAAATAACTGCATTTAACAACGTACAAATTCCATATACAAACTCTGCACGTTATTTTAGCTTTATAATCAATATTATATTTTAAATATTAATTACTGCATGCACATTGTATACTTTGAAACAACTTTTTCTCAATGTCACATCTTCGCGACTTAATAAATTGAACCGAATTACTGAATCGAATCGAACGAAATCGGATGAATGAATCCTTTTCAATAAAGTTCCCGTTTATATATCCTTATTTAATTACTTTATGGTTCTCCCGACTGTTTAGATTTTACGGAATTCCACTCCAAAGACTACACACTTGTCTGACGCAAGATTTCTGAGAATAACTCTGTTCATTCCATTATTAGCGTCGACTTACAGCATTCTGCCTTTATTCAACATATAAGTATAACGGTGGCGTCGTATGTTATTCTGTAGTAATGCGAAAGATAATAAAATCATTTTTATTATTCGCGCGGCTTCATAGAATCGTTTGTTTATTAATTAGGTATCGACACTTTCTATTAATTAACGTATTCTCGGGAAAATTCAAAAACATATTTTATTTAAAACGCTAAATGAATATTTTAGACAGATTTAATTATTTATTACATAAATAACTAACGTTTTTATTTGCTTTACCAACGGGTTTTGCACATGCAAAAAAGCCGCATCTTCATAATTGAAAACATTGGTTTTCACTGCAATTAAACGTGTTTTTTAATGCATATTTTTACAACAAACGAATGGCTTTGTACTTATGGTGCTTAAAAATGTCGCTTTGCATAAGGTATAAAGTTTATATCTTTTAAACAGTGAAATTCGTTTTACAGTATTTCTTAAAAATTAAACATATTTTTACATATACTGCTTACATTTGTATACACGGCTGTATTAACTATTTAAAATTGGAACTTTTATATATACGGGAAGTGTGTTTTGCTTTTCACATTAATAGCCATGTATTTACAATACGTTTATATTATACAGGGTGAAACAATAAATTTTAGGAAATTTCTATTTTTTTCAGTTTTCTTTGCCTTTGGTGTGTTCTATTTGTAGGCTATAGGATTCAGTGACCTCTCGTGACTCCTGTTGCAACAATATATATACATATATATATATATATATATATATATATATATATATTGCAGTGGAACTCTGGTAAGATCCTCACCAACAAAAATATTTTCGAAAATATTTTAAAATTTTTAAAACTCGAAAATTCAAAATTTAAATAATAAACAAAAAAAAATTTTACCCGTTTCCTCTCTTCCTCGGTTGAATGGCTTTCTTCAACTGCTTCCGGCTAGCTCATTTGGACCTCCTTTTGAATATCTATATTCATTCTCATATTCTATCATTCACGCACACTTCCAATAAAACCACAAAATACAACCAACATACAATCTTTTATTTATACCTATTTACAAATGCAATTCAATATTGTCCATATCTTATTGTTCACGTTACACTTCAGTAAATCTTATTTTGTAATATCCTGTATTTAATTTTAAAATCATCAAACACATAAAATGTACTCGGAGTAAATGGACCTTGAATAATACCTTCTCTAAAATTCCTTCTTTATAATTTATTTATTTTAATAATCTAAGTAAACTGTGGGGTATGATGAGCTCATAATAACCCAACTAATTCTGCATAATGTATGCCCTTCTACTTTGCATACTCTTAAAATAAAAAAAAACAAAGCCATGTACCCTTCACAAAATTTCACGTTCTGATGGAACGTTTAAAAGCTTTATAGACACCTTCAATTTCTAGTTGAATCCCGTAATAAAGTTATTTACATATATTCTGTTCAATACGTAAATAATTCACACCCTCATACGCCACCCCAATATTTACAGTTTATAGGAATCACAATTTTAAATCATTACCTGGAAATTTCCAGAAGATCTCTGCTCTTGTAGATAATGCCATGTATTTTCTTCCTGGTCTGCAGGTCGTTTCTTGCTATTACTAGACGAACCCCATCTAAGTTGATCCGCCAACGCCGCCTTCTCGGTGTAACCAAATTCCAAATTTCATTTCAATTATACTTTTTTCATAGTAATCTACGTTACTTAATGTCCCGACACGAGTTGATTAAAAATTATAGGTGATACCTCAATAAAAATTGTAATCTCGGCACACTAACCGCGTTTTTAATTAAGAGGCTACCACTAAGCAATACAATTTAAATGATTTGATAATACTTACAACTCGTGTTAACTTTTATACGTGCTTTTGGGACGATCGAAATAATAAGGGCTTTAATAATATTTTCGTAAACTATTTATATCTTTCCAATGTAACCTCTCCTGGCCACATTTATCCGAAATTCCCTGCTCACAACAACACATTCCCACAATTTTGCACTCAACCCCATTTTCAAATCCGCGAATTTCCGTCCTCGTTATAATATTTTAAGAAAATTACGCTACACTATCCTCGTGTATATATCAAGTCAAACTAAACATATCGACCAATCGTAGATCTAATGACGTTTTACCAATCCCCCCTATACTATTGTGGTCTCATGCTTATACGTTTTCTACATCTCTTTCTAACCTTGCTTGAGTGGTAGAAAATCAATATCCTTGTTTGTGCGCTGTCTACTACACGTGGACCTTCTCATTAGCATTTTATGCTAAAACATCCGACCGTTTGAACAATCCTTAGAATTATTTGTTTGTTATCTACAAATTAAACAGAACTTGACATTTAGAAAATACGCAGGTGTTTAATTTTACACGAACGTTTTAAATACATTTCCACGATATAGAGTTCGGCGTATTTCTACCTCACTGATATATTTGTCAGATAGTAACGCAAATCATCTTGGTATCATTGGGTTTTTACACGTTTTTATGCATATTATACATCAATAATCGTTCAATTAAATTCAAATTAATTAATAAATTAATGACATTGGCTTCTACCATTTAATTTCTTTGCAAACCTACTTAAATTTCATTAATTATTTATAAAATTTCGTTAATACCTGATACTTAAAAATGAATTAACTAATATAACTTTCGCACGTAATTTCTGGTTGTTCCTTTATACAGGGTGTTTTAAAATTGCTTCTTTTTATATTTATTTTTGATCTATTAAAACCACTCTAATATATATATATATATATATATTTTTTTTTTTTTTTTTAAAATGTTGTGGGTTTTAGGTCGGCTGGATTATTTAAGAAAACTCTTTTTTATAAACCTGAGCTTTCGGATTTATTTTAATCCTTTTTCAAAGGTACTACAATAACAGAATTGATAAATAAACATTAAATAATATTGTATACTCACTAAGGCGAGGTTATAATAAATTGGCGATTAACATAAAAGTTATTTTGGTTATAAATCTTCTAAAATGTATATAACAACTTCAAAATACAACAAGAGGTAAAAGTATTATGTAAATAAAATATTGATAATAAATAAAAGTCAAAAGTTTGATAGAAATTGTTATTAAAAGGCAACCTTAAAAAATGTTTATTATAACTATTCTGTGTATATATCTGTAACACTGTGAGTGTATGTATGTATGTATGTATGTATGTATGTGTGTATGTGGGTGTTTTTTTTTTTTTGTGTGGTGTGTGTGTGTGTGTGTGTGTGTGTGTGTTGTTTTTTATTATATTTATTTATTTTAATATTATTAAGAGAATTCATCTTATAGATCCATTGACAAATTTGTTGCTGTGTGGTTGTTTTATTTTTGATATTTAGAAGATACGTGTAGATACAATTTAAGTTATTAATATCTGTTCTTTTGTTCATAGTATTTTTTTGCTGATAGATGTGGCACATTTCTAGAAACTCTCTTTTTGATTTTTTGTCTTCCATCTGTAATATAATTGGATTGTTAAAATCTATTTTATGGTTTTTAGTATTTACGTGTATACATAGGGCACAAACATTTGGTTTTATACGTATATCGCTCTTATGTTGGGTTATTCGTTGCCTAAGGGTTTGTTTGCTTTGTCCTACGTAACACTCATTACAATCTAGACAATTGATTTTATATATGATGTTCCTTTTATTTAAAATAGGAGTTTTATCTTTAATTTTAGAGAAAATGTAATTTAAGGTTAAAGTATTTTTAGAAGTTATTTTTATGTTAAATTTGTTAAATACGTTAGTTAGTTTTGGTGTAAGGTATTCAATGTATGGAAGAGATTTAAATGTAACTGTACTGTCTATTTGTTTATTATTATTATTATTATTATTTGTGTTGTTATGTGTATTATTATCTGTAATTTCTGTAGTGTGGTTATATAAAAGACGTTTTATTAATTTTGGAGGATAGTTGTTTTTATTAAAATATTAAAAGTTTGTTTAAATTTTTTTGATAAAATGTATGGTGACTTATTGTTTTAATTCTGTTTTTTAGTGTTAAAATAAAATTTATTTTTATTTTGTAAGAGTGATACGAGAAGTAATTTAAGTACCTTCCAGAGTTGGTTGGTTTTTGATACCAATCTAATAAAATAAAATTATTTGTATTTCTAATAAGTAACGTATCTAAAAATGGTACTGCGTTTTTATTCTCTACTTCTACGGTAAACTGAATTTTTTCGTGGTAACTGTTAAAAGTATTAAGTGTTTCGGTAATTTTATTTGCTGGTACAGATGTAATTATGTCATCAACAAATTTTTTAATGAAGGGTAGTTCAAAAGGAAGTTTCTTAATTACTTCATCTAAAAGACTATCCATTACAATTTGTGCAAATATTGGACTTAAATTGGATCCAATAGGGCAACCAAAAGTTTGAATATAATATTCATTTTTGAAGCTGAAGTAACTACTATCAAATATGAATTCTATTATATCTAAAAATAATTGTTTTGGAATATTACATATTTTTTTTATATTATGCCAAATGTTTTTGATATTGTCTAGTACTAATTGTTTTGGAATATTAGTAAATAGTGAAACTACATCTAAGCTTATTAAAACATAATTGTTTGGGAGATGAAAATTATTTATGAAATTGGTAAAATCAAAAGAATCTGAAACATTATAATTATTATTAGTTGTTGATTTTTTTTTTTTTTACGTAGGACAAAGCAAACAAACCCTTAGGCAACGAATAACCCAACATAAGAGCGATATACGTATAAAACCAAATACTTGTGCCCTATGTATACACGTAAATACTAAAAACCATAAAATAGATTTTAACAATCCAATTATATTACAGATGGAAGACAAAAAATCAAAAAGAGAGTTTCTAGAAATGTGCCACATCTATCAGCAAAAAAATACTATGAACAAAAGAACAGATATTAATAACTTAAATTGTATCTACACGTATCTTCTAAATATCAAAAATAAAAACAACCACACAGCAACAAATTTGTCAATGGATCTATAAGATGAATTCTCTTAATAATATTAAAATAAATAAATATAATAAAAAACAACACACACACACACCACACACACACACACACACAAAAAAAAAAAAAACACCCACATACACACATACATACATACATACATACATACATACATACATACACTCACAGTGTTACATGCAGATATATACACAGAATAGTTATAATAAACATTTTTTAAGGTTGCCTTTTAATAACAATTTCTATCAAACTTTTGACTTTTATTTATTATCAATATTTTATTTACATAATACTTTTACCTCTTGTTGTATTTTGAAGTTGTTATATACATTTTAGAAGATTTATAACCAAAATAACTTTTTATGTTAATCGCCAATTTATTATAACCTCGCCTTAGTGAGTATACAATATCATTTAATGTTTATTTATCAATTCTGTTATTGTAGTACCTTTGAAAAAGGATTAAAATAAATCCGAAAGCTCAGGTTTATAAAAAAGAGTTTTCTTAAATAATCCAGCCGACCTAAAACCCACAACATTTTTAGAAAATTACAATAAAGGAGGTCGTTATTAGTAATTCATATATATATATATATATATATATTGCTGTGACAACGGTCGGCGTTAGACGTCGCTAATAGCGTGCTGTGATACAGGTACAGCAAATTATAAAATTTGAAATTGTTTACTTACCTTCCTTGCTAACTTTTCTTAGCCTGGCTAGCTCAACGGAAATAGTGAAATTTGTAAAATGAAATCAAACACAACAATATCACAAAGCATCTATACAGTATGAAATATTTTCTTTCATAAAAAAAAATATCGAACATTTAGAGCATAATCTTTTTCAAGCATAAAATTATTCCTAACAAGTACTTAGTTATCAAAAATGTTTCTCACCTAAAGTTGCTTACAATTTACGGAACTCACATCTCTTCTCTTGTGGATAGTTGATCTGGCTTATTTATTCCCACGTTTGCAAGGTTTGTTTTGGCCAAAAAATTTTTTGACAGAAGGTCTATAAAAAAAAGTCCGAGTGTTCCCAACTCTTATCACAACCTTTCCTGATAAAGATCCTTACAAAGTAAAATGATTAGTATTTATTCTAGCTTAAATTTAAATGACAAATATACAAATATCAGTTTCAAACTATATTTTAAAAGTAACACTTGCAAAAATTCATAAAGCGCTTCTCCAATTCGTAATTAACATTATTAAATATGATCCGCTTTCACTCTTTGTTACGGTTCAATTTTACATAACGCGTTTCCCAATTTTTATACGTACTTCATTCCCAAATCCGACGCCTATGGTTTATTTCCTTATTGTAATTTATCAAGTTTCTTTCATAAATTCAAATTTTAATTCTTGTATGTTGATAACGTGCATAAAACTAATCCTTATCACTTCAATACGGGTCGTGATTATTTGTTCTATTCTGAATTTGATCCTCGATGCTTGGTAACGTTCATCTTATTGTGAACTAATTTGTAGTTCCGCCCTTATTATTTAAATTTTGTGGAATTGATGATCCGTTATTTAAGAGCGAATTATTAGTGAAGATTCTATATTTGCTCTGCTCTTTTGAGCATTTTATAGAAGTTCGAGGTAAGGTTATTTGTAATTTCTATGCACGTAAGCTTTCCACCTGCAGATAACATTATAGAGCCATCTCACATTATAACTGATATTGTAATTTATTTTAATATCATTTTTGTAACAGTTGTGTGTCGGAATTAATTTAACCAACGAATTATTGTACACATTCGTTTGATAGGTATTTTTATCTGCATAATCGTACGCACAAGCGTTGGTACCACCGCACCGCGAGCAGCGTTCGATTGATTTTAAATTTATACAAAATGAACCTAATGAAAATAGACTGCAGCCATTTAATTTCTAATAAGTGTAAGGTACATATTAAAAAGTACGTTGGTTTTATTAACCCAATCGCTTGCATTTAAGCTTTGTTATGATGTAAAGTTGATGTTTATGTTTAACCCTACGAATATTAGAAACCATAACTGTGTCAGTAAACGATTATATGTTATTTGTATTTTCTTGTTGTCGAGTTTTATGTCCGTTAAGCATCTACAGATTGCGTGAGAAACTTCCTAGATTGATTTCGCGGGAGGCGTACAGTTCCGATTTAGGTGGCGGTCTCCAAGACTCTTGTTCACCGTGTCGACCTTAGGTTATTTGTATATTGGTACAAATTCCCACTCCCCCTCACCGACCACAGTCTAGTCGTGGTAAAATACGGTTACTCCTGCGGCTAACGGTGTGTATGTTTTTGTGTTAGGAAACCGTGTTATTGTGGCCCGCCAACGCGTTGTTTGTGTTTCTTAATGGCATTTTACGATATACGCGTAAAATTAAGCGTGCTAAGCCTTTTGTTGTAAAGATTAGTTGTTAGGAAAAAAATAATTTTGACAAATCGATTTTTTTTGTTTTGTAATAATTTTATATTACGATGGATTGTTATCGCTTGTTAGGGGATGAACTTAGTTACGAATTAACTATAAGAGGTTTAAAGTTGCAAAAAGCTACGGTTGAAACAAAGCGGAAACTACTTAAGATTTTATTAAAATCTGATACAACTTGCGAATTTGTCTCTAATTCTTCACTAGGATTTTTAGTAGGGAAATAACTCATTATCTGTACCACAAAAGTAAACGATATTGAGCGTGACATAGATAGTTATAATAGTATGAATAGTGCCAATTTAAATAAGCGTATTCTCTCCCGACTTTTACATGTTTCCGGTAGGCTTCAACGCGTCTTAGACACAGACGAACAACAAGCTATTACTAAGAGCAAATTAAGCGACAAGATTAAATCTATATTTAGCTCCATGGAAAGGAAATCGGAGTTTTTATTACATACGATGGAAGGTAGCTTGCAAAATAGAAATAAAATTTCATTAATTGATTTAGACGTTCCGGTTGAGTAAAACGTGTTAGATGAACCAAATGTATTATTACCCCTTCGTAGTCACAATTTTGACCCGCCGCCAATGGGCAGCGCAGTAAAATCAGAGCGTGAGTTTGACTCTAGCCAATTTATTTCTCATGTGGATAATGCTTCGGGAAATTCTACTCTTAATTTTGTATCCCAGTCTAAAAGTCACACACCCTCTCCAGCAATTTATAAATGGAATATTAGTTATAACGGCATTTCAAGCGTCAACGAATTTTTGCAACGCGTGGACGAATTGTGCGAATCTCGTGGTGTTTCAAAAAATGTTTTTTTTACCTCGGTCATCAAGTTATTTCGAGGTCAGGCACTCACGTGGTTTAGAGCGGCTAAGCATTCTATAAATTCTTGGGAGGAACTAGAAGACCAATTACGGTCGGCATTTCTGTCGTATGATTACGAACTTACCCTGCAAGAAGAAATACGTTCGCGTACTCAAGGTGCTAACGAAAAGGTGGTCATATTCATCTCGGTAATGGAGAATTTATTTAAGACGTCTTCCTATAGAAGCAACCCGTGTGCAAATTATTAAGCGCAACTTATTGCCCGTTTTTCAAGCCCAACTCGCATTGCATCCAACTAATACTGTCTCTGAATTAACCAAACTTTGCCAAATGATTGAAGAGACTCAAACCAAAGCCAGACAATTTCAACCACCACCCTCTAGTAAGAATCAGTTGCTTCTTGAACCCGATCTAGCGTATGATAAAGTTTTTAAAGCGGAATATTTGTCTTGTATTGGCAATAATTCAGAACCTGTTAATATTAATAGTGTTACTTCGGCCCGCTTTGATCTATTAAGTCAAGAAAATGCATTTTCACAAATACGTTAGCCACCTCATCCTATATGTGCCGCTGGAAACCCAGCCCAGCCAAATACTCATTCGATTAAATGTTGGAACTGTAATCAAGAAGGACACAAATCCCGGTTTTGCTCTCAATTAAAGAAGTTGCATTGTTTTCGCTGTGGTAACCCTATCTTAACACTTATAAATTGTCCTAAGTGTTCGGGAAACGGTCATACGAGACGTCGATAGGTCTGTCTACGTGCTCGTCGTTTTCTGGAAATTCGATTCACCTCAATACTTCTGATAACGGAAAAAAGAATTTGATACTTGACCTTGCCCTTAAGATAAAATTAGATTATGTGTTAGGTAACGTAATTGGCGACGAACGCCCGTACCTCAAAGTGGATGTGCTTGGTATACCTCTTTTGGGTCTGCTTGATAGTGGTGCGTACCATACTATCCTGGGCAATCAGGGTTATTTAGCTATGAAAGACCTTAATCTAAAACTATTCCCTAGTAAACTTACCACTTGTAGTGTGGCTAATGGGGATCAATGTGAAATATTATGGGACAATCATCTGCCTATAAGGTTACAGGATAGAGTCGTTGTAGTGGAAGTAATTGTTGTACCTTCGATATCCCAGCCTCTTATTCTAGAGGCCGATTTTTGGGTCAAAATAGGTCTGGTCCCTGATTTACGCCGTGGTCAATGGCACTTTACTTCCGACAACCCCAACATTTCTGCCCTGGAAGCGGAAGCACATTTGACAGCAGATCACCTAGCACGACTTAACTCCACCATCTATAAAATTTTTGACGATATGCCCAATACCCTAGGGTGCACTAGTAGAGTCGAACACGTCATTAAAACTAACGCGGAGCCAATTAAACAAAGATTTTACCCTCTTTTCCCTGCTCTGCAGAAAATAGTGAATACCGAACTAGATTCGATGTTGAGAGATGGGATCATTAGTCTCTCTTCTAGTCATTGGGCTTCACCCATTGTTATGGTTAAGAAGAAGGATGGTTCGTATAGATTCTGTGTAGACTATCGTAAGGTAAACAAAGTGACAGAAAGGGACGCGTACCCCTTTCCTTTAGTTTCCGGTACTCTTGATAAATTGCGTAATGCCAGATACCTAAGTTCGCTGGACGTAAAGAGTGCTTACTGGCAGATTCCAGTAGCCAAATCCTCACGCTCTATCACTGCATTTAGTGTACCAAACCGTTGGTTGTTTCAGTTTAACAGAATGCCGTTCGGATTACATAATAGTCCGGCTACGTGGCAACGTTTGATCGATGACGTACTAGGATTAGACTTAGAACAATACGTGTAGGTGTATTTGGACGATATCTGTATCGTTACCTCTCAATATGACAAACACCTGGAAGTCCTTGAGGAGGTCTTTCGACGGCTTAAGTCAGCGGGGCTGACTATAGCTCGCGATAAGTGCAATTTTTGCCGTCCCGAGATTAAATATCTTGGATATGTCATCAATAGTAAAGGTTTCCAAGTTGACCTTGGGAAAGTTTCAGCTATTTTGGAATATCCTCCTCCCAAAAATGTTACGGAAGTACGCCGATTTTTAGGACTTTGCGGATGGTATCTCCGTTTTATTCCTAACTTTCCGTCTGTTATTTCACCTGTTTGTAAACTTCTTCGAAAAAGTCACCCATTTTCTTTGAGTCCTGATTGTGTGACTTCTTTTTCGACAATTAAGGAATTATTAGTTTCCGCCCCAATCATGAATTGCCCTGATTTTGATGAGCCTTTTATTATACAGACTGATGCCAGCGATTATGGCTTGGGCGCAGTGCTGTCTCAAACGAAAGATGGTGTAGAAAATGTAATTAGTTATATCAGTAGGTCGTTTGCCCCTAACGAACGCAAATTTTGCACTACTGAAAAGGAGTGCTTCGCTGTTGTATAGGCCATTGGAAAATTTCGTTCTTATGTTGAAGGTAGTAAATTTACAGTTGTGACCGATCACTTTGCCTTATTATGGCTCGATAATTTAAAAGATCCTGCAGGTCGTTTAGCACGCTGGAGCATTCAACTGCAACAATACGACTTTAATATAATACATCGCCGAGGAAAGGACAACGTTGTCCCCGATGCTTTGTCCCGTGCGGTCCCTATTATTAACCAAATTGAGGCTAATACGGCATCCCCCAAACCTCACTTTACCGATATCCAAGATAGGTGGTACATAAAAATGTGTAAATTGGTGTCAGAAAATCCTTTGAATTTTCCGAATTGGCGGTATGATGGTGCCAACCTATTTAAAAATTGTAGAAATCCGTATCCAGAATTAAAATCGCCTACTACTGAGTGGAAAACAGTAGTGCCCAAATCTCACCGAATTGATTTCATACGTCAGAGTCATGATAGCGCTACTGCTGGACATTTGGGTGTGTTTAAAACCTATCATCGCCTTATGAATAATTAATTTTGGCCAAAAACCAAAAGCGATGTTAGTAAATATGTACGGAATTGCCGCACCTGCGTTGCGTGCAAGGTGGAACAAAAACCCCCCGCTGGTCTAATGTTAGGACGCCCGGATATATCCCGTCCGTGGGAACTCATGTTTGTAGATATAGTTGGCCCCTTTCCTAGATCTACTTCAGGTTATAAGTATGTTTTAAGCGTTAAGGATTACCCCAGTAAATTCTGCATATTTCTCCCTATGAGAAAAGCAACGTCATCTAAGGTGGCTGAACTCTTGGAAGATCACGTGTTTTTATTATTTGGTGTTCCGAAAACCGTGATCTGTGATAATGGGAAGCAATTTCAGGGTCGCCATTTCAAAAATCTTCTAAGAAACTATAACGTGCAAGCTAAGTACACCCCGTACTATCACCCTCAACCCAATGCGGCTGAACGCCAGCACCGATCCCTAAAGACTATATTGATAGCTTTTGTTAAAGATAACCAGCGTAGTTAGGCTTCGCTCTTGCAAAAAGCGGCTTGTGCAATCCGCATCTCACGCCATGAAACTGAAAATTTAACCCCATATTTCGTTAACTTTGGCCGTGAAATCATTCTTGATGGCAACATTCACCATTTACCTCAAGTGCCAATGGAAGATAACGACAAGGATAAACTACCTGAGCCCGTCACACGTCATAGTATGTTTAAGAAGGTTTTTATAGATATTAGAACCCGGTTAAACAAGTCTTTTGATCGCAGTAAAAAGGTGTATGATCTAAGGCGACGTCCCGATAGTTATACTGTGGGTCAAAAAGTTTGGCACCGAAACTATGTGTTGTCGGATGCAAGTAAATATTTCTCCAGTAAATTAGCCCCCAAATTTGTAGGGCCTTCTACAATCTCAGAATGCATATCCCGGTGGACTTGTCGACTTAAAGATAGTGACGGTAAAGAAGTTGGTATGTGGCATGCAAAAGACTTGCGTTTGGATCCGGATGGTATATAGTGTTGTGCAGTTTTTTGTTTTGTATTATTTAGTAATAGTTTGGAATATGTATGTCCTTGGATTCCACTTCGAATTAGTTCGTACGACTTTTAGGTCATCGTAAGAGTTGTTCTCTTGATTTGCGTACTTTCGAATATTATGAGTTGTTTTGGTGTATATGTTTTGACTTCTCATCAGCGTAAGAAGCGAATTTTAGTGGTTGCTATACCTTAGAATAGTGGTAGAGTGTTGTGGGTACGAGCCCCACGTTTCAAATTATTTTTTTTTTGGTAAAGGGGAGGGGAATGTTACGGTTCAATTTTACATAACGCGTTTCCCAATTTTTAGACGTACTTCGTTCCCAAATACGACGCCTATGGTTTATTTCCTTATTGTAATTTATCAAGTTTCGTTCATAAATTCAAGTTTTAATTCTTGTATGTTGATAACGTGCATAAAACTAATCCTTATCACTTCAATACGAGTCGTGATTATTTGTTCTATTCTGAATTTGATTCTTGATGCTTGGTAACGTGCATCTTATTGTGAACTAATTTGTAGTTGCGCCCTTATTATTTTAATTTTGGGGAATTGATGATCCGTTATTTAAGAGCGAATTATTTGTGAAAATTTTGTATTTGCTCTGCACTTTTGAGAGTTTTATAGAAGTTCGAGGTAAGTTTATTTGTAATTCTTATGCACGTAAACTTCATACGGTTGTTATCTTTGTAGGACACACATTGGAAGATTTGTTGATAACATCGAGTTTTGTTCTTATGATTTTAGCCCGTTTTGAAAAGGAACCGCAAAACGGTAAAGTAAATAGTAGGTGTGTTTACATCTAATTACAACATTTTAGGGCTGTTGGTTGCAGTTTACAGTTTGCAGTTCTGTTGAAGATACTGTTAGTATTAAATTCAAGGTGCTTGGTATTTCAGTCTGGTACATTATGTACGTATTTTATTGAAACAAACTCAGGCGTACCTGCAAGATACGATATCCGCGCTCAGGACCTGTTCTGGTAAGATTTTTCCATATTATATTTTGATTGTACATGCCGCTAATCTGGTACCCATGTTAGCTTTCCACCTGCAGATAACATTATAGAGTCATCTCACATTATAACTAATATTGTAATTTATTTTAATATCATTTTTGTAACAGTTGTGTGCCGGAATTATTTTAACCAACGAATTATTGTACACATTCGCTTGATAGGTATTTTTATCTGCATAATCGTATGCACAAGCGTTGGTACCACCGCGAGCAGCGTTCGACTGATTTTAAATTTATACAAAGTGAACCTAAAGAAAATATACTGCAGCCATTTAATTTCTAATAAGTGTAAAGTACATATTGAAAAGTACGTTGGTTTCATTAACCCAATCGCTTGCATTTAAGCTTTGTTATGATGTAAAGTTGATGTTTATGTTCAAACCATAACTGTGTCAGTATGAAGCATGTTTAACTTGATCAGTATTTATTCGCATTAAATTACAAGTATAATGCGCCAAGCGTGCCTTATTCTTTATTAATGTTCCATATAGTACATAATAGAACGCTTCGTTTTAATAATCTTCTTGTAGTAAAATATCTGTGTGACATAAAGTTATTTTGTCGAGCACCTCTAGCAATCTTGTTGCTTTCGTATTTGTCCACCTCTAACGGCGAGTCTTTGAATCGTCGCTATCGTTCGTTTCTCGTTTGTTTGTTAGTCGCAGCCGAGCTATCAATTCCTCAAGATGTTTTCCAGACTAGAGGCTTGCGACCTTCTATTAAATTATTTGTGTGAGTAGTAGACTTGAATAAATATCAATAACTTCTACTAACGCGCGCCTACGAAAAACAATAGAAAAGTACAAGTAAAAATTTTGTTTTGTAAGTTGTATTGTTCTGTACAAGGATTGGAGATTGCGGACATGTGGTCGTGATTGTTGTTATCCCAAGAAATGGTTACGGCTTCCTAAGTTTGAAATGGTTTATGGTGTAGTTTGGAGCTGATGAAATTTCTGATGGGTTTTGTCTATGAAAATCAGATGCAGTTTGGTTCGTTATTAAATTTAAGGAATTTTACATGTGTTTAGAATGTTGTTAGTCTTTGATAAACAGACGGTCATATAAAAAACACGAAATTTGCTATCATGTTTATGACCATATGACCTGTTTCACTTTCGATTATGGTTAAACTTGTTTTACAAACCGCAGAAAGAAATTTTTGTTAGGTTAGGTTTATATATTTGTAGGCTTTGCTTACATTCGAACTTCAGATAAATTTCGAAGTATATTTTCGACGTTATATTTTTTTGTGATGTAGTAACATTTTAAAGATATTTGCCGTGAAAGCAGATGCTTCGTGTAGCTTTCCTAAAATTCAAATGAAATATTCTTCAATCTTGAAGTTAGCTTTAATTCACATATAAATTATAAAAACTTAGTATACAAATTTAAATTCGTTTAGTGACAATTGCAAAGTGTTTGCATTTGTGTTCATACAAAAAATTTTAGGTTATAAAAATTTATATACTTAATACAAAAAGTACTTGATAAGTAATAGCAGTGAACTTTTGTTTACTTTTAATTTGTTATGTACATGGCAGTTATTTCACTTCATTGCAAAATTTAAATACACGCTGTGTAATAATTATGAAACTGTAATGTACCTGATAAGATCTGCCCAGGATAGAAATGATAGTTCAATGCATTATGTTACCAAATTTTTTTGATTAAATATTTAAAACAAGCTTATGTTTAGAAAGCAGTCTTTTGCTTTAAAAAGACAAAATTTTGATTTTGTTATAAACATTATTGTTGAGAATTTTTACATGTTAAAAAGTTATGAATTTTTAAAAGAAAGTTTTTTTACTTCAGTAAACAATTAGTTAAACTTTGAGACTTTTATTTTGGTCAAATGCAATCAAATCTGATAACATAAAGGTAGTATTTTTGGGTAATAATTTTGTGCCAATATCATATTGGATAGACATTTTTTATTTTTGATACTTTTATAGGACACAAATGGTGTTCTACATTTTTATTTATTTAATCCTTGTAATTTCTTACAGGAGCTGCGTTTTATATTTGTAAGACAGGTTTTTGTTAAGGAAGGCGATCGTTTTATTTTTGGGTTTCCACGTCCGCCCTTTGAATGGTGCTTTGCTCTTATCGTGATTATCTCAGGACTTAGTGACGCCTATTTAACTTTGTTTAGTTTTTGTTTGAAAACAAAATTCGACTTACCCCCCCACTTCTTATTGCTCTACCCAGGAATAGCCCCTAGCTATGTCGGAAGATGACCCTTTCTTCGATTTTCTGTGAAGGAAGCGCAAAATTTTTGTGCACTGGCGCCCATTTATAAAATTACGTTTCACTGGCGCGCATCCTACAAAAAAAATAAGTTTCACTGGCGCCTCAACGTTAAGGGTCTCGAAATTTGTTTGCTCAAATTTTATTTTGCCTTTGAAATTTGTTTGCTCAAATTTGCTATTGTTCTCGAAATTTGTTTTGGCACAAATTTAGTTGTGACATTGACTTTCTTTTAGTCAGTTAATTACTTTAGCCAAATTTATTTTTAACTTTAATTTTATTTTGGCCTAATAAAGATAATCATAATCATTTAGATTTATCAATTTAATTTCATTAAAATATTAGGCTATTACAAATATGTCTGAAAAATTTCAAATTGTTTGTTTACTCAAAGAGGAACTGAAATATGAACTTAGGATTAGAGGTGTGATAAGTGAAAGACCAGTTGTTGAGAAAAGAAAAATTTTAGGAAGACTGTTAGCTAAAGAAGCTAATAAGCCTGATTGTCTGATTGATCTTTCAAGTTATGAAGTAGATTTTGCAACGGAAAGTAAAGAGATTTCTGTTTCAGTTGAGTCAGTTCAAAATGTTTTGTCAGAATTTGACGGTGATTCGTAGGATTCAATTTTTAAGAGAGTTTGTTCAAGGTTGATTCACCTTTCTGGTCCACTTAAACGTATGAAAATTCCTTTAGTAAATTCAGAGGAAGCTATTAAGTTTAGAAATGAAACCTTAGCAACTATACTTACCTTAGAAGCTGAGTCATATGATAAAGTCAATAAAAGTACAGAGTCCACTAGTTTTGATCGGTCTATTGTAGTATCACCTTGAGTTGATAGTGTGCCTACTCATTCGATTTCGTATGTAACACCTTCTTTACCTATAGGTTGGTGGCCCGTAAAATTTTCAGGGGATCCTAAACAATTATGTTCATTCTTAGATAGGGTCAGCGAACTAGCGCAATCTCGTAAGGTACCTGAAGTTGATTTATTTGGATCAGCATGTGAACTTTTTTGTGGGAAATGCTTTAATTTGGTTTAGAAGTGTGAAAAATTCGTTGAAGGATTGGAATTCCTTATTAGAGCGCTTAAAGGAAGATTTTTTACCTGGTTTTTCAGTCGTCAAGGAAAGGATGAAAGTATTGTTTTATTTGTTGCGCATATGCAAACCTTATTCAGTGGACTTACTAATGAACCAGCAGAAGTAACTAAAGTTAAGATGATATGAAAAAATTTAATTCCGGATTTTATTTCAGCACTTGCGTTGTCGGATATTCAAGATGTACCTACCTTAGTAAAGTTGTGTAAAAAATTAGAAGAAACTTCTTTGATGAAACTAAACTCAGTTTCTGCATCTTCTAGTAAGCCTAACAAGTCTTTTAGTTCTTCTAAGCAACCATTTGAGAATAAACATCCCGTTTCGAATGAAAAAGTTTATGCAGTTAAGAGTCGGGTTTATAAAAATAAATCAGTTATTCCTCAAGTACAAGTAAGTGATAATGGTACTTCCGAGCCTTCAGTTTTTAATTTGTTTGGTCCTGATAAGAAAAATAATTTTGCTTGTTGGAATTGCTCACGTGGTGAACATTTGTTTAAGAATTGTAGAGCACCCAAAAAAATGTTTTGTTATGGATGTGGTCGAAAAGGTGTTAAGGCAACTTCGTGTCCACAATGTTCAAAAAACCAGTAAAGTGGCAGGTGCATGGTGATCGGCATTCTGTTTCGCATGATAGGGCTACTGTTATGTTGTGTAAACAAGAAAAATATTTTTGTAAAGATGATTGGTCGAAATGGCTTGCAGTTGTGAAAAAGTTTTGTCGGATTTCTTCGAAGCCTACGACTAATGCGTTGTTTATAGAAAAGGAGTGTGATAATCGACCTTACATTATGGTAAAATTATTTGATAGAGATATTACCGGCCTTTTAGATTCCGGATGTACTACTTCAGTGGTTGGATCTTTAGCTTTTCCTATAATTGAAAAGTTAGACTTAAAAATTTTTAATTCAGAAAAGACAGGAATTGCTACTGCTGATGGATCGGTAAAGTTTGTTTTAGGTTCTGTCGATTTATCAATTTGTGTGGGTAATGATTGTCGTATTCTTAATGCATTGGTGGTCCCGTCCCTACCTCATGCTTTTATATTTGGTAGTGATTTTGCAAAATTATTTGGTGTAGTTGCAGATTTCAAGAACAATAAATGGTTTATTCAAAGTAATATTGAAAATAGTATTGTGTATTTAGGTTCATCTTCTATCCCTTTGAGCACTAATGATTATTTGTTTGATTTACATGACCTCTCGGATGTTCAGCGTGTGCAAGCACAAGAGATGATAGATTCATTCAATAAAATTAGCAGGGATGATAGGTTGGGACGTACTAATTTGATCGAAATGAATATAGATACAGGTAATGCTAAGCCCTTCCGTAAGAAACCGTATGTGATGTCACTTTATATGAGTAAGATATTAAATGATGAGTTGGACGACATGCTTAGGCTCAAGGTCATTGAACCGTGTATTAGTCCGTGGTCGTCTCCAGTATTGTTAGTTAAGAAGGCAGATGGAGAATATCGTTTCTGTTTTGACGGTAGAACTTTGAACGACCTAACCGTTCACGATTCGTATCCGCTTGCAAATGTAGATAGAATTCTCAATATGCTGAGAGGTGCAAACTATATTTCGTCTCTTGATTTAAAAAAATCGTTTTGGCAAGTCCCTCTTAGTGAGTCATCTAAAGATAAGACGGCTTTTAGTATTATTTCGCGAGGACAGTATAGATTTACGTGTATGCCATTTGGTTTGAAGAATGCTGCGCAGACGCAACAGCGATTAGTAGATGCGATTTTTGGTCCACGTTTTGAACCCCATGTGTTTTGTTATTTGGGCGATATAATACTATGTTTGTCGTCATTTGAAGAACATTTGAAATTATTGTCAGAGGTTAAGCAACGTCTAAAAGAGGCTAACCTTACTATAAATGTAGGAAAATGTGAATTCTTTAAAAAGTCACTTAAAATTTTGGGTTATATAGTAGGTTCAAATTCACTTCGCACAGACCCCGATAAAGTGTCAGCTATGGTTAACTTTCCTCGACCGAAAACCACAACGGAAGTTAAAAGGTTCATAGGAATGTGCAGTTGGTATCGCCGCTTTATAAAGAATTTTTCGTCATTAGTTTCGCCCATTAATGATCTCGTCAAGAAAAGAAAAAAAGGTCAAACTGTAACTTGGAGCCCGGAGGCAGAAAATTCATTTGTGTTAATTAAACAAGCCTTAGTTTCTGCACCTCTTCTTTCGCAGCCAGATTATTCGGCCCCCTTTGTTGTCGAGTGCGACGCCAGTAACACTGGGTTAGGTGCTGTTTTGATACAGAATATAAATGGAGAAGAACGTGTAATTTCGTACGCAAGTAAAACCCTAAGCCGTACGGAGCGCAATTATTCCGCCACAGAAAAAGAGTGCTTAGCAGTCATTTTTGCTATTGAAAAATTTCGTCCGTGGGTGGAAGGTGTTCGATTTACAGTTGTTACTGACCATTTTTCGTTACTTTGGTTGAGTAATCTTCAAAATCCCACTGGAAAACTTGCCAAATGGTCTGTTCGATTAAGGCAACATTCATTTGATTTAGTACACAGGAAAAGAAAATTTAATATAGTCCCAGATTGTCTTAGTCGTGCTGTTCATGTAGAAAATCCTGAAATTAATTTAGTAGAGATCAAACTTGATAATTTAGATTTGTGGTATGAATCTTTAAGAAAGAAAATTTTGTCGTCGCCTAAAAGTTATCCACAATGGAAAGTGGAAGATGGTTTTATTTTTAAGTTTATTTCTTCTAAATTACCTCATTCAGCGAATATTGTAGAGTGGAAGCACTTAGTACCGAAATCTCAGCGTAAAAATGTCATTCGATCATGTCATGACCCCCCTACAGCAGGACATTTTGGTTCTTTGAAAACTTTATCTCGTGTCCAAGAATTGTATTATTGGCCAAAAATGAATTTTTGATGTACGTAAGTTTTGTCAGAAATGTTTGATTTGTGGTGCTCAAAAACCATCAAATAAAAGTCCTCTTGGCATAATGCGTAAAGAAAAAGAGGTTAGACTTCCGTCCCAAACCATTGCTTTAGATTTTATGGGTCCGTTCCCTCGTTCCAAACGCGGACATAAATGGCTTTTAGTTGTTGGCGACTGGTTTTTGAAGTATTCGATACTACAACCTTTGCGTAGTGCCAAGGCACATTCGATTGAAAATTTTTTAGAAGAAAAAGTGTTTCTCGTTTACGGCGTACCACAATTTGTTATTTGTGATAATGGTCCACAGTTGATTGGTCGTGCTTTTAAGGCTTTGCGTGCAAAGTACGAAATCCAAAAGATTTGGTACAATGCTGTTTATGCTCCTCAGTGCAATTTTGTGGAAAGGATTAATAAGACAGTGGTACTGCAATCCGTTCATACGTAGAAGAACATGATACGTGGGATATTGAGATATCAGAGTTTCAGTATGCAGTTAATTCAGCGAAACACGAATCCACCAACTATTCGCCAAATTTTTTAGTCTTTGGTCGTCAGGTACCATTAAGTGGAAAATGTTATAGTGACAATTTTGAGCCCGGTAAAGATGTTGATGTTGTTTCTAGTAGTAGACCTTCCTATATTTTGGATCGTCAATCTTTGTTTGATATTTTTGAGAATGTCCGTGAGAATTTACATGTAGCATATCAACGTTCGAGTAAACGCTACAGTCTTAGAAAAAGAAACATTTCATTTCAAGTTGGAGAGAGAGTATGGAGGACTAATAAGGTACTTTGGAGTGCTGGTGATAAATTCTCCGCTAAGTTAGCTCCAAAATTTGTTTTGTGCAAAGTTCGTAAAAAACATTCCAATCTAGTATATGAATTAGAGAATGAAGATGGATCAAAAGCAGGGAAATGGCATATTAAAGATTTGAAGCCCTTTGCTGCATTTGACCCATCAGATGAGGAAGATGATCCTGAAGATTAGTTTCTGTTCTGTCAATCCTTTGATTATGAGTAAATCAGTTCTTTGCTTGTTTCGTTTTGTTCTGGTTTTTGATTCGGTATGGTTATAACTTATAATAAATGAAGATTGTCCTTTTACAACTTATTTTGTTTTGGAATTTTGTATGGTTATGTAAACTTGTATTCTAAATTTAGTAGTAGTTCTGTAGTGTACGTTGATGTACGTACTAGTTTAGTTTGGCGCGCACTAGCAGAAGATATTGTTTGAAAGTAGGAATAAGTTGACTATACAAATTGTTTAGTCCTGATTTCTACATATTTAGGTAGAGAGAATATTAGCGTATTCTTTCCCTTGTTTTTGACCTTCCTTTGAACATTTTTTTGTTTGGTAAGGTGGGAGGTTTGGTTGGTAAACCTCACCGTTTGATCAGTCACTAATAGGTGATGATATTTGAGAATTAGAGATAGTATAATCAGTAGGGTGAAGAAGATTTCAGCCCCGACTGATTCGGTTTTGTGTGAAGAGTTTTGTTTTGTGAAATATTTGTGTAGTTGTTTGAGTTTAGTAGAGCAAAACTTCTGACACTTTGAGTTATAGTGGTGATGAGCACTCACCTCCATTTTTGTGAGTAACCTGTTGGTTAGTCTGTTTTAGATTTGGTTATCGCTTTGAGCTGATATCATTTTGTATTAAGACGCTGTTTTGATATAGTAGTGTCTTTTTTGGTTAGTAAAGTTACTGAAACTCCAAGAAGTAGAGTTAATACTTTTGGAAGTTTGGATATTTTATGTTGTGTTTAGTTATAGTTAGCATGTGCTGGCTTCAGATAGGTTATTCTGAACAGTAGGTGTAAGAAAATTCTTGTTCTGATAAAAGAATTCCCTTAAACTTAGATTATTTTTGTCCCGTGGAGTGTTTGACTTTTCGATTTGACTTCTCTCGATTTTGACCAATACCGATTATGACTTCCCGATTTTGTTTCCCAATGAACGTTTGGTACACGTAGTTACCGGCACACTCAAATTTATATATATTAGTCCCTCCCGTTTTCATAATTCTCTTAGTTATTCTGAATTATGATTAATTAAGTGTTTCTATTTCGTAAACTGTGATGTTTTGCAAATAATTGTGTTGTTAGTTGGGAGTTTGATAAAAGCTCTTATAAAAAAAAATCTTTTGTTATTTGCTAAAAATTTTTTCGTTATAAAAGATTTTTTTCTTTTGGGAAAGGGGTAGTGAAGCATGTTTAACTTGATCAGTATTTATTCGCATTGAATTACAAGTATAATGCGCCAAGCTTGCCTTATTCTTTATGAATGTTCCATATAGTACATAATAGAACGCTTCGTTTTAATAATCTTCTTGTAGTAAAATATCTGTGTAACATAAAGTTATTTTGTCGAGCATCTCTAGCAATCTTGTAGCTTTTGTATTTCCTCACCTCTAACGGCGACGAATTGAATCGTCGCTATCGTTCGTTTCTCGTTTGTTCGTTAGTCGCAGCCAAGCTATCAATTTTCAAGATGTTTTTCAGACTAGAGGCTTGCGACCTTTGATTAAATTATTTGTGTGAGTGGTTCAAGTCATGGTAGACTTGAATAAATATCAATAACTTCTACTAACGCGCGCCTACGAAAAATAATAGAAAAATACAAGTGAGAATTTTGTTTTGTAAGTTTTATTGTTCTGTACAAGAATTGGAGATTGCGAACATGTGGTCGTGATTGCTGTTATCCCAAGAAATGGTTACGGCTTCCTAAGTTTGAAATGGTTTATGGTGTTGTTTGGAGCTGATGAAATTTCTGATGGGATTTGTCTATGAAAATCAGATGCAGTTTGGTTCGTTATTAAATTTAAGAAATTTTGCATGTGTTTAGAATGTCGTTAGTCTTTGATAAACAGACGGTCATATAAAAAACACGAAATTTGCTATCATGTTTATGACCATATGACCTGTTTCACTTTCGATTATGGTTAAACTTGTTTTACAAACCCCAGAAAGAAATTTTTGTTAGGTTAGGTTTATATATTTGTAGGCTTTGTTTACATTCGAACTAAAAATTTAAATTCGTTTAGTGACAATTGCAAAGTGTTTGCATTTGTGTTTATACAAAAAATTTTAGGTTATAAAAATTTATATACTTAATACAAAAAGTACTTGATAAGTAATAGCAGTGAACTTTTAATTTGTTATGTACATGGCAGTTATTTCACTTCATTGCAAAATTTAAATACACGCTGTGTAATAATTATGAAACTGTAATGTACCTGATAAGATCTGCCCAGGATAGAAATGATAGTTCAATGCAATATGTTACCAAATTTTTTTGATTAAATATTTAAAACAAGCTTATGTTTAGAAAGCAGTCTTTTGCTTTAAAAAGACAAAATTTTGATTTTGTTATAAACATTATTGTTGAGAATTTTTACATGTTAAAAAGTTATGAATTTTTAAAAGAAAGTTTTTTTACTTCAGTAAACAATTAGTTAAACTTTGAGACTTTTATTTTGGTCAAATGCGATCAAATCTGATAACATAAAGGTAGAATTTTTGGGTAATAATTTTGTGCCAATATCATATTGGATAGACATTTTTTATTTTTAATACTTTTATAAGACACAAATGGTGTTCTACATTTTTATTTATTTAATCTTTGTAATTTCTTACAGGAGCTGCGTCTAATTTTTATAAGACAGGTTTTTGTTAACGAAGGCGATCGTTTTATCTTTGGGTTTCCACGTCCGCCCTTTGAATTGTGCTTTGCTTTTATCGTGATTATCTCAGGACTTGGTGACGCCTATTTAACTTTGTTTAGTTTTTGTTTGAAAACAAAATTCGACTTACCCCCCCACTTCTTATTGCTCTACCCAGGAATAGACCCCTAGCTATGTCGGAAGATGACCCTTTCTTCGATTCTCTGTGAAAGAAGCGGAAAATTTTTGTGCACTGGCGCCCATTTATAAAATTACGTTTCACTGGCGCGCATCCTACAAAAAAAAATACGTTTCAAGTAAACGATTATATGTTATTTGTATTTTCTTGTTGTCGAGTTTAATGTCCGTTGAGGATCTACAGATTGCGTGAGAAATTTCCTAGATTGATTTCGCGGGATGCGTACAGTTTCGATTAAGGTGGCGCTCTCCAAGGCTCTTGTTCACCGTGTCGACCTTAGGTTATTTGTATCTTGGTGCAAATTCCCACTCCCCCTCACCGACTAGAGTCTAGTCGTGGTAAAATGCGGTTACTCCTGCGGCTAACGGTAAAAATGTTTTTTGTGTTAGGAAACCGTGTTATCTTTAATTGACGTCAAATGCGGCTTTACAAAATCATGTATAAAATCTCCATTTATAAACCAATATCCATCCTCCTCTTAATTGTTTAAGTTAATTCTTTAGTAGCTTTTTACCTTAAAGACTTTTCCGCGTTCATTACATTTAATAATTTCTATATTTATATGCAGGTTAGGTTTAACTTTATCATCAACGTTACATTTTAATTATTAATTACAATATGCGTTTTGCATACTCAAAATATCACCTTCGCAAGCAACAAGCTGGCGACTTAACCAAAGTAACATTTTTGCGATCGAATTCACGAATAAATCTTTTTAATAAAAGTTCCAGTTTATATACAAAAATTATCTCTTTTCTAGGATGTACGAGTTTTTATGTGATTCCATTCCAATTACTACACACCTATCTGATACAAGTTTCCGGAAACTCCTCGTTTTATTATCTTGGTAGCGCGATTTACTTATTAGTGACGTGCGCTGCCCGTCTTTCTCTAATTCATATAAGGTTACGTTGGCGGTCTCCCTCACTAATACATAAGGCTATTAAACCGTGTTCCTATCGACATTTTTATCACATTTTATGGGTTTTCTAATGTTTCAGCCGTTTCGTAGAATAGATGTTTATTTATTAATTAGTTTATACGAAATTGACGTATTCCCTCAAATCTTCTTTCTAAATCTGGTTTATTCCAGAAAATTCTTTATTTAAAATGTATTTATGTAGTACAAAAGTCAATTTATATAATTAATTTGAAGCTTTATAATGCATACGAGGTGCATTTTATAGAAAATATTTGCTTTCACGGTAAAACGTGTTTTTAATACACATAATTTAGATTTAAATTGTGGTTTTTAGCAGGATTGACTGCAGTTTATTACGCAAAATGCGTAAAGCTAGCACCATTTTAAGCTATTTATAGCAGATAAAGATCATTTTTATATGCATCAAAAGAGTATTGATAACTAATAAGTGAAAATAAATGGCTTTGTATTTAACTTAGCGTAATTATTTACAAGCACAGCTTAAATTTGTGATTTCGTTAGTGTACATTAATTGCTATGTATTTACAATACGCTTATTATACAGGGTAATTATTTACAAACACGGAACTTGCGCGTTTTCGCTTCGCAAAAAGTAAGCTTGTACTATACAGGGTGTAATCATAAATTTTTTGAAAATTTCTATTTTTTCCGGATTATTTTATATTTTAGTGGGCTCTATATGTAGAATGTGGGTTTCAATGACCTTTCGTGACCCCCTTATTACGTCACTTTTCCCCAAACCAAAACATAAAATTCGAAATCTGTGTTTTTTCCGCATATATGAGTTATTTTACTACTTTTATTTTTTACGACTTGCTATCTATAATTAATTCTATGTTTTTGCCCTGTAGCTTTTCTCCTTTTAAGAATCCGTCCAGCTCTATTTTATAATTAACTACACTTTCCTTAACTCTATCCTAATATCATCTACAATCTAATATTTCTATCCTATATTTCTAATTTTTCCATATTTACACACATTGCACACATTACTACATCTACAACAACTTGTTTCTAACAAGCAATATCTTACACAGAACCTCAAAAAAATACTTTCGTACAAATATCAAAATCTAAAAGTAGAGTTTAAAATTTGCCACAGCGGCTTTGCCTTACAAACAATATCTTAAACCCAACAAAATATAATTTTTGAGTAATGACTAACTAAATGATAGTCCAAAGTCTCTTTTATAATTAGGATGAACACACACTAATCTTTATTTTCATTCAGCAGTGACTCCTTAATTAACTTTTATTATGTACTAAATTTGTCAAGATAGGAGGCATAACTTTAAAGGTATCTGATCTGTTAGGTTTAATAAATTATTTTTATATAATGGCAAAACCCCCGTTGACTGTTACATTTTTCAAGTCGAATTATCAACTTGTACACACTTTACTTTAATTGAAAATATTCCTCACAAAATACTCTTATCATAAAACTTAAATAATAAATATAAATATCATTTTGAAAATTTTAAAATAGTGACTTTTATTTTATGCTGGTCATTCTTGTTGTCTCTAGTCGGCCGTTAGTCATCCATTCATGTTTCCGTCATTCAAATCGTTAAGATTTTCCCATTAAATGTCGTTGAACATCAAAATTACATTCTAAATCCATATAAGCTTACGTCCAAACTAAAACTTTAAATTGCATTAGCTAATCATTTTATATTACGTACTTCCAATTAATGTATTTTTTTCTGCACATTTCAAACATTTTTGCGTCACTCTTTCAATATATAATTTCACTCTACAGCTTTACTACCTGATATATTATTATTAGCTTGACAGCATCGTATGGTTCTTAATGAGTACTGAACAACTGATTATTGACCGTCTCCTTAATCCGCCTTTAATTGTATATACAGTTAAGCCTTCGTATTACGTTGCGCATCTAGAAAAATTTAGTGAACTTTAGACGCCGTTATTATGTTTTCATTGGTGCATGAAATAGGATGGTCTCTTTACGTCAACATCAAGATAAATCATAAATGGTGCAACCTGCAGAACTCTGCTGTTCTAATAGCCTTAGGCTACTAATTAGTTCCATTTACCTACGTGTTACCTTGTCTTCAAGATTTATGGCCGCAATTAATCTCAATTTTACGACTTTTATCTCCTTAATTAGATGTACATTTACATTCCCTATTTGATAGCTTCCGATTTGGACCAGGTGGTCTACCTTTTCTGTTCCACGCTACTAGATTTTTCTAAAAGATCAATGAATGTGTTTTTATGTTACCTTTCAATTAAAATATATTCCTAGTTTTTTAAATATCGACTGATATATTAAATGAATACGCTTCCCTCTAAATACCAACGGTATTAAATGAAAATATAATACTCTACACGCAAACTCACATTTTATTAAAACGCTTGGTTTTCTTTGAACATAGACACAATCAAATAAAATCTTTTATAATAATCATCTATGTTACCGGCACACAGTTGAGTACTTTTAGATAAAGCCCTTTAAAAAAACTTCTTCGTACACGCGAAATATTGTGAATCACAGATACGAAAAAACTGCAAGAGACTAAAAAGTTTCTAAATAAAACAAGAAATTTATTTTGTGTTTTAGAAATCTACCAGCGGCGCACTTCAAAAAAGTTTACCGTGAGAAAAGAGGACATGATCCCCGAAAAACTGTCACCCTGTAAATTCTCACAACTATTCTACATGCCTAATGTTGTAAGCTCTACATCGTTACCAATATTCCTAATTTGATCTTAATACCTCAAACACTGTAGTAGCTATAAAGAGAAAACCAAAAAAATTTCGATACTTCAACACCCTGTAGATCGGAAACGAAGCGTTTGTGGACCTATGTTTATATAAATTTTTAGTCATAAAATGCGTCAAAGATAACACCCTTTTGTATGTACGTGATATTTAGGAACACATTGTATATATCTAACTTTAGAGGATAAAATACAGTTTCCTTTTCGCTAAAGGGTTTTGAATGCAAGTTAAACACAATTTTGCAACATAAACCGAAACCTTTCTATCTGAAAGTGGTATGCTTAGATCTTCTTTTAAACGAAATTTATATTTGATATATTCCAAAAACAGAGAAAGTAACTTTATAAGCGACGCTTTCAAAATTCTTAAGAGTATTTAAGAAAACGAAAAGATCAATGTTTTAAGTGGATCTTGAAAGTTTTAAAAGTTGTGGAGTTTAAATCTTTGCAAACAAAACCGACATTTCAAGTCCTTTTAATAATAGATGACGGCTACTATTTTTAGAAACCTTCTGTGACGTTTGTATGCTTTGCAAATATCATTATTATGTCAGTAGCACCGCTACTGAAATACTCTTCAAAAATAAAAATATTGATTGCCGCTTTAGTTATATTTAAATTCTTGACGTTATTCAATCTGCGAAGTTAATGTTTGTTTGAAAGGAAATCTTATATAATGACGAGGGTATAAATAATGGTATTAAGGAAAATATATTTAGAAGCAGTTTTGAGTTGTTAAAACGAAAACAAATTTGTAGACGCAATTTAAAACTTGTTCAAGGTGCTTTGAAGGCGAAAGAGTTAGTACTAGATTAGCTACGGAGAAGCAAAAACAGCCCTTATTATAAAGGTGTTAATATCTTCCTAATGACAGGTGTTTTTTTCCAAAAGAAAAGTATATATGTGTGTAATGTATGTGTGTGTGTGCGTGTGTGTTTTGGTTTTTGTAGGTGTTATAAGAAGGGATTTGTAGGTATATGTAGAGTATAGTAACGGAGAAGTTGGGACACCCTTATCATAAAAGTGCTAATATTTTCAGAATGATCGCTATTTTTTCAAAATAAAGGTATGTATTATTATGTATGTATGTGTGTGTGTTGTTTGAGTCTAAGGTAAATAGTGTAATGACGGCTTGAATTGTGAGGTCTTTTTTTAAGAATACGTTTTGTCGTTGTGTAATTGATTTAAGAATAGAAATGTGTTTGTATTGAAAATTAAATTATTCGGAGTATGATTTGTTTTGCAAGAATGGTTTAGGCTGTGTTTTTGCTCAAAAGAAATTGAAATTCTTTTATGAATATTTGTGTGGGTAATAGATTGAGGAAATAACTTCTTTGCATGCGTTAAAAATAACTGTTAGATATTATAGAGGTCAAAGGTTACCCGATAAATAAAACCGCGCGCTCCATGATATAATCTTAATGGTCCCATTAATTTGTATCGGATGAGGATATCGTTTAGGAGTCAAGAATTACCGACACATAAAATCGAGCTCTATAATATAATCTTAATGATCCTATTAATTTGTACATTGTATGAGCAACACATATTATGATGAAAGACTATTGGTAACGAAATCGTTAGTGATAAAGGTCAAGATATTTGTTTAAGTAAGCATGTGTGCAAGCGATTATTTTAATATTTTACATGAGGCATCTCTTTGAGCTTACTTTGTATGTGCGTATGATCACGGGATTCTGTCTTTGAGTGTGTTACCAAAGTTCATTGGAATTTAAATAGAAGGACGGTTGGCATCAGCAGCAAGTATAATAAAGCTTAATGTTATGATACGAATGTACTTTTTTAGTGTTAATAGACTATATTCGTAAATGCGTGTAATAGATTTTAATTGCTTGACAGCATTTAGAACATTACTTTAATGAATACGGTTTTATTGACCCCGGAATATTAGAGCGTATCATGAATATTTATAAGCGCTTTATGTATAAAAAGTATCAAAAATTGAGTGAGAATATATCTAAACCACATTTTGTATACATTTAAATTAAGGTTTTTTTCATAATATAACAGGTCTCAGATGAGGAACGTTACATGAAAATGAGATCCTCTCGAACACCCTTAAGCGTTTATACCCGACATTATGAGCGCCACGAGATGCAACCTTGATCGCGGTTCAATTTTGCTACAAAGAAGTGGTTAAGTCGTTAAGTGAAATTATTTTAAAATCAAGTGCTAATGAGAAATAAGAAGAAGCCAAAGGACTTAAAACTCAAATTAAAAATTTTAATTTTATATTTGTAGTAGTAACGTGGTCCAAGTTATTTTGTTTAATTATCCCTTCGGTAAATATCTTCAATCAAAAACTATTAATATGAAAGACGCCGAAACGTACTTTACTAATATATATGTCGAATTAAGGCAACTAAGAGACTCATTCGACGAAATTAAAAAGACAAGCAGAGAACTCGCTCCTTCCTGGAAAATAGAACCGCACTTTCAGAAGAGATTTTGGCGTGTTAAAATGCGCTTCGATGAAATATGTCAAGACGAAGGCATACGAGATAACGAACAAAAATTTAAAATAGAAGTACGTCTTAAACTATTTGACATACTAATTTCGCAAATGAAAAAGGCTTTGAGTCATGATCGTAAATAAGTTTATCGTGCTAGGTCCCAAAACTTTAAACACCGTTAATGATGATGAATTTTATCACTTATCAAAATTTATTAGTGATGAATATGATAAATATAAATTATTATCATCAAAATACATTAAATACTTAGAATCAAAATTCGGATCATAATCTGCATTCATATATTTGTTATTTGCTATGGCATATCTAGTCGAACATTGAGAAACACCACCACGAATTCCCCGTTCTAAAAACATTATTTTTTCAATATCGGTAAGCAACTCGAGTTTAACGTTCGTCGTTTTTGACATTGCATCTAGAGCTAAACCAGGAGCCGTAAAGTAGTGAAGTGGATCTAACTTATACGTGAACATGCAAGTTTATCTAAAATTTTCAAATATATCAGTCAAGAGCAGTACATCTGTTTTTAAATATAGATCTGAATAGTCCTCTAGTGTTTTTATATTAAATGTTTGCCAAACGTGTTTAGCATGATTGTAGTCTTCATCTGAGACTTCTTCATTGCGCAAACGATTAAAGAATGCTGTTTTACAGGGTAAACTGGTTTCATTGAGCCTATCCCAAGAGTTAATGTAATTATAGGGAAATATGCCTTTACGCGTAAGTAACCGAAACTCATTATCAGTGTTACAATTTTCCCTGGTGATGGATTTTTTATTATCATCTAAGTAGGAAGCTAATTTTTCGATGCTAGATGCCAAAAATCTGAATGAATCGATAAATCTAAAACTAACTTTCATACCTTTTACATATTTATTAAAAGATATGTATTTTTCCTTATTTATTGGTAGAATGCTTAACGAACCTGAAAACCCTAACGAGATTTTTTTAATAATGAAATGCGAATCGTAGCCTGATAAGTTATGAAAAACTACCGGTATCATATAAGAATTATGATAATTGATGTTGCAATCTTGATAAGCCGCTCCTCGAAATTCACCTGTAAAGTGGCAGTGATCGCGAACTCTAATATCATCTATACTAAAACGTTTATTGCAAATGTGACAGTAAAGGGCAAATTTAAATGCTAACTTTTGTTCTTCTGTTAAAGGATTCATAGGTTCTGGGTTACAGAAAATTTTATTCGTCGTTTGTGAAATCAGTTTCAATTGAGCAACAAATCATTCTATACAATCCTTTCCGCGATACAATTGAAATTTGGGATATTTATTATCATACGAGCATTTCAAATAGTACGCTACACTAAAGGGTATATATCTTTGGTAACGGTCTGTGTTTAATATTACCTCCGGCTCATTGAATGGTTCTAATATACTTTCGAGATCTGCATAAACTACAAATGATACCTTTTCTTGGTAGTGGAAATGTTTAAATATTAGATACTTTTCAGATTCTTCGGGTAATCTTATTGAGTAAGTATTCTGTTTTTCGCAATGATTCGAATGATGCTTAAGTAATGCTGCTGTACTAAAATTATTTAAACATCTATAACAAAAAATTTTCTATGGTGATGTGAAGACAACTGTTTTGCAAATAATCTTGACATATCCTTAATCCAAGTAAAGTGAAAGTGATTCTCATTAGCATTTGTTGGACGAGAATATTGAAAGGAATCATTATTTAAAACTAACAGATTAATAGGTTCTATTTTTCCTAAATTTTCACTTAAATAAAATGGCAGTATTTTAGTACTTTCTATGCAATATAAGTTAATTGCAAGATTGTTGAGCTTCTCAATTTTTTTAATGCAATTGGAAACTGAATTGAATTGTAGCGTAATACTGAATCAAAATATGGATAGCTAAATATTCTATGAATATTTTGTTTAGCAGGATGTAAAGCGGAAACCAAGGCCCAAAAAAAGCAATGTTGGTCGTTATTTATTACATTTACCACAGCTCGTTTTTTTGCTATAAAGTCCGGAATCGGAACAAACGTGGAACACCCTCCTTTAAGCGGATCATGATTGTTTATATTTACCTTCAAGTGTAAAACTTCTTGGATTGCCCAACCTGAATCCTTTTTACTAAATTCTTCCAATCGCTTCGATATCTTATCCAATACGTTCTCCTTATACCACTGCTTGAGATTGGTGTTTATATCGATGTGACCATTTGCAGTAGGAAACGTCTTCAAATCTATTTCACCAGTTGTAGACTTAACAAAGTTAGCGGTAAATATTACATTAACTTTCAACATTGACTTTTTTTTAAGCAAGCAACAAACTTGCGTTTAAAACTAGCAAACGCCTTGTCTAAGAACACTAGAGGATCTTTATAACTTAAATGTGTCTCATAATTCCGTCAACAGATTTAATTAGATTCATACACTTCACTGTTAGCTTTAAAATATCACTACTAACTTCGGCTACGGTTTCAGAATTCATGATGGTTGTACTTTACAATCACTACACTACTTAATAATTAATATATGTAGAGATTTATTGACTATTTATGCATAAATATGTTCTGATGTAAGCAAAACAACTGTAAAAGAATTAGCATATAAAATGTTATAATGCAAAATTGCAATAATATTTATTTCTATATAATCAACATAATTGCATAGCGAATTGCTTTGGATACAGTTGTTAAAATCATCTTTATTTACGTTTTGATTCAAGACGATTTTCAAGCATGAATGGTTTAATTCCCAAAGAATATTCAGCAGAAAAGTTAACAATGAATTTATAATTTTCAACAAATCCAGTTTTAAATAAGCAAAGTATCTGATTTCCTTTTATTAACAGTTGCATCGACACGACCTTGTATACTTTCAGTTATGCTTGTGTTTACGGCAAATATGCTTGCAGTACAGTACTATTCTTATTTTATGGTTACCTATAAAATTAGATATTTTTGAAATTTTTTCAGAAAAAAAAAGCAAATTTGAAATATCTTGCTGACAATTTACTATTTCTCTTTAATTTGAATATCTTGCATGATTAACTATTTAAAAAAAATGTATATTTGCAATTTTTTAAACAATGAACCCAATTCGTTATTTCTGCTGAGGCTTCATTATATTTGCTTACATACTGTTTTTTATTCATTAGAATAGATTACATAGCTGAATATATAACATTCTCATTTGCAATTTTTTTCAGAAAACAATGCAAATTTTTAATTTTTTTCTAACAGACCCGTTTCTTATTTACTTTAAATACTTCACGTAGATTTTACCAAAAGTATTCAATCAGATCTCTTGTTTAATTGTAAGTTACTACTAGCAACTTTAAAAAATGAGTAACTTATGATCGATCAAAGATGGTAGCAGTACCAACGATAGTGTGAAAGTTCTAGAACAATTTATATTTCATTCTAACGAAGACTTGATTAAAGAAGTTTCATCTCAACTTGACACTGCTGCTATTTTTGATAGTGACGTAATAGATATATCACGGTAAGTGCTTTTTCACATTTATACATGTGTTTTAATATTGATAGATTTGCGCGTTTTAGGAGCAATGAAATGTCCGAGTCTGCCGCTCCTGTTGTTCCACCGCAGCCAGTTCCTCTACTCGAAATTAGATGTACCAATGATCAACGTCATAGTAAAGCAGAACCATACATGTACGTTAGAATATATTTATGTTTATGCAAACACTATTCATTTATAATTTACATTAGATTATGATCAAAAAACCATTCTGGAAATTCTGAGGCTATCGTAGGATCGTTGGCACATTCTGATCCTCTCAGAAACATCAGGTAGTATGCAAAAGAAAAGGGGAACCTACAATAATCTGTTATGTTATGCTCACAGATCCGGCAAAAACATGTTGGTTATGAAAAAGGACCTACTATGGCTGTTTGCTGTGAAGATGACAAATTCTACGCAGATGACACAGTAGAGTTGATTAATGCATTTAAAAAGCGTGGGGAGAAGCTACTGCGTCGTCTAGATTTGGAACTAGAAATAATAAAGCAAAAAAGAGAGGAACTGGCTGCAAGGGAGCAGCAGATACTTCAAGAACGGGAGATAATTAATACTTTTTCATTTATAAATAGTTAGATTTTAAGTTGTAAAAAATATTTAGTGTGATTCTTTTTAACTGTAAATAGTTAGACCAAAATATTCAACAATTTGTAAATAAAAGTATTTTATAAAAGTTTATCTTTTTTAACAAGATTTCCTCAAAGTAAAACACATAAATCAGAACCCACTTTACAGCATTCTTTATACAATCGACTTAGATGTGTTATAATAACATAAACAGTAAAGAACAAGATGTATATTATTATAATAAACTAATTTCTTAGAATAGTGACATATTATTCTGAAAATTCTATGTTGTCAGTTAGACCGATCGATCCCTTACTAGTTATGTATACGTGTTTGTTCGAGCCAATTCTTTCATTTAATTGTTTCACTCCATGTGCTTGAAGGTATTCAAAATATCTCAATGGCAATATACTCTTGAACTCTTCTGTTTCCACTAATACTCTTTCTCCATATTTTGTCTTGACAGTTTCCACTTTCAAAACTTCAAACCTCTTATTCACTACAATATCTTTTGAATTTACATAAGATTTGCGATATGTGGTTTTATTAAGAATATTAAAATCCATATTGCATTTAATTACTTGCTTCCATCTTACACACAACACTCCGTTAACTAATTTATGTTCTTATGATTGCTAGTCGAAGATTTTTCACTTATATTAGATAGGATTGACCTTGATTACCACCGCTGCTTTTCCTACTGTTGGGCACACTTTAAAGTCAAACAGGCCTATGTGTATTTGCAGCCTCTAAACAAAAGTAAAAAACATAAATCAGAATCCACTTTAATTAAATACAATTGACTTAGATGCGATATGTTGCATCTGACCTACTTTATAACTTCTCGCTAGAAAACCGAATTCCAAACAGCTCCTCATTTTCTCTGCACGCACTTTCAACGTAGCATACGTGTGTTTTGAAGTCACACACGTATGTTCCATTGAAAGTAATATAAAGCCGGTCTTACTTCAAAACGTGTCCACACGTATTTTACATTGAAAGTATATAAAGCCGGTCTAGCTTCAAAACGGTGCACGCGTATGTTACATGGAAAAACATACGCGTGCACCGTTTTGAAGTCAGACCGGTCTTACTTACCTACTAAGAGAGTACAATGTTTTGAGTGACGGGGGAGGGGGAGGGGGCATGGCAAGGAGCTCATGGTGATCAATTTCAGCAACTCGTATTAAATAAGATGCACAATTATATTTACATTGTAGAAAATATGTTAAAATCAACCAAAATAAAATTTGAACATTTAACTCCCAGTTTAACTTCTAAAAGAAACAAACTGGGACTTACTAATCCGTTAGGATCATTAATAAAATTAATTACACGTAATTTAGATCACGAGAACGTAGAAAGGTATGACCGATTAGTACTTCAACTTAGTGACAATCAGAAACGTTTAAAGAGAATCATGAAAGAACTGATTTCACTAACCACAACCACTGTAATATAATTTAGTGTAACTGTTTCAAATTTAGCTAGCAACCAAGTTACAATGTAAAATCTTATCGACCAATTAAAGGAAAGTCTGCATAAAGCAAACTTGGAATAAATCTGCACAAACACTATGATCACATTTAATTCCTTTTTTACACAATTAATTTCAGCAATTTCAGTAATTCAACAAGTAATAATTACATTAGAAAATGTATTTACATTTGCCAAATTAAATACTTTGCATTCCACATAATTGAACCAAATAACCTTTGAGTGGATTTATACTCAATATTTTTTTGTTTTGTTATTTGAGAAAATCACTAGTAAAAAGGGGTACTGAAAGTCTAATAAAATTGTTTTTATATTAGAACTCCCTCTTATAGAATCAGAAATTTATAATTATATTCACATTTTCGCGTTATCAGAATCTAAGTTTATTTCCAAATCATTACCCAGAAGGTAAATTTTTGTTTTTGAATGAGTTAAATATGGTATCTCAAACGATAAATGCAAAAAAGTCATAGCCAATTAAAATATATGTTATTCAATAACTACTTTATCACATGTGACTTATAAAATATTCAAAACAATACAGTTCATGTACCCCAATTGAAATTACGCAAAGTAAACTTCGGGAAACCACGAAAATTGATGGATACCGTATTTCCGCAAGAAATGATCACAACCACTGTTTGAGATAACAAAAAAGAAACACAAGCACTTTTAAGAAGTTGTATTATTACCATTTCAGAAGGTTGTTATTTAACAGTTGAGCAAGAAATTATACGAGCATTCAAAAATCTTACACTTACAAAGAAAATTGCCAGCTTTACAAGCTTACATTTTATAGTGAATAACCCGAGTAATAAAGTGACCACGGTGAAACCTACAAAATTTAAACATTTGAGTTAAATGAATCACGAAGCATAGAGTAAAAACTATGGACAACCATACGAATCAGTTAAATGAATTAAAAACACACTCATTGCATTACGACAACATTATATGGCCAGTCATATTATGTATAGTTATAACGGTTGCAAAAGTAATTTAGGTATGAAAACGCTACATCAAACATCAAGAAAAAAGAATACAGAATTCTGAAGAAGATCTAAGAAATCTTCATGAAATGAAAAATGTTTTAGAAGACATCACACTTAAAAAGTGAATTGTATTGTACTTAATTGTATCTAATGGTATTATATTTAAATGAAAACTTAAATTGAAGACTTGCAAATTAATTAGATTATTAATTCTCAGTAAAAATAATTTTCAAAAATGAAATTTTTTTTTTTTAATAGAGCCACAAGAGTTATGGAATCGCCACATTAGACTACTTAATAAAATTAAAATTAAGAAGTGTTAATAAAGCAAGCTTTCCAAATGGTACAATAATGATCATTAATGAAGAAATTAATTTTAAGTTCAATTGCTAAGTATTTTAATAACGAAGTAGAATGAGCAAAAAAAAACACTTTTAATTTTAGGCAACAATTAGTTTGACTAAACGCTTTAACAAATTTGTGATTTTATTAATTATATTTAGTAATTCACGGTAAGAAGTAGTTTTACACGTAAAGTTGCAATCAAGTCAGTTCCGTTTACATATGTAATAAATAGTTACCTGTTGTTTATAATTCATATAGAGCATAAAACCACAATGTATGGAAAATTCACAAGCTTATTTTGAAGTTTAGTAATTACTATTACTTTTTTTTACTATTTTTTTACTATTGTTAAATACTAAGAAAAAATTGCTACCTGCATGCGAGTACAGTCAACTCACGTAGGTATTGGATAAAATGCAATTTCATTACATTGTAACACAATGTATAAGTATTAATACGGTTGCTTTTCTAATATGTTTTAGATAACATTAAGAACCTTATGTATAAAGAACAAATGATATTAGTTTGTAGAAGTACACTGGTTTTAAAGGGTTAAATTTGGTGGTCAACAATGCAATTTATAACACCCTGTATAGAGAAAGGAACATGATATTTACGTGCAAAATTAATTTCATCTATTTAATTTAAATTAACAGGTATTGACATAATTTTATAACTAGGGATTAGAAGGTAATAGATTCGCAAAGAAAATCAGGTTTATAAGCCAACAGAAATTAGTAATTAATTTAATGTAGTTTAATTTAAGGGCTTATAACGTCAGAAAATGCAGCAGAGCATGTAAAATCAATAAATCCAAAGAAAATAGCTTTCGTTGTAACAAACAAATATATCGGTTGAGTTGAATACTATGAAACGTAAACTCCGAGAATTGTTATTTTAAACGTTCGTTAATTGAACACCTGCATGTTTTGAAAAGTCGACTTCTATGTATTTTGGAGCATAACAAGACAAGTTTCATAGAATACTGTTCAACCGACAGTCGCAAAGCATGTACTCATCCACGTGGACGCGGGCAGCTATATCGATTTTCTACCACACAAGCAAGGTTAGAATGCGACATCAAATATGCATAAGACGGGAATAGAGATATCACAGGCGGGTTTTAAGACGTCACTGAAATGTATGATTGGTCGAAATAGTTAGTTTGAGAATACACAAACACGCGACAGGTGGATGTGATAGTCTTGTTGAGATAGCGTGTGACGCGAGAATATTTCTAGAAGCGTAAAACGGTTAGACAAAATTTGGAGAAATATTATTTTACAATTAGGTATTTCGGGCAAAGTGTGGCCAAAGGGGCCTAGCTGGATGATATAAATACGGGAACGAAATTAATAGGGGTCTCTTTATTCTTTAATCTTGCATCGCATAACGACATACAAAATGCAACTGACAAAGCTTGTAAGTATTAAAATTATTAAAGATCAGTATTAAATTGGTTGTGACCTTATAGTTTGAGACGCGGTTAGTGTCGAGTTTATTTAAATTTAGTTGAGGTCCAACGAATACTTTAACAAGCTCGTAAATTAATAATGCGATAATAAACAAGTGTAATATACATGGTTTTAGATATTGAAATTGATATTGGATGGGTAGCAGGAAGCGCAACTTAGATTGTGGTCATCTTTAAAACACCTTCTAGAGCCGCACGCAAAACCACTTGGCCTAGAGGTTCAGGAACATAATACATCGTCAACGGAGATAGAATCTTCAAGTTTTTCCAAGTAACGCATTTGAATTTGCTGTTTTTTGTTTACCTGTTAAAATTGTGATGTGCGAGAGTGAACTTTAATGGGTATTTTACAGTATTTTACGTATTGAAAAGGATACATAGCTGACTATTAATATGGTATTTTGAATATAAAACAAAAGGTCTACGTAAAGCGTATTGACTTGCTTGATGAATTTAAATTTAATTGTTAAAAGTACATGGTTTTTTTTTTAAGTTTGTAGTAATAGTATGCAAGGTGGAAAGCATACATTTATAAACTAAGTTATTATGAGCTCACCATATTCCAGTGTCGTAATAAACAAAGAGAAGGTATTATTTAGGGCCCATTTACTCCTGTTGCTTTAAATGTTTTAAAAATTTCAATTTTAAAATCAAGGACTTGACAAAAGTAGCATTTATTGAGGTGTAACTTGAGCACCGAACTGTAAATAACTATACATATTATTATTTGTAAATAGTGGTTAATAGATATTGTATGATTGTTGTATTATTTTGTGATTTTATTTGGATGGTGTGTGAACGGTAAATAGAATGAGAGTAAATTTAGGTATACGAAAAGAAGCACAGCTGAGCTAGCCAGGAAGCGGCAGAAGAAATTAATTTGATAAAGCAGAAAGCGGGTAAGGAAAATTTCGTGAAAGTTTTATATTTTTGAAAATTAAAATTTTTTGTGAACTGGCGAGGTACTAGAGCATGAGCTCGAACAATTTTTAGGAAGTTCCAGATGGTTATAAAAGGTTCCACGGCAATTTATGACGGCCCAACATTGGGACTCGAATGTTTTTTTTTACTCTGGCGAGGTCTTTATAGGCTAACACGGCAATATATATATCTGTGTATCTTACAAAAAGCCTCACCAGAGTCAAAAAAAGTATTTGAGCTTCTAGAATTGGGCACCAAGTTTTACTGTGATTCTCGCCCTGTTGAATCTCTTCTGATAGTCGCCTTTTTACTCTTTCCGCCTCGGCTGCTCACCTAGTTGAAACTTTCATCCTCATTCATAAAAAAAAACAAACACATTCTTACCACAAACATTAACATTAACTCTATTTACATTAATATTCATAATACATTAAAATTTCAAAATTAAATTTCAGCATAAATTTCAGTATCATAAAATTTCAAGTTTAAATTTGTCATCATTTTAATTTGCATCCAGAATTAAAGTCCTTGTAGGATGCCTACTAATTAATTTAGCAATATTTGCAGACCTGAGTCTGAATAAAAGGGAGCATCTTCCACCCCTTTACGTTAATTAAACAGGTTAGTCTAATTGAGCTCAAAGACAGACCCAAATTTTCATCATAATCAAGAACATAAACTGCTAAATACTCCTTTCTACTTAAACAAGAAAATTTCACCTTAAAATTAAAAATTTGTCGTTTGTACAAATTCACTACTGTCCATTTTTTAGCAAACAAATTATAAAGTTATTCAACACACACCAAAACATCAAAAATCGAACAACAAAGCATAAGTTACCTGAAGGTTAATGCACTCGTGGCTCCAATGTACATCGTCCTTTGTTAATCACACCATTCCAACTGGGTTATGTTTACGGCTTCTGATTCTGAACGCTTTTAAAATTTTCTACACCACCATTCATCTAAAGTTGTTTTAGGGCTTCTCTGGAACTCATCTAAGTATATCTAAATCTTGTTTTGTGGATCCAATCACGATTACGAATAACATTTGATTATTAACACCCCCGAAAAATAGCAAAGAAATTCCTAATTCTTTCACGCTATACCCAAAATTGCCTACTTTTGTTTATTCATTTATCGTTATAAATTAGGATAATTGGTACAGTAATACTCGCAAATATAACTAGACTTTATTACCTTGTATCTTCTTTTCTAAGTGCACTAATGCATAATAACTTGTATCGTAGCACGTAAAGAGCAAACTGTTTTAAAGTATTCAATAATCACAAAATATAAGAGCAAACTGTTTCAAGTATTGAATCAAAATCGAAAATCTAAGAGAGCACTGTTTAAAGCATCGAATAATCAAAAATCTAAGAGAGCGAAACTCCTATTAACACGGGTATATATAATGGCTAGCCTGCCCGTCGGTTTTGTCCCTCAACGGCCAGTTTTTAGAATTTCGCATTCTCTGTTCCCTTCTCGACAGTCCGGCTCGTGATTCTACAAAACTTGCACTCGCGCCAGTTGAAAATCTAAGAAATTTTTACATGGCTCGCAAACACGTCCGAGAATAACTAATTAATTTTGTATAGAAATCGTTACGTTTACACCTCTCATATCTGCATCTTATTACAACCAATAGTAGCCCTCGTGACGTTGCTCAATTCCCGCCTTTTATTATCTGTGTCTCTGCCTTGCGCATTTTATGTGTCTTTTTCTAACTTGGCCTTAGTGGTGCAAATCGATATTCTTTACTATCGGTTATTTCAGTCCACGTGGATTTCATATGTTAATATAAGCTACGGTTTATCCGACCGTTTGCAATATACGCAGAATTTTCATGTTTATCCAAACAAATTAAACTGAAATTGACTTTTAAAAATACGCAGGTGTGTGCTTCTAATTAACGTTTTAATATAATTCTCAGAGCTTTTATTTCATGGTATTTTAACCTTGGATTTTCACAGGCTTTTATGCTTATTATATTATTAATAATGGTTCAATTAACTCCAACTAAAATAATAATGAATGGCATTGACTTCTACCCTTTAATTTTTAGCGAATACGCACTAAATATTAATTTATTATTTGTACACTTTGTTTAATACTCGTTACTTAAAACTTGAATTAATTAATATAAATTTTGCACGTAACTTCTATTTATTTCTTTACTTGGAACAATAAATTACATACAAGTTGAGCATTTTAATACTGCTTCTTTTTATAGAAAGCGTCTAGTGAATAATTTAAATCCCTTATTTTTAATGAAACGAATAAATTTGTATGCTCCACGTTTTAATAACGCGTATTATCTAATAAAATTCTATACAAACCCTACCTTCTAATTGAATGATTTAAATCTTTACACTAGGCATTTAATTACGTGTACTTTTTCCCAAAGCTTCCTTATACATGGTGATTAAAATTATTTGATGTAATTAATTAATTTTCTACCCTGGTCTAAATTTGAGTAATATATATATATATATATATATATATATATATATAATGCTATGATAACAAGGTTATTAAGGGTATGTAAAGCCACAAGGGAGGAGTACTTTATGTAAATATCATAAAAACCACGAAAACCAAACGTTTATAGTATAAAATGTACATAATTCGTTCATTATGCAAAAGCAAATTTAAATCACCCTGTATAAAATCCGGAACAAGCTACAGTTAGTTAAAGGAAGCACATTCAGTAATAACTTAACTATATACATCAAAATAAATAATTGCGGACGCAATTCAATCAATTTTGAAACATTTAGAACATTCTAAGCTCCAAAATAAATACAAATTCGGCACATCTGAAGAAAGATAACAGTAAAGCAAAATTTCTTTCATGACGCATTTGCGTAAGAAAATGATCAATGCGTGTTTATAATAAACAAACATTTTAATACAAGCATATTTCATAACACAGGAAGTTAATAAGCGAATGTACATAAAAAAGGTATAGATACTGAAGCGAAAGCGTACGTGCGGTTTAAAATGTAATATAAGTTGCCACATTTAATAAAACCCAATATAGGTAGCAAAATATGGATATTAAAATTACGACTACGTGCAGTTTCAAGCATACATGATATACTAGTTGTTAACAAATTCCAATACAAAGTTTTGATGTACGTGCAAATTTAGACGTATAAAGTATGAAATATCGAATAAAACCTAACAGGTTGCTAATATCTCACATAATTGCAACGCCTTTGCCATGGTCTAATAACAGATAGCGGACTGTCAACCAATAAGAGCACGTGAAACGTTCGGGCAGAATTTGTTTATAAAACCAACCAAAGGAGATATAGAGGATGCATTCCAATATCGACGCGCTGACTGTAGTAGTTGACACCAAATTATTACGTAAATTTCGATGTAGTGAAAGTAATAAGTAATAGAAATAATAGAAATTAGTGTAAAGTACATAGTAAAAGTGCGCGTTAAAATACGTGTGTATAAAACTTTGCCGTTAATAGAAACGTAAGTCTAGATTTCATTAATATAAACAAAATACTTACAATTTGTTTAGGAATTTAAGTACGGACACAATAAATAGGAAACTAAATCAAGACTAATATTTTTCTGGAAATCTACCCAGAAGTAATGATAGCGATACGTACAACGAAGTACGGTATAAAAACCCCAATTAGGGAAAACTTAGTAGAAATGCAGAAAAATATTATAGCTCCCAAGAAAATGTTAAGAAATAAATGCCTTTTTCCTAAAGAGCCAATTCGGAAAAACGACAAAAATGCTTAATGAAATAGAATATAAAAACCCAATTAGGTAAAACTTTGTGAAAATGGAAGAAAATATTATAGCTCCTAAGAAAAATTAAAAAATAAATGTCCATCTCCTAAAGAGCCAATTCGAGAAAACGACAGAGAAATGTTTAATGAAATAGAATATAAAAACTCAATTAAGGAAAACTTAGTAGAAATCGAAGAAGATATTATAGCTCCCAATAAAAATTTGAGAAATAAATGCTATTTTCCTGAAAAGCCAATTTGGGAAAACGACAGAGAAATGTCAAATGAAATAGATTATAGAATCCCAAGTAAGGAAAACTTAAAGGGCGGAAGACACTATAGCTACCTGCCCAGGTATGGAAAGTAAACGTAATCACCCTGGAGAGCCAATCCGGGGCATGCGTAAGAAAACCATTCATACACTAGAACCAGAGGTAATTCCTATGTGGGACAGGGAACTAATTAAACGACATCAGAAACAAAACTTATTCTGCAAAAATCATGCAATAATTAGAAACGACACCCACAACGAACGACCCAACGTTTTACCAAAAAGTACGAGCAACAAATTGATCAACATTATCTTCATTCAGGAAAGTACAGAGAGATAAAGTAGCAAACTTTTATAAAAACTGTTTTTTTAATTAGTATAATTTTATAGTTAAGTAAATAAACAATTGTAATAGTATAGGATATAGGGAAAATTTAATCGTACAGAAAATGTATAAACGGAAACTCGTTTGGAATATTATAGCAGCAGTGAAAATATCATTGGTGTGCGCGTTTATTGCCTACGACTGCCAAAACAACTCACCGAACATTACAGTGCTATTGTTGAAGGACATAGCAGCTTGCCCGGATGTACAAACAGACTGTCGCGAAGAATCTGTGCTAGTGCAAATAATACAGAGAGACAAATATAAACTACAAACAGTGCGAACGTATTTAATCGAAATTACGCGAGTTATAACCCACTGTGGAATGCATTCACACAGTTCAGCAGTAGCAGGAGGAGTATCAAATTTTCTTTACCCACTGGGAGTTGAAAACTCCAGAGATGTACGTCGCTTTAAGTCACTAAAAATTTATAAATATATAATTGGTGGTATACAAATCAATGCGACAACCACAGCAACTATCACAATATTAGGACATGTAACAGACGAAGGAACATGTGAAGGAGGATTTTAAATATTTATGGTTCCGGGTTGGGACCGTGTCATTTTATACATTAAGGTCGACGTTTCGCCCACAAGGACAAGTAAAGAAATAAGTAATAAAATAAAAATAAGAATGATAATATTAAGCAGACAGTTAAGTGTAAGAGAGTTACTCGAACTAGCAGACTCACTAGCCCATTCAAAGCCAAAAGGTGTCTTGTGGCGAAGTAACAAGACACAAGACACCTTTTGGCTTTGAATGGGATAGTGAGTCTGCTAGTTCAGGAGTAACTCTTCTCTTTACAATTTAACTTGTCTGTTTAATATTATCATTCTTATTTTTCTTTTATTACTTATTTCTTTACTTGTCCTGATGACGCCCCTTACAAAAGTGAGCGAAACGTCGACCTTAATGTATAAAATGACACGATCCCAACCCGAAACCATAAATATTTATAATGACTCCGGCCGTGAAAGCCTCCGACAATATGTGAAGGATTAACATACACGGAAAACGGCCATACTTGAAATAAAGCTGTGATACAAGCCAGTGTGGAAATTACAGTAACAGAATATACAGCAACAATAAGATTGGATAACAACGAAGTAAGTCCAACACATGGAATAACATGTAAATTTTTGGAAGCCTATTGCATAGACTCTACGTACGGAGAAACAATATGGAATTTTATTCCGAAAGCAGGATGCGACATCAATCTAAGTACGCTACACAAGGGAAACGCAACAATTGTATCACACAGAAATCACTTAACCGAAAAAATCTTAGTAGTGGAACAACTAGACAAAATCTATGCTCTAGCATTAATTATATCAACCACCCTTTGTGGATATCAAATATGGCAAACAGAACAGTCAGAATATTAGTAATAGTGGATTGATCAGAAATAAACATTAGAACCAAAACAAAAATGTTACCACAAAATGCAGGTATGATAACTTATGTTAATTCAAAATTTTTATATGTAGAACAATCGTATAAGAAAATGATAGATGCAATGTACAGTGACCTAGTATATAGTAGATGTTTAAGAAACCGCGAAATCTTAAAAAACCGTTTAATACTAGCTCAACTTTCACCGGATATTCTAAGCACAATAATTCAAAGCAATGCAGACACATTAGTAGAATTTCAGGAAAAGTCATATACATTATGAAATGTACACCAGTACAAGCCAGACTATGACGAACGACATTCTGTTATAACGAACTACCAGTTACAGTAAATAACAAGTCAAAATTTATAACACCGATTAGTCATGTGCTGGTAAATTATGCAACTCAAGTACCATGCGAACCAATCGCTACACCACTCTTTGTTATTGATAGAAAATGAATAGGTATGAATCCACAACCTATACAAACCGAAGCACCACTACAACCCTCGCCAGACGAAGAAGCAAAAACCACTCGGTCAAGGTGGATTATACACACCACAAGAATTAGAAACAATGCAAGAATTAATGATATTTGGAATGGAACACGGAGCAATACAAAACATTTTAACACTTCGAATGACAGGCCACGCAACAGATAATCAGGGTTTTACCACACTACACATTTTTGACACAAGGGAAATCAAACATTTAGCAAAGTCAACCCTGCAGTAGTCGCAAACGGAATAACCATATATATATATATATATATATATATATATATATATATATATATAACAATGGGATTTGGTATTTCAACTTTGGAAAGTATCTGGAATACACTTACCATGATACTCATAACAAACCACCACAAGAAGGCAGCCGCAGCAACAACAGTCGAGAGCCCACTAGCACCAGAACAAACGCCCACAAGCTCAACAAGCTCCCCACAACCACCTAATATCAAGCAAGTTTGTACCCAACAGATTTATCCTGACCCAGGTCATTGGTCACAAAAGAATCTTACAAATTAATCAGCATAAATCAGACGGAAAACGGAGATGCGCCCGCGAAATTAAAATACTTACCTTTAACTTTGTCACAACCGGTCCATCTGCTAACAAACAGTCAAACAGTAAGTGAAAGTGCGAAAGTTAAAAAATTATAATAGAAAAAAGTATAGTGAAAGAAAACGATAGGGGAAAATGCAAACGAGTTTTCGAAAATAATTATTAACACATAATACGAAAGTTATTGAGAGTAATAAAACAATCCTGTTAGACTATAGGACAAGTTATAATTAAGGAATTGAATTAAGTTATCCAGCAGGTACGAAGAGAGGGCTCGAAGGAAAGCATCCTCGTAAAGAACATGCTTTCTTCTAGAACGCAAGGGGCTATGTTGTACCCCCGTATATACCCACCCAATTAATTAGAAATGTTAAAATAGGAAACTAGTAGAATTATATAGCCTCATTGGTGAAATAGTATTTAAAGATAAATTTATGATAAGTTCATTCAGGTCTTCAACCTATGCGCTATTTCCAATAGAGGAAATAGCATATTACAACATAAATCCAGCAAAATAGCTTGTAATTTTGAAATAGACAGCCCCAGCAAAGTAACAGTAGAGTCAAAGTCTAAGCAGAACCCATTAGGCAGCTGCTGCTCACCATCCGTAACTATACTAAGTTAACAACCGAGTCACTGCGAGGAAGCAAAAGAAACAAAATAGCGGCAGTTCCACGCCAGATTTCAACGGGCGTGGCCACTATGTGGAAAGTAATGATTTGACCGATAGGTAATTTAGTATTAGTGAAAGATACAGTGACTGAGTTTATTTAGGGTAAGTTTTATGCCTGATGTAATTTATAGCAGTACTAATCATAAGTAATTGAGAATGTGCCCACTGGATAACCGTCTCCGTAAGTTGTGTATCTAATGCCTAAATTTCCAAAGATGTAAATATAATAAATAAATATTATATTTAGTTGTCAAATATGTCCAATGATATGATCAGAGTTCAATTAAGTAACAACCTAGGACCCCCAATACGTATTAGGAAAATTATAGCACCCCCCTCTTTCCAGCCAGGGATACGGACAGCTACGTCTTCTCTAGATAAAAATCATACTAAAGACAAACAAAAGAAAACCGCTCGACCAACCTTCAAATTAGATAACAAACCCTCCAACAATACAACCAAAAGAAAACTGCTCAACACAACACCCTTTCTCATACCCCTTTCTTAAACCCCCGATCGCTACAAGATGGTGCTGTAGACTAATGGTGTAACGGGATTTTAAAAGTTTGAAAAGAGTAGAATTTTAATCAGAGCTGCGAATATGGGAACTATATAGTGGAAATCTTTAAATGTACCGCGGAATATTTCTAATCCACGATTTTGGTTGCCACAGTTTTCGTATCAAAACACCATTTAAAACACGCATCTAATTTTTGTCGCTGCATCATCAACGCGATCTTAAATACACCACAAACTGTCTATCGGTGCGTGCAGTACATTATATTCTTTTAACTTTGAGTCGCCAAGTATTTACTTTGTATTTAAAATGGCTAGCGTCGTCCATGTTGCGAGGGCCACCAATACAAACGCTGGAAATATTGCCCAAGTTCTACGATTGAACAATAGAAATGCCTAGATTTTGAAAATTTGAAAAATCGGAAAAGTTCAGCGACCACTGGGGAGGTGCTGTTGATTCGGGAAGCGTAAGCTAAAGCTGCGTTGAAGGGATATTTCCTTTTTATAGTTCTGATCGCGGCAGAGTACAATTCGTTCAAGGCAACAGTTGGAAGTAAAAATAAAACGGCTGAACAATACGTAGGCGTTTTGAAGAGGTTTCGTTGTATTTTAAATAACTTAGTGAATCTAAAGATGAAGGTAGAAACTTCAAGAATATAAAAAACGTAATCGAGTGGTGCATTGTTGAATTTATTTGTAAACAAGTTGAAAATGCAAGGCATTGTCGCAACGAACTTCCAAATGTAGACTTACTTTAAAACAAATTAAAGAAATTAAAATTATTATGTTGTAATAATTATAAGTATTCAGATAAAAAAAACAAAAATTTATAAACAACAAAAGAGACATATTAATATATTTTATTTTATTGAATAAATATTTTAAAAGCTATATATTAGTTCTGATCAATAAGATAAGAAATTTTTTTTTTATATGAATCTAATTATTTTCGGTAATCAAAATTTAAGTTTAAACAATGTCTATAATATTGGAATAATTGGCATGAAATGCCATAAATTGTTCAAATATGTGTCGCATATTGATTTTAAACTTATTTAAAATTTTAATTATTCCTGTTGATTTTCCCGGGGGCTCGGCGTCCCTGTGGCCCGATTTTAACTGACATCAAAACTTAAGCTCTGGACACCGAGTTGAATCGATTGATGTATCACACATTGATGTCCGACCATTAAAAAGGCCTCGGACACACAGACAGACAGACACACAGACAAATAGATTTCATAAACAAACGAAGTTCGTTGAAAACGCAAAGTCGTTTAGGTCAGCCTATTATTTTAATTTTAAAACTTGCATGTTTAAACTATGATTTTCTATTGTTATTCAGTTACTTTGCCCGCAAGACACCTTTAGATCTTAAATAAAGTAACTTTTTTCTAATTTTTATGTACATACCCGCTCTCAATACACATTTTAATAAAATCATTTTAATTCAAAGAATCAAAATAATATAAAAATTTATTTAAAAATACAGCTTTTTAACTGCAAATATTTACCTTCCATTTTTTTTTATTAATCGCCATTCGAATTAACAACAATGGAGTCATCGATAAACGATCAAGTTCTAAGTTTGTTTCAGTGTCCAATATGTTACGATTTCACTGTACCTCCCATTAACCAATGCCGAATGGGTCATGTAAATTGTTAATAAATATTTTAAAGAACTTGTGATATGTGTTAAGGAACCGCTTAAAAAGTTTATAAATTCCATTATCAAAATGTACATTGCTCATATTCAAGTCAATAATGGTAGAAACTTGACACTATTCAATTTGTTACAGTAAAATCAAATATATTGCGAAATGTAACGATGCCTGGCGGTTTTGTAAAAGTTTTTTTGTCTCTAACATAATATAAATAGTTGTGACTTATTGGTATGTGATATATGTAATCTTATTAACTATAAATGCAGAAATATTATGTACACCAGCTGTGTCCAAATATTTCCAGTGAATTTTAAAATAATTTATTAGCCTTTCCCTTAATTGTAAACTCTTAAATACCTTTTCTATTAAGTGTTTATACTGTTGCTATAATGCGAGTCTTTGTTTCGAACTCTTAACTTTGTTCCTTTTTTTAAATCTATTTATTCCAATTGTAGTTTTCCTTTCTTAGTCGAACGCGGTAAATATTAGGTGCAATTTACTTTAACCTAAACGAGAAAAGTTTGTTTCCAATTTTTAGGCGTTGACTGACAACCTCTGGGAACGCGTTAGGTGTATTAACCTTACCTGATTCCGAAATATTTATCTTTTAGAATTTATAGAAAATGCTGCTGAAGATTGTGTAAAATATCTATTACCTGCGATAATATATCATCTGTGAACATTTTCTACTTTATATTGTCTGTCTTCTGCCTATACTATCTCCAAGTAATATACAGGTAAATAGTTGAAACTAAAAGCCAAAAGCCCATACTTTATCAATTTTCCCTTTCTTTTAGGTTTTAGACAACTTAATTTGCCAGCCAGTTAACTTTTTGTATTACTGTTTCCCCAACATACGTACTGCAGTAGCTTATTATATACTAAACAGCGGCTATTTTGCAGCTTGTCCGAAGGCCTACTCCATATTTTGGTAATCGGTACCGAGTACATTGGCGTCGTTATGAAGAATAACTTACATTCCCCCAATAAGTCTAAACAGTTATTTAAGGGATTATAGACCTGGTCCGCACTGACAAATTTCCAGTTGTGCAGTTGTATATTGTCCTTTCCAATCGCATAACATGTTCTTTAGACAAATTAGACGCGAATGTTTCCCTTAAACGTACATTTGGACAACGTAGAGAATCTAATATATAATTCCCAAGATGTTTATTAACACTAGAACTTGTTATTTGACACACAAATTTGTTGTATATTTTAAGGCTTGCATTAGCTCTTGGCCATGTTAAACAATTAATAATCTATAGGAACACTGTGGCACGATTTAAATAAAATTAAATAAAAACCCTTAACCACAAAAAATATTTAAATTACTAAATACGTATTTCGACCACTATGTGGCCATCATCAGTAGAAAAAAAAAAAGGTGTTGTTCTGGAACACTTCAGAGGATATTCTCCTCACCACTTAGGCTGAAGTGAACCTCCCAACCTATAATTTACTATATTGTTGCTTTAAACACTTTCGAGAATATTCTCCTCACCCGCAGGCTGGTGTTCTCAACACAAACAAGTGAATTGTGACATTATAACTTAAATCTACTTAATTTATACTAATTCTAAACCTACTGAAGCGGAACCAATTTAATCTTGCTTTCTCATTGGTTGTTGACCAATAGGAAAAGCAAAGCAGATGACTCTATTGGCCCTTTATTGGTGTTTAAGAGGGGTCCTTTATGTTTAACAATTTTAATTGATTCATAGGCATTTAAGGAGGAAAACGTTGGTACCGCTTTTAACAATTTAACATTTTCTAGTTTAACGGGGTGGCTGGTTTCAAATATATGTTTGGCGACCTGAGACCTTTCATATTTACCATATTTGAAGTGAGCAATGTGTTCTTTAAATCTTGTTGTTATATTCCTCTTGGTCTGACCAATATATTTTTGAAAACACCCTGGCCCTGCACAACTAATTTCACAAATCCTCGACTTTTGCAATTTTTCCACCTTGTCTTTTGGATTACCTAGCAAATCTTTAATTTTATTAGTATTAGTGAAAGCAATTTTGAAATTACACTGTTTGAATATTTTATCAAGACCCTTTGTGGTTTTGTGAAACGGAAGTTTAACATATTTAACATTATCGTTAGAGGTGGTTGATTGCAAAGTCGTTGATTTACGGATGTTGATCCTATTTTTACACTTTCTAAAAATATTATCTATAATATCAGAAGAGAAACCATTGTAATTCGCTATTTGTTTAATAAGAGCAAATTCCTTATTAAATCTGTTTTTATTTAAAGGGAAATTTAATAATCTATTAATTAAAAAGTTAAATGAAGCCAACTTATGTTGTATGCTATGATTAGAGGAAGACAAAATAAAGCGATTTACATTGGTTTCTTTTCTATAAATGTCAAATTCTAATTTATTACCATTTCTAATTACTAATGTATCTAAAAAGGGTAATTGTCCATTATTCTCTAGTTCATACGTAAATTTTATGCTTTGAAATTTTGAATTCATTTCTTTAAGAAAATCATCAACATTTGATTTAGAGGTGTCAAAACTGCAAAATATCATCCACGTACCTTAACCATATTCTTGGGAAGTATTTGAGTTTTCTTTTAACTCGGTTTCAAAACGAGACATAAATAAATTTGCTATGAAAGGTGATAAGCTATTTCCCATTGCTGTGCCTTCATGTTGTTCGTACAACTTATTGTTGAATTGAAAACAGTTCTGGGACATGCAATGCAAAACAAGCTTGATATAGTCCTCAACTTTATCATCATCAATATCACTATCTATAAGAACATCCTTTAAATATGTTAAAGTACGTGGTATTGGAACACTAGGAATAATGAACTGACATCAAATGAAATTAAGATTTCGTTCTCTTCTAATGTGATATTTTTAATTTTATTAATGAACTCTAAAGAGTTTTGTACAGACAAACTATTAAACTTTAAATTCTTAAATTCATTTGACAGCCATCGTGATAAATAGTAAGTCGGTGAGTTGATACCTGAAACTATTGGTCTCATCGATTTATTATTTTTGTGAATCTTTGGTAAACAGTAAAGTTTTGGCATTTCAGTATTTGAAATTGTTAATTTTAATTTTAGTGTGGGCGAAATTAGGTTTGGACATTCTTTCAAAACAGACTGTGTTGATTTAATCATTTTATTTAAAGGAACTTCATTTTACGTTTTTGACTATTGGTCTGTAAGGACCCTCAGACAGCAAAGTCTCTACTCTATCAACATAGTCTTGTTTATCCAGAATAACCAACCTATTCACCTTATCAGCCTTTAAATAATAACAATTCTTTTGTCGTAAATCTTTAATAATCAGATGATCTTTCCTTGTTTGTTCTGAGACATTTCTTGCGCAAGTGCGTAAGTTGTTCGAAAGTTGAATTTTGCACGCGTTTCTAATAAAGTTTTTTGAATTGTCATCTAATTTTGAAATGGATTTTTCAATGCCAGCAATAATGTCTTCCAAAGGAGTTTTCAAATGATCTACTCCAAATTTTAGGCCTCGATCAAGGAAAGTCAACTCTTCATTATTAAAGATTTTCGACGATTCGTTAACAACTATTGACTCTAATTGAGGTGAAATAATTTCCAGTTTTTTAGGAGGTACATTGACATTGTGTTTCTTTAAAAGAAACTTCAACTTAGTGTTTTGACTATTAATTTTGTCTAACAATTTATGATTGTTGACTTCAAAACAAATCTCTGAAATTATTCCATTCCTGAAAACCGGACTCGGATAAATTGCACGTTAGTGCTAGGTGCGATTTATACGTTTCCAGTTCCAATCTACTAAGCTTACTGTACAGATATTTGATTTCCAAATTAAGCCATTTATCTTTTGCAAAATTGATTATTGCGTTACTACGTTTACAATTACTGCTGATTTTACGTTAATGAAATTTGGAAAAACTTTGTGGGCTTTACAACTTTTAGAAATCGAATATCTGCTTTACAAAACTAATTTTAAGAGCTAAGCTCCGATACCTATTAAGTTCCGAAGACCGGGAAGTCATAGTTAATAATCTATAGGAACACTGTGGCACGATTTAAATAAAATTAAATAAAAACCCTTAACCACAAAAAATATTTAAATTACTAAATACGTATTTCGACCACTATGTGGCCATCATCAGTAGAAAAAAAAAAAAAGGTGTTGTTCTGGAACACTTCAGAGGATATTCTCCTCACCACTTAGGCTGAAGTGAACCTCGCAACCTATAATTTACTATATTGTTGCTTTAAACACTATCGAGGATATTCTCCTCACCCGCAGGCTGGTGTTCTCAACAACAAACAAGTGAATCCTTTGGAAGACATTATTGCTGGCATTGAAAAATCCATTTCAAAATTAGATGACAATTCAAAAAACTTTATTAGAAACGCGTGCAAAATTCAACTTTCGAACAACTTACGCACTTGCGCAAGAAATGTCTCAGAACAAACAAGGAAAGATCATCTGATTATTAAAGATTTACGACAAAAGAATTGTTATTATTTAAAGGCTGATAAGGGAAATAGGTTGGTTATTCTGGATAAACAAGACTATGTTGATAGAGTAGAGACTTTGCTGTCTGAGGGACCTTACAGACCAATAGTCAAAAAACGTAAAAATGAAGTTCCTTTAAATAAAATGATTAAATCAACACAGTCTGTTTTGAAAGAATGTCCAAACCTAATTTCGCCCACACTAAAATTAAAATTAACAATTTCAAATCCTGAAATGCCAAAACTTTACTGTTTACCAAAGATTCACAAAATAATAAATCGATGAGACCAATAGTTTCAGGTATCAACTCACCGACTTACTATTTATCACGATGGCTGTCAAATGAATTTAAGAATTTAAAGTTTAATAGTTTGTCTGTACAAAACTCTTTAGAGTTCATTAATAAAATTAAAAATATCACATTAGAAGAGAACGAAATCTTAATTTCATTTGATGTCAGTTCATTATTCCTAGTGTTCCAATACCACGTACTTTAACATATTTAAAGGATGTTCTTATAGATAGTGATATTGATGATGATAAAGTTGAGGACTATATCAAGCTTGTTTCGCATTGCATATCCCAGAACTGTTTTCAATTCAACAACAAGTTGTACGAACAACATGAAGGCACAGCAATGGGAAATAGCTTATCACCTTCATAGCAAATTTATTTATGTCTCGTTTTGAAACCGAGTTAAAAGAAAACTCCAAATACTTCCCAAGAATATGGTTAAGGTACGTGGATGATATTTTTGCAGTTTTTGACACTTCTAAATCAAATGTTGATGATTTTCTTAAAGAAATGAATTCAAAATTTCAAAGCATAAAATTTACGTATGAACTAGAGAATAATGGACAATTACCCTTTTAGATACATTAGTAATTAGAAATGGTAATAAATTAGAATTTGACATTTATAGAAAAGAAACCAATGTAAATCGCTTTATTTTGTCTTCCTCTAATCATAGCATACAACATAAGTTGGCTTCATTTAACTTTTAATTAATAGATTATTGAATTTCCTTTAAATAAAAACAGATTTAATAAGGAATTTGCTCTTATTAAACAAATAGCGAATTACAATGGTTTCTCTTCTGATATTATAGATAATATTTTTAGAAAGTGTAAAAATAGGATCAACATCCGTAAATCAACGACTTTGCAATCAACCACCTCTAACGATAATGTTAAATATGTTAAACTTCCGTTTCACAAAACCACAAAGGGTCTTGATAAAATATTCAAACAGTGTAATTTCAAAATTGCTTTCACTAATACTAATAAAATTAAAGATTTGCTAGGTAATCCAAAAGACAAGGGGGAAAAATTGCAAAAGTCTGGGATTTATGAAATTAGTTGTGCAGGGCCAGGGTGTTTTCAAAAATATATTGGTCAGACCAAGAGGAATATAACAACAAGATTTAAAGAACACATTGCTCACTTCAAATATGGTAAATATGAAAGGTCTCAGGGCGCCAAACATATATTTGAAATCAGCCACCCCGTTAAACTAGAAAATGTTAAATTGTTAAAAGCGGTACCAACGTTTTCCTCCTTAAATGCCTATGAATCAATTAAAATTGTTAAACATAAAGGACCCCTCTTAAACACCGATAAAGGGCCAATAGAGTCATCTGCTTTGCTTTCCCTATTGGTCAACAACCAATGAGAAAGCAAGATTAAATTGGCTCCGCTTCAGTAGGTTTAGAATTAGTATAAATTAAGTAGATTTAAGTTATAATGTCACAATTCACTTGTTTGTTGTTGAGAACACCAGCCTGCGGGTGAGGAGAATATCCTCGATAGTGTTTAAAGCAACAATATAGTAAATTATAGGTTGGGAGGTTCACTTCAGCCTAAGTGGTGAGGAGAATATCCTCTGAAGTGTTCCAGAACAACACCTTTTTTTTTCTATTGATGATGGCCACATAGTGGTCGAAATACGTATTTAGTAATTTAAATATTTTTTGTGGTTAAGGGTTTTTATTTAATTTTATTTTATGTTAAACAATTGTTTTATCGTTGTCAAATATAACATTGCAGTCTCTTCGTATTCGCCTTTGTAGCAAAAAGCTATGGTTTGTAGTTAAATAACTATGTATCTCTGTCTTGCTAAATAGGTCAGCATAATCTTGGGGTATACCCATGTGAAAAATATAGTCCGCCTAATATATCCGGTAGTTCTTCCAATAAAGTTTCCAACTTAATATCTGCTAGTTCTACTTTGTACGAAACGCATACCGTATTATTAAAGTTTTCATTAATTTTCTCAAGACCTTTTCCAATAATATCTTTTACTCTAGTCTCATCTTGTTAGTGCTATACGGAGAAAAACGTAAGTTTAGCTTTAATATAATGCCTAGAGGAAATACATCTGTAGAACCTTCACGGTATATTATTGATTGCGTCATAGGGTGAATCTCACTAGAATAGAGCGAAATTGCCTCGTTGGGCGTAAGTGTCTTATAGGGCAAATCGCTCCATAGGGCAAAATTGCCTTATAAGGCAAAATTGCTTCATAGGGCAAAATTGCCTCATTGGGCGAAATTGCCTTATGAGGTGAAATTTCTTCTCACCACTTGTAAGAACTTAGGTTAAATAGCAGGAAAGATTGATAGGTTAGGTCAGGGCCATCGGCGACGCTGGCCTAACCTAGCAATTTTTCCTGCTATCTAAGCTAAGTCCATACAAGTCCAATTAACCTAATTCCAGATAACTCCAACTAACCCAAACAACGTGAACAAACCTATGCCCTCCCCCCTCCTTCCAACATTCTCGTTCTCTTTCCTCTTGCATCCGTAGTGCATACATCCGTCACACATTCTACATACATTCGACAAACATCCAACATATTTCCGATATATGTCCGACATATGTCCGACATGCGTCCGATATAGTAAAGTATATAAGGTGGCATATTTTCTAAAGTGAAGTCTTGTACGCCTAATAAATACATTAAATTATGTTGTTTCCTATTCTTAGGTTTAGGATGGTAATCCTATTAATACACAATGATACTCTTAATTAAATCAATAGGGGAAAGGTGGGGGTAATTAATAAAAGATTAAACTTCAAATTGTTTAGTCTTTAAATGTATGTCGACCGATTATGCAGACGTTTATTATGTGACTTAATGGTGCTCGTTAACAAAAATATATGTGGTAAGTCTAAATACAATTTGTGGTTAGGTGCTCTTAAATTAATCTCTGAAAATGGAATCTGTAGGTCGTTTCTTAGTCATCACAATTTTTTTTTTACATTTAAATGCACTCTCAAGTTAACCTTTGACTTAAAAGGGAGTCTGTGCATTAAACAATAATACGAGATGTGCAAGTAATAATTTCGAATAAGTTGATCGTGTAGTGGTTAAGGGGTCCACTTTGCATGCAGGCAGCATGTGTTCGAATCCCGCTTGATTCGATTTTTTCTCTAAGAACGTGCGGTAAAGTGTATACACACTTTTAGATTTTGTGAGCCATGGTAAACCAATTTTGGTGAGGGGCAATTTCACCCCATAAGGCAATTTTGCCCTATGAGGCAATTTCAACCTATGAAACAATTCCGCCCTATAAGGCAATTTCGACATTTGAGACAGTTTCGCCCCATGAGACACTGTCGCCCTATAAAACACTTTCGCCCTATAAGGCACTTTTGCCCTACGAGGCAATTTCGCTCTATTCTGGTGAGGGGCAGATTCACCATATGAAGCATTCAATTATATATCGAGAAAGTTTGACGGATTTGTTTCCGCTAGGCATGATGTTAAGCTAAACTTCCGATTTTATCTGAATAGCACTAACAAGATGAGACCAGAGTAAAATAATGATCGGAAAAGAGGGTCTCGAGAAAATTAATGAAAAATTTTTACAATCCGATATGCGTTCCGTATAAAGTGGAATTAGCAGATGTTAAGTTGGAGACTTTATTGAAAGTGCTACCAGATATATTAGGTGGACTCAAAAAAATTGAGTGCTATCTTTTTCACATGCGTATAACGCAAAATTAAGCCTGTATATTTAGCAAGACGGTGAAACATAATTATTTAAATACAAACCATAACTTTTGTTACAAAGACGAATACGAAGAGACTGCAATGTTATAGTTGACAACTATAAAATTATTGTTTAAAATGACTAACAGCTAATGCAAGAATTAAATGTACAACAAATATGTGAGTCACATTACAAGTCCTGGTGTTAATAAACAACTTGGGAATCATATACTAGATTTTCTATGTTGTTCAGATGTACGTTTAAGGGAAACATTCGCGTCTACTTTGACTAAAGAACATTGTATTGCGCGATTGAAAAAAAACAATATATAACTGCACAACTAGAAATTTGTCAGCGCTACCAGGTTTATAATCCCTTAAAAGACTGTTTAGACTTATTGGGAGAATGTAAGTTATACTTCCTAAAGACGTCAATGTACTCGGTACCGCTTGCCAAAATATGGAGTAAACTGTCGAACAAGCTACAAAATATCCGCTGTTTAGTGCATAGTAACCTACTGCAGTACGTATATGCGTAAACAGCAATTCAAAGGAGTTAACTGACTTGCAAATTAAGTTATCCGAAAACCAGAAGAAAGGGAAAATTGATAAAATATGCGCTTTTGGCTTTAGTTTTAACTATTCACCTGTAAGTTACTTGGAGATAGTAGAGGAAGAAGACAGACAAGATAAAGTACATATCTTACACAGGTGGTATATTATCGCAGGTAATAGATATTTTACACAATTTTGAGCAGCATATTCTACAAATCCTAAAAGAAATAAATATTTTAGAATCGGGTTTGGTTAATACACCTAACGTATGCCCAGAGGTTGTAAGACAACGCAACGCGTAAATGTTGGTAGCAAATTCTATTCGTTTACGTTAAAAAAAATTGCTCCTGCGTTCGACTAATAAAAAAAAACTAGAAATGGAATAAATAGATTTAAAAAACGGGACAAAGTTAGAGTACGAAACAAAGACTATCGCATTATAGCAACAGTATAAACATTTAATAGAAAAGGAAGTTAAGATGGTACAATTAAGGAGACACACTTATAAAATAATTTTAAAATTCACTGGAAGAACCTGGGCACAGCTGGCGTGCATAATATTTCTGCATTTATAGTTAATAAGATTACATATATCGCATACCAATAAGTCACAATTGTTTATAGTATGTTGGAGATGAGTCTCTATTTATAGACAAAAAAATGTTTAAGAATCCACCAGGCATCGTTACATTTCTCACTATATTTAATTTTTACTGTATCCGATTGAGAAGTGTCAAGCTTCTAACATTGTTGCCTAAAATTACAAGCGGTTCCCGGCGTACGGCACATGTCGCAATGTCTTTAAAGCATTTATTACAAATTACATAACCCATCCGGCATTGGCTAATGGGAGGTACAGTAAAATCGTAACGTATTGGACACCGAAACAAACTTAGAAGTTGATCGTTTGTCGATGACTCCATTGTTGCTAATTCGAGCTGCGATTAATAGAAAAAACGGTAAGTAGAAGTTTGCATTTAAAAATTGTATTTTTAAACAAATTTTTATATTAATTTGATTCTTTTAATTAAAATGGTTTTATTAAAATTTGTATTAAGAGCGGGTATGTACGTAAAAATAAGAAAAAAGTTACTTTATTTAAACCCTAAAGATGTCTTGCGGGCAGGGAAACTTAATAACAACAGAAAATTATAGTTTAAACTTGCAAATTTTAAAATAAAAATAATGTGCTTACCTAAAATTTTCAAACGTTGAAAATTCTGCAACACTATTGACTTTTAACGTCTTTGCGTTTTTTACAAATAAATTCAACACTGCTCTACTCGATTACGTTTTTTATATTTTTGCAGTTTGAACCTTCATCATTACATTCCCTAAGCCTGTTATATAAAGCAGAACCTCTTCAAAACGCCTACGTATTTTTCAGTCGTTTCATAGTTACTTCCAACAGTTGCTTTGGACGAATCGTACTGTGCCTTGTTCAGCACTATAAAAGGGAAATATCTTGACAACGCAAGTTTAGCTTACACGCACCGTATCGACAGCCCCACTCCCCCAGTGGTCACTGAACTTTTCCGATTTTTCAAATTTTTAAAATTTCGGCATTTCTAATGGCCGATCGTAGAACTTGGGCAACATTTTCGGCGTTTCTATTGGTGGCTCTCGCAACTTGGATGATTCGAGTCGGTTAAAACCATTGGTGGTAGCAGTTTTAAATACAAGGTAAATACTTGGCGACTCAAAGTTTAGAGAATATAGTGTACTAGATGCGCCGATAGACAGTTTGTGGCGCATTTAAAAAGAAGGCGTTGATGACGCAGCTACAAAATTGCGTTTTGTTAGAAAAACTATTACAGCCAAAGTCGTAGACTAGAAATATTCTGGTATATCTAAGATTTCTACTACATAATTCCCGTATCCACCACTCCGATTAAAATCCCCCAGTGGGATTGATTTAGAACACCATCGACCGTTGGTCTACAGCACTATTTGCTATCGTTAGCGCTCTTTTCGGATTTTTAAAATTTCCGCGACGCAATTGGTGGACAGCTAGAAGGCCAGATGGATGGGATTGGTGCATCCTTCAACTAGATATAGTGGATGGATGGGTGTATTGATCGATGAACGGATGGACTGGTGAATGTATTTAAGTAAATATCACAACTGTAGCTAGTTTGGTAGTTCAATTTTTTAAAATTCTGCGATAACATTGGCCTACAACACCGCCAGTCAGAGCTACCGCTTTTTTCGATTTTTAAAATTTACGCGACTCGTTTCATGGCCCGTAGAACATGGAAGTCATTTTCGGAGTTTCTATTGATTGCCCTAGCAACATGGACCACGCGAATCGAGCGCACCCACTCGTGCTAAATGTACTGGACAAGTTGCAAGAATCGGACAAATACGATGCCGCTTATTGTCCACCCTGAATCCTTATCTTTGTTCGGGTGTCTTCAGAAACATACAGTTCGCGTTCTATAGGGTATATAAAGCAGTCCCGCAAGAGTAATCTCTTTAGTTATAATTTACTTCGCTTACAAGCTTCACCTAAAATGGTACCTGCAAACATTTTTAAGTGCAAGCCCTGTCACGTTTACTTTACCAAGAGGGATGCCTTCAAACGGCAACAGGTAAAACAGCAATTTGCAAAACCCATCGCAGGTTAAGTGTTCAGTCAAACCAGCTACTGAATACTTAAACTGCGAGTCATGCGGCATCGTGTTTACCAGAATGGACAAGTTATGGTGGCATCATGTGATGCAGCGCGGGGTGACTTTGGCGGCATCGGGGCTTAAGCGTCCATCTCCGCCTGCAGTTGAAAACCTTTACCCCAAACAACAACGAGCTAGTGTCCGGTGCAATGTGTGCGATATAGAGGTGACGAAAACTGCCTACACTACTTATCTATAGAGCAATAGGCATAAGAGCGCAGCAGTCACTGCCACCGAGAGAAACGATGCGGTGGAAATAGCACAGCGTTTAAAAACTGTATGACCAGCTATCGCATAAAGAACGCTGACAGTGTCGATGGCGTATCCGAGTTTCTGCGCAAACAGAAAGAGTGATTTTTTCGTGTAGTCGGCGAAAAATTAAAGGACAATACGGTTGTAAAGGTTAATTGTAAACTTTATGGTACGTACACCAAAATGAGTATTGGTCAGAAGACTACTACAACTACCTCTTTGTTTACACAAATTTTTTTAATTGAGTTGGACTAATGTTAAATTAATGGTAGAATCGGGCTTCCAAGAAAAATTAGATCGGTATTATCATTCACGATTAGAAACTGTTTATGAATAAAAAAGTTATAAAATTAGGGTTTGGGTGTTGTAAGGGTTGGTTCTAGATTAAAAGTGATATCGAATAAGGGCCTCTAAGAAAATTTAAGCATATCCGAAATTTTGCGCGTTTAGAAATTGTTTATAAAAAAAGTTATAAAATTGAGTTTTGAGGGTTGAAGCTTGGCTAAGTTTTGGTCCTAGTATAAGATTAATGTCGGGTGTGAACTTCCAAAAAAATTTTAGACCATCTAATACTTTACGCGTTAAAGAAATGTTTATAATTAGAAAAGTTTAAAAATTGGGGGTTTGGGGGTTGTAAGGGTTGGTCCTAGATTAAAAGTAATGTCGGGTTTGGACTTCCAAGAAAATTTGAGCATATGCAATATTTTATACCCTAAGAAAATGCTTATAAATAATAAAGTAATAAAATAGTGTTTAGGGGTTGTAACTCAATAGCGGTTGGTCTTAAGGTAAAAAAGTTAAGAACGTGAGAATATAAAAGTCGTGTGGAGTCGATAGGCGCCAAAAGGTATCTTAAAAATTTTAGGAGTAGTGTTACTGATTTTTAGGGGTGGGGTAGAAATGATTTAAAAAACAGTAGAGCTAATCTAGGTTAACTCGGTTGCGCTGCGGCGTCGAAGTCCACCCTAAGGATTCTCCGAGTGGAGCTCCACCCCTTCTTATGGCATTTTGTGTGGAGGTTTCTGAATACTTCTTATTAGAGGATACCAACGGTTTAATTTTAATTGCGAAATTTTAACCATTATCTTCATTTTGTTATCAATAAATGGTTTTGGTGGCTTCGATATTCACACCTTTCATCTGGAGCGTCTCATACTATATTGGTTGCCGTAATTTTTATAGAGCATCTAGTTTTTCTTGTGCGTAATAAATCCTAATTTTTATATCGGTTAACTTTTGTATTACTTCATTCGCACGCAAATGTCTTTTGAATTACTATTTCAATGCATCTCTGAGTTTTCGTCTTCAAAATTAGGCGGTTTTATGTATATGAAACTAAAGTTATTGTAAAGAGCATTACCAAGTGTGGAAGATTAGCCCTGGTTAAAGCTCTGCTATGCTTGCAAAGCGATGCTAAGTGCTTTGCAGCTGCATAATCCACTTGCCAATAAACTTCTCGACTACAGTAAGCTTCTACTAAACATAGTCTTAATTGATTTGAGGTGTTGAATCCTCTGTCATTGTGCAGAAACACGCCTTTTGAAATACTTCACTTTAAAATTGCTTTACCGCAATCTATTATACTCTGCCACTGGAACGTTGCTAAAGATAGCGCTCTTTATTCATTTTGGGAAAAGCGTGTTCGACCTTTAGAAATTTAAAGTTAACAGTAACTTTTATTGTTTAAATATTTTTAACCTTTGCTATGCTTGTTTAATAAATGCCGGTATCAGGGGTAAATGAAAAAACTTAGTAAGTCAGAACCTTCTGAACAGCCGCAAAGTGCGACTATATCTTTCAATAATATTAAACGATCAATAAGGTTAAGAAGTGTCACTAGTGCAGTGGTACTGGCGGTTTCTCTTTACGGTTATTATGATCAATTCTGTACCTGCCACAAATTTGTATTATGCTAATTAGGTTCCTTGAAATTCAGATATATTTATTTAATACATTATATAGGAAACAAAACGCGAAACGTGACTCTTTTGCACAATCTATCTCTATGACGGTATTAAAGCGATACGGAACTAAAACTAACATTTAGAGTATAGCGAGAATCTCACAAGAAAAGGGCGCTATAAGCTAATTGACTGCAGTTAAGGCAATGTTTGTTCCTTATGCATACCCTAGTGTTGATGGCTACGTAAATAGAAACTGTTAATGTAGCGCCCACCATAAACGGCGATAATTGCTTTTTGTTGTAGGTTATTCTTGCATTTTGCATTCCGGTGATAAACAACGAAGGGAAAATATGTTTTCATTTGCAAATGCAACGTTGGTAACTGATGAACAAGAAACAATAGCTTTTAATATATTTTGATCAACTATTTTAAGTGCGTGTTGTATTACAGGCTTAATTTTAGTTTACATCCGTGGTATTTCACCTAGATAAAGATAACCTTGTATTTACTTTGTTGGTGTGTGCTTGTAATATATATATAATATATATATATATATATATATATATATATATATATATATATATATATATTGTAACACGTTTAATTTCAGTAGTAATTATTCGCATTGAATTACGAGAATAATGCGCTAAGCGTGCATTATTCCTTATTAATCTATTTATATAAAAGTATCTGTGTGACACAAAGTTATTTCCACGCGCACCTCTAGTTGTTTCTTTCGTATTCCACGCCTCTAACGTCGCATTCACTCGGTTCTTGTTTCGTCAAATTAGTCGCCCGCTAGCAACCGCCTTATCAATATGTATTCTCGGCTAGAGGCAGGCGACCTTCGCATTAATTACTAAGAAAGCAGGTCAGGTCGTGCCAGACCTGAAACTGTTAAGATATCTTCTACTAACGGTTGGTAAAGTATATATTATACGAACTAATGTAATTTGAATTAATTTATTTAGCGCGTCAAGAAGAATTCGTTAAGAAGAATTCGTCAAGTAGAATTCGTCATGTAGAGTTCGTCATGTAGGATTCATCATTTGAGATTTGTTAATTTGGAATTTGTCTACTAAAAATTTGTTAACAAGGAATTATGGATGTTAGTTTGAATTGCGGTCGCTCTAGTTGGAAATGGCTGGTAACTTTGTTTGAAGAACGTAAATTCCCATCTCGATTTGTCGTAGAGCAACAAATAGAAGTTAGGTTCGTTATTAGATATAATATATTTCATGCATGTGTTTTGAAGGTTAAAGCACGTAAAGTTGCTATTATGTTTTCAACATGTAATTTGTGTAATTTTCAATTATTGTTGAAATGGTTTTATAAGCCGCAAAACAAAATTTTGTCAGATTAGGTTTTTATAATTACAAGTTTTGTTCCATCAGAACCTTCAATAATTTCAACGTATGTTTTCGACGTCATGTTTTTTGTTACACTTGTTACAAAGTCCGAAATTTTAAGAGAGTTTTTTTAGTAAACAATTAGTTCAAATTTGACGCTTTTATTTTGGTCAAATGCGATCAAATCTAATTACACATAGGTAAAATTTTTCTGAGTAATAATTTGATGCCAATATCATATTGGATATATATTTATTATTTATTTATACTTTTATAGGTCACAAATGGTGTTCTACATTTTAATATATTTCATCATTGCAATTTCTTACAGGAGCTGCGTCTTATTTTAATAAGACAGGTTTTTGTTAACGAAGGCGATCATTTTATCTTTGGGTTTCCACGTCCGCCCTTAGAACATTGCTCTGCTATTATCGTAATTATCTCAGGACATGGTGGCGCCTATTTAATTTAGCTTAGCTTTAGTTTGCAAACAGAATCCGACTCCCCCACGTCTTATTGCTTTACCCAGGAATAGACCCCTAGCTTTGTCGGAAGATTTTTGTCCACTGGCGCCCATTAAGAAAAATAAGTTACACTAGCGCCTCAACGTAGAAGAAATAACGTTTCAGTGGTGCCTTCTGTAAAATTAGAAGAAGTCGTTACAGTGGCGCTTACATCGTGGTGCCTTCAGTAAAAACAAAAGTCGTTTCAATATATATATATATATATATATATATATATATATATATATATATATTGCCATTAGCTTCAAGCCCCACTGTTGTAATGCTAATTCGATCCCCAGCTTTGGGCGTCAAAAATTGCTGCGATCTTCGGAGCTGATGAAGTGTTGATATGCTGTGCCTGAAACGCTTAAAAGGACATACATGCTACGACTGCTCAGTTGCCACATGTTTTACTCCAATCTAGGTTTAATAAGAGCTCCTAGTAACCATAACCTCTCGTGCAACTTTTCGCACATCAAACAGCAAAAAGTCCCTTTTACTTTGTACAAACAAATATTACTAATATCCTAAACCTTTTTCTCTTAATATAAATTCCCACAAAAATACAGCAATATAATACAATATAAAAAAATTCAATCAGTAACTCTTTCCAAATTTGTTCTTTTCGTTCGTAAATTATACCCACAATACACAAAAGTCATTGAACACAAATTTATACACAAAATCAATAAAAGCAACATTTAAAGCAACATTTACCTGGATACTATTTCTGCATACAGCCCGCTACCAATCCCCCAGAGACTGCGGCATACAGGAACACCATCTTGACTTGCAATAGCCATAACTGCTAGCAGCAACCATTTAACCGTGACAACAACCCATCTAGCACATTAAAGATGCATCCCAATTCCCCAAGCTTCGCTACTAATACCATTGAATGTTGATACACAACCAAATTGACTAATAACTGATATCTACTTCATTTTCATTTGTATGCTTTTGCACACTTAGTGCAAATTAAAATTAAAACAATTTTTACTTGCGTCAAGTACTTTTCTATTCTACTCGTTAACGTATTTTATACTTGTAGCCATCATCTGGTTGTAGACTAAGTGAAAGCTTTCCACTATTCGAACTCGGAGACTCAGAAGAACTAAAAGAAAACTAAGGGCTAAAAGAGCTCCACAATAATCTGTTGGGGTTTATATCTTGTTTCTTACCCCACAAATTCCCGCAACTTTCATCAATACAAACATTCACTTCCACGTAAAACTTTCAACCGTCTACCGTTCTTAAAATTTCACTACACAAACAAACTCCAACGGCTACTGTCTTCCAGTAATACTCTAACGCACGTTCAAAATTCATTCTAATCTCTCTAACCGCCACAATTTTTCAAAACATTTCCTTAAAAATTCAAATAACGCTCCTAACCCACACTCGTACTCGACCTGTTTCTCCGTATTTACATCTCCCACAAATCACGTTGTGTATATTTAAGGGCTAACTGACAAAGTTAACATTTTATACGTCCCTACTGCAACAAGTGTAGTATCTATCTCTCTCTAACCTACGCCCCAAAATTACCCCTCTCTTACTTTGTACTCACTCTTCTTATCACTCTATTACCTTATATTCCTAACACGTGCTGTTCTCATGTCATTCTAATATACAAGCTCAAGCAACTTTCCTTTACTTCATCTGCTTTCCCCGTTGTCAACGAACGTTCAGCGTTAAATCTACACCTATCTCACTTGCACCTATTTTACCTTACACTCCCTCTTTGTTTTCTAGTTGGCAAGTTGAATTTGTAACTGACAAAAGTTATCTACTCATTCCACCTATAAATCTATTTAATTGACAGTGATAACCAATGCTATCTAGCATTTGCTGTTGTTTGTTTAACGCTTCTTCCCCTACATATTCCTATACGCACGCACACACGCACGCACGCACGCGCGCACCCACGCACCTACGCACACACGCACACACGCACACACGCATACACGCACACACGCACACACGCAACACGCACACACGCACACACGCACACACGCACACACGCACACACACGTGCGCACACACACACACGTTTACAGTTAATAAAGATGAAATGAAATAATAATACAAATGCTTTAAAATATTTTATTTACTAAGCAAATAGTTCCTAAATGTTAAGGTTTTTCTATTAAAGTAGTTAAAATGGTTGATCTATGAAATTTAAATATAAAGTCTAGCAACGACTTAGCTTTTGAAGAACATTAAAAGTTTAATCAAAGCGGACACCATAAACCAACAATGCCATTGATGCAAACCGCAAAAAGAGAGATTAACTGATTTTTCAAAGAAACAGTATGTTATTAGTGACTGTATTTGTGGAGTTGTAAATATTCCTTTTGCCATATAATAAATTGCCATTCGATACAACATAGAGGTATTAAGGCCACAAAAAAAAAGGTCCCATATGGAAAACAACGTGCGATTTGCTATTTTCTAGTTTGGCTAAATTGCAAGGCTAAGTTCAACATTCTGTAACCCACAATAATATAGAAAACCATTCAGGAGTTTTAAAACTTGGTTTATAAAGTCGTAAATAGCGATATAATCTTTTTCAAAAGTCCGCGTAAATACCTTATTGTTCACAACATACCTCTAGATTTTTAACTTGCTTTATACACACGATTTTGGGCATTAAACACTTCTTCTGATAGGATTTCCCCCTGGTTGAACTGTCTTTATAAGTCATTTACTAAAACCACTACTAGCACATGATCGTCGAGTCAAGCAGGTTGTCATTATTGATGGTGAGATTTTGTGATGAAAAATGTAAGTGCCTTAATCTAATTTTATTTCAGCGCAAAATTCTGTTGGGTCAATAAAGCCTGTAGGTTCAAAAAATCCTGAATGGCAACCAAATCCTTTAGCGTCTACAAATTCTGTATAGTCAATAAATGCCTTCTGACCTACACGTACTTTCAAGCCAATTAACATCATTAATGTACAAGCGTCTCTGAACCGACTGTCATCCTCGAGTTCACCCATCACGTACTACGACATCAGTCTGGAACTACTGCCTTTGCCACTACAAACAATCAGCTGAAACCTGGGTTCAACTAATTTAAGGTTCGCAGCCAGCCACCAGTGGTTGAGGGCGAGTTATTTTTGCTTAATACCGAAACGAATTTTTTATTTCACAACCCTCCTTTTTTACAGACGGCTAAGTTTAGAGCCGCAAAATCCTTATCGTTCCAGGCTGTAAGACCAGGCACCCAAATGAATCGGTGTAATATTTTTTTATTGATTATTTAATATTTTTTACTTAGAATATATATTTTCTTGAAAGTAATGGTTGCTCTAACTTTGTTATATTTGAAATTCTCACTAATAACTATTTTGAGATTGCTTGAATTACAGTTTTTGGTTAAATTGGTATATGATTATCAGATCTGATGCTCATCTAAATGTTAAGTAACGAAATTTTGTTTGACTACTAATTTTTTATGACTGAAACATGTGAAACTATTTATTTCTTTTTATAATTATTATTAAAAACAAATTATTTATTATTAAATAGATCTTCTGATTTTAGAATTTTCCATTTTTTAAAAAAGGTAAATTAAAAAATTTTAAATTCTTTACTCCTATAGGATTTCTGTACATGCCCTTAAATTATATTCCTTTTAATACTTGCTGGATGCAGTGGCGTCCAACTTCACTTTATTTTGTTTTGCGTTTAATAAAGAATATATTTCAATTCTGCTCTTCTCGTAATCTCCTATGGGGTAATGGCGAAGTAAGCCGATGTCATAACAGTTTTTTATCGTTCCAACTTGTACGCTTAAAAATTTTAAGTTTCTTTGAAATTCCGAATTACCGTGTCTCACGTACACTATTATTTATATAATTAATAATTTAGAACGGTTACAACAGTTTCAACGCAAAATTTAAAATTTCTTGGAAAATTGTTACAGCTGCACTCGCACCGTGAGGCTCGAATTGTTATTTTATCTCTTCCCTTAGGGCAAGATCTCAAAACGCGTTCTTATAATAATAAAAACTGTTATAGAGTGTTGTCAAAAATTCGTTTTTCTTTATTCCTGCCCTATATTTTGCGACGATGCAACATGTACAAAACATGGTATTATAGACATCTAACATGTAAAAGACAAGGGCAAGAAGCAATCGTTCTTAAAGAACAATATTAATCCATGCATGAAATATTGTAAAGTGACAGCTGTCAATGTCAAAATGGGAGATGTATCAAAGGGGCAGCTGTCAAAGTAACAGTTGCAAGTCACCGGTTGTAGTGGTGGTGTCGGTCAACCGGTTCAAAGCGTCAACTAATACCTACTTTGGAAATATTTTATTTCTTTTAAAATTGTTACGGTTCATATATAAGATCAATATGGATTTGTATTTTGCAAACTGTAAATATTGCGTATTTTATTAACAAAACCTGTGTCTGTAGTAATCAAAGAAGTTTTATTTTGTCGATTAACTACGACGTATCTAAGATTTAATCGATGACAAGTTCATTTTGTCGATACATCATTGGCAGCACAGCACACAATATTTGCGGGAAATTGGATACTAATAAAATTATTGATGACCCTACTGCTACAAAAAAATGAAAAATTATATTATGAATTAGATATAAATCTTCAAATTTGTACGTAACTATAACTTTCGTAAATGGATACAATGTGTGCTAGCTGGGATCTATTTTATCTTTTGTTGTATACTTCCCGTTTCTCAACATTAACTTTTTATATCATAAAAATAAATAATATTTTTTCTGACATGTGTAGCCATCGTATTAATTCTTATATTTATACAACCCAAACTGGGCTATTTCAATTTACGTATCTGGGTTCGTTATAAATTGGTCCGCTTCTGAGTTCATTACAAGCAAGAGTTTCAAAAGCTCCTCGACACACGATCCCAACTGGACTTGATAGTAAGATTTTTAAGGTTATAGTAAAAAAAAAGAAAAATGTACTATGTAAATCAGCATCAGTATTGTGTGCTTCTTAACAATTTAGATGTATATTTAATAGAAACTTAGAATCATTCAATCTTCAGCTTGCAAAGCCGCATGTTTTACGTTCTATGGTCGGTATTTGTTGTAATTCAATTTCAATTATTTAGACATATTTCCTTGGGGTATAAGTAAACTAATAACCAGAACAATTTCACTTTCTCATTTTAAGCTACCTTATTTTGTTTTTCACTCTACAATTTATGAAGTAACCCTTAAATTTTTCAGTAATAGTATCTAAAACATTTTATTAGTAAATTTAATTTAATTAAATTTACTATGAGTAGGTAAATAGGGCCGGTCCTAATTCAAAACGCGACAGACGTATTTTCCATGTGTAAAATACGTCTGTCACGTTTTGAATTAGGATCGGCCCTATATAATTTCAATGTAAAATAGTTGTAAAAACATTTCAATGTAAAATAGTTGTGAAAACATGAATTCTTATATACTTTCAATGTAAAATACTTGTGGGCACGTTTTGAATTAGGATCGGCTTTATATTACTTTCAATGAAACACACGTATGTTGAAAAATGTAAGTGCAGAGAAGAATGTGTGTAGCTGTTTTGAATTCGGTTTTCTAGCGAGAAGTTACACGTGCACCGTTTTGAATTAGGATCGGCGTTATATACTTTTAATGTAAAATGTGAAAACCTGAATTCTTTTCAAATGTAAAATACTTGTGGGCACGTTTTGAATTAGGATCGGCTTTATATTACTTTCAATGGAACATATTTCAAAACACACGTATGTTGAAAAATGCAAGTGCAGAGAAAATGTGTGTAGATGTTTTGAATTTTTCTAGCGAGACAGTATGACAGATGCAAAATATCGCATTCAAGTCAATTGTGTTTTAATTAAAGTGGATTCTGATTTATGTTTAGAGGCTGCAAATACACATGGGCCGGTTTCAATTCAAAATGTGTTCACTCTTGTGATAGGTTGAAAAGTGGGTTAGCAAAGTACGCAGATGGTGGTAATCTGCTATATAAGGAGATTGCTCCTAATATTAATTTAATTAGTCAAAGAAAAGCAATATGGATTTTAATACTCTTAATAAAACCACATATCGCAAACCTTATGTAAATTCAAAAGATCTTGTAGTGAATAAGAGGTTTGAAGTTTTAAAAGTGGAAACGATCAAGACAAAATATGGAGAAAGAGTATTAGTGGAAACAGAAGAGTTCAAGAGTATATTGCCATTGAGATATTTTGAATACCTTCAAGCACATGGAGAGAAACAATTAAATGAAAGTATTGGCTCGAACAAACACGTATACATAACTAGTAAGGGATCGATCGGTCTAACTGTCAACATAAAATTTTCAGAATAATATGTCACTAATTTAAGAAATTAGTTTATTATTATAACACATCTAAGTCGATTGTATAAAGAATGATGTATCAAATTAAAGTGGGTTCTGATTTATGTGCGTTTTACTTTGAGTTTACTACCTTGTTCAGAGAAAGTCTTGTTTCAAAAGAGAAACTTTTATAAAATACTTTTTTATTTTACAAATTGTTGAATATTTTGATCTAACTATTTATAAATGAAAAGTATTTATTAACTCCCGTTCTTGAAGTATCTGCTGCTCCCTCGCTGTTAGTTCCTCTCTTTTTGCTTTATTATTTCTAGTTCCAAATCTATACGACGCAGTAGCTTCTCTCCACGCTTTTTAAATGCGTTAAGCAACTCTACTGTGTCATCTTCGTAAGATTTGTCATCTTCACAGCAAACAGCCATATTAGATTCTGTACATAACTTTTTCATAGTCGACATGTTTTTGCCTGATCTGTGAGCATAACATAAAAGATTATTGTAGGTTCACCTTTTCTTTTGTATACTACCTGATGTTTCTGAGAGGATCAGAGTGTGTCAACGATCCGACGATAGCCTCAGAATTTTCAGAATGGTTTTTTGATCTAATGCAACTTATAAATTAGTAGTGTTTTAAAACGCATGTATAAATGTGAAAAAGCACTTACCGTGATATATCTATTACGTCACTATCAAAAATAGCAGCAGTGTTGAATTGAGGCGTAGAACAACCAAAAACTTCTTTAATCACGTCTTCGTCGGAATGTAATATAAATTGCTCTAGAACTTTTACGTTGGTACTATTACAATTTTTGATTGATGACAAGTTACTCATTTTTTAAAAGTTGCTAGTAATAGTAACTAATAATTATACAAGAGATCTGATTGAATACTGTTGGTAAAATCTACGTGAAGTATTTATATTAAATAATAAACTGATCTGTTAGAAAAAATTAAAAATTTGCATCGTTTTCTGAAAAAATTCAGCTCTGTAATCTATTCTAATGAACAAAACAGTATGTAAGCGAATATAATTATACCTCAGCAGAAATAATGAATTAGTTTCATTGTCTGAAAAAGAAATTGAAATGAATGCACATAATAAAACCCTAAATTAGATTAATTTCGTTTTAGATTACCGCTGACATAATTTATGCTGTATAAGAAATTTTTTTAAACGTACTGCTCAGCAGAAATAATGAATTAGATTCATTGTCTGAAAAAGAAATTGCAATGAATGCACATAATAAAAAAACCTAAATTAGATTAATTTCGTTTAGATTACCGCTGACATAATTTATATGCAAATATATAGGTAATTGTGTGTTTATGCGATTTTATGCTGTATAAGAAATTTGTTTAAAGGTACTGCTCAGCAGAAATAATGAATTACATTCATTGACTGAAACAGAAATTGCAAGAAGGCGCATAATAAAACCTAAATTAGATTAATTTCGTTTTATATTACTGCTAGCATAATTTATTTTCCATAAAAAATTAACAAAAATTGACTTTATATGCACATATAGGGATATAGTAATTTGTGCTGAATAAGAAAAATTCTTTAGTACTATCAACGTACTGGAAAATGTTTTTTCTTAATAACGGGTTTTTAAAAAAAAAAACCATGGGTGCGTGTAAATTATGATATTTTTCTTCAGATTAATTTTTCGTTTAAAAATAATGCAATGCAAATAAATCCCTTTAAGTAGTAATATTTATAGAATAAGTTTTTTTAGATTACCGCTGACACAATTTACATGCATATATATAGGTAATTTGTGTGAAAATTCTTTAAAGGTACTGTTATATAATAAAACTGCAGAATGTTTTTTTAATACTGGGTTTTTTAAAAACCATGAGTGCGTGTAAATTATTAAACAAGGCGGTTTAATCTGAGACATTTTTTTTTCAAATTTGCTTTGTTTTTATTTAAAAATATTTCAATGTAATCATAAAAAAATAGCGCTGTAATGATAATGTATTTTCTGTACACATAATAAATCAAAGGTCGTATAAAAACATTTTTTTGTAGTAAACGCATACGAAATGAAAAATGATATTGAATGCATTCCTTTTGCAGTTGTTTTGCTCAGAGTTGCATTCAGTATGTAAATATTGGAAATGCTTGCATAGCGAATTATTTGTCATAGACACGTACTGAAGGCAACTCTGCAATTTTTTAGACCGCATGCACGACTTAAGCTTGAAAATCGTCTTTAATAAAAACGTAAATAAAGGCGATTTCTTTAACAATTGCATTCAAAGCAATTCGCTATGCAATTATTTCGATTTGTATGCTATTTTCTTTTACAGTTGTTTTGCTTACGCGTTTTCCGTAAACTCAGATGAATGAACCTTTTTTGCAGTTGTTTTGCTTACGTCAGATGATATTTTATATAAATAGTAAATAGAGAAAATACTTGTATTATTAAGTAGTGTATTTTGATTTTCTATAGAATCTTGAATGCTGAAACCGTATCCGAGATTAGTAGCGCAATTTTGAGATTAACTGTAAAATGCGTGAATCTAATTAAATCAGTGAATGAAATAACGAAACACATTTTAATTATCAAAGCAAATATTAGTATATTGAAGCTTGCTATTAGAAATAAGGTATACGACGACAATCAACAAGAAAATCCTAGTAGGCTGGAATCTAATTTAGCACATCTTAAAAGCTACCTTGTACGATTGAGGCACTTGAAACGCTCTTTGGAATATCGTGGTAAAGGTGTTGATGCAACGCTTTCTAGAGGTCATACTAAAAAATTGATTTGGCATGATGTACAATCATGTTTTGAAAGTGGAATAATTACGGGACTTATTACCAATTTAAATTATAGAGATCCTCTAGTGTTCTTAGACAAGGCGTTCGCTAGTTTTAGACGCAAGATTGTTGCTTGCTTAAAAAAGTCAATGTTGAAAGTTAATGTAATATTTGCCGCTAACTTTGTTAAGCCTACAACTGGCGAAATAGATTTGAAATCGTTTCCTACTGCAAATCGTCACATCGATATAAATACCAATCTCAAGCTGTGGTATAAGGAGAACGTATTGAACAAGATTTCGAAGCGATTAGAAGAATTTTGCGAGAAAGATTCTGGTTGGGCAATCCAAGAAGTTTTACACTTGAAGGTAAATATAAACAATCATGATCCACTTAAAGGAGGGTGTTCAACGTTTGTACCGGTTCCGGACTTTATAAAAAAGAAAAAAGCTGTGGTAAATGTAATAAATAACGATCAACATTGCATTCTTTGGAGCTTGGTTTCCGCTTTATATTCTGCTAAACAAAATAGTCAGAGAATATCTAGCTATCCACATTTTGATACAGTATTACGCTACAATTCAATTCAGTTTCCAATCGCATTAAAAGACATAAAAAAAATTGAGATGCTTAACAATCTCGCAATTAACCTATATTGTATAGAAAATACTAAAATACTGCCATTTTGTTTAAGTGAAAATTTTAAAAAAATTGAACCTATTAATCTGTTAGTTTTAAATAATGATTCCTTACAATATTCTCGTCCGACAAATGCTAATGAGAATCACTTTCATTTTACTTGGATTAAGGATATGTCAAAATTATTTGCAAAACAGTTGTCTTCACAGGAACATAGAAAATTTTTTGTTATAGATGTTTAAATAATTTTAGTACAGCAGCATTACTTAAGCGTCATTCGAATTATTGCGAAAAACAGAATACTTGCTCAATAAGATTACCCGAAGAATCCGAAAAGTATCTAACATTTAAACATTTCCACTATCAAGAAAAAGTATCATTTGTAGTTTATGCAGATCTCGAATGTATATCAGAACCATGCAATGAGTCGGAGGTAATACTAAACACAGTCTCTTACCAAAGGCATATACCCTTTAGTGTAGCGTATTATTTGAAATGCTCGTATGATAATAAATATTCCAAATTTCAATTGTATCGCGGAAAGGATTGTATAGAATGGTTTGTTGCTCAATTGAAACTGATTTCAGAAACGACTAATAAAATTTTCTGTCACCCAAAACCTATGAATCCTTTAACAGAAGAACAAAAGTTAGCATTTAAATTTGCCCTTCACTGTCACATTTGCAATAAACCTTTTAGTATAGATGATATTAGAGTTCGCGATCACTGTCACTTTACAGGTGAATTTCGAGAAGCGGCTCATCAAGACTGCAACATCAATTATCATAATTTTTATATGATACCGGTAGTTTTTCATAACTTATCAGGCTACGATTCGCATTTCATTATTAAAAAAATTGCGTTAGGGTTTTCAGGTTTGGTAAGAATTCTACCAATAAATAAGGAAAAATACATATCTTTTACAAAATATATAAATGGTACGAAAGTTACTTTTAGATTTATCGATTCATTCAGGTTTATGGCATCTAGCATCGAAAAATTAGCTTCATACTTAGATGATAATAAAAAATCCATCACCAGGGAAAATTGTAACACCGATAATGAGTTTCAGTTACTTACGCGAAAAGGCATATTTCCCTATGATTACATTAACTCTTGGGATAGGCTCAATGAAACCGATTTACCCTGTAAAACAGCATTCTTTAATCGTTTGCGCAATGAAGAAATCTCAGATGAAGACTACAATCATGCTAAACACGTTTGGCAAACATTTAATATAAAAACACTAGGGGACTATTCAGACCTATATTTAAAAACAGATGTACTGCTCTTGACTGATATATTTGAAAACTTTAGAAAAACTTGCATGTTCACGTATAAGTTAGATCCGCTTCACTACCTTACGGCTCCAGGTTTAGCTCTAGATGCATTGTTAAAAACGACGAACGTTAAACTCGAGTTGCTTACTGATATTGAAAAAATAATGTTTTTAGAACGGGGAATTCGTGGCGGTGTTTCTCAATGTTCGAATAGATATGCTAAAGCAAATAACAAATATATGAATGCAGATTATGATCCAAATTTCGATTCTAAATATTTAATGTATTTTGATGTTAATAATTTATATGGGGCTGCAATGTCTGAATATCTTCCATATGGAGAATTTGAATTTTTAGATGGTACCAGTCCAGATATAGTACGTTTAGACATACTTAATATTCCCGATGATTTTGATGTAGGATATATTTTTGAATGCGATTTACACTATGCAGTATCTTTACATGAAATTCACAGTGACTTACCTTTGGCGCCTGAACATATGATACCACCAGTACCTTCTAATAAATCAAACTTAAAGTAATTACTTACAACTTTATATCCAAAGCTCAACTATATTATTCACTACAAGAATTTAAAAATGTATTTGAGCTACGGTTTAGAACTGAAAAAGATTCATAAGGTTCTTCGGTTTAAACAAGCTCCTTGGTTAAAAGAATACATTGATTTGAATACGAAATTAAGACAACAGTCAAAAAACAGTTTCGATATACGCTTTTATAAAAATATGATAAATTCGGTTTATGGAAAGATGATGGAAAACGTACGGAAAAGGAAAGATGTGAAATTAGTGACCAAATGGGAAAGACGGTTTGGAGCTCGTAGTTACATAGCGAAGCCTAATTTTCATAGTTGCACTGTGTTAGACAAAGATCTAGTCTTAATAGAAATGAATAAATTAGAGGTTTACTTAGGCAAACCCATTTATGTAGGTTTCTCTATTCTAGATATTTCAAAAACCTATTTATATGAATTTCACTATAGTTATATAAAATCGCAATTTGCTAACAAAGCAAAGCTGCTCTACACAGATACGGATAGTTTGATATACGAGTTTAGCGTTGAAGATATTTACTCTTATATCAAACAAGATATTCATAGATTTGATACTTCCGATTACGACCCTCATAACAAATATCATATTCCATTATCAAATAAAAAAGTTCCTGGTATTATGAAAGATGAAAACAATGGTGACATCATGCTAGAGTTTGTAGGACTTAGATCTAAAATGTACACTTTGGAACGTCCCGTTTTAAGTTTTATAACTCATTGCAATTTTTAGGATCTTTTTAACATAATGCTCTGTGGTTAGAAGCCTTTGAATCTCTCCTTTGGTTAGATATTTCACTGAATTGACATTTGTCAAGTTGTTATTGTAAAACTGTATTAATTGATGCACATTAATTTGCTTTTGTTTATAAAAAGTGGTTTAATTGTGGGAAAATGTTATCTAACCTAAGGGCGATAACGAGCCCATGTGGTGGCTCTTGGTTCTTCTTGATCCAGCTTTTGAATTGTAACGACGATCTTGGTATGTTAGCAAACTTTATATCGCTTATTGTAGCGGATTCTTGCTTACTACCTTGGATAAAATTAATCTTTCTGATGTTTGTGAGTACGAAAGTTAATTATTACGCCTTAGGCGGATTTTACGTCGTTTTGATTAATACTATTGGGTTGGCTTTCACTCAGTTCGTGAAGCACATTTTTGTGATATTTGTTATATTCTACCCACATTGTTATGTGGTAAGTAATAGCGTTATAGCACTTCTTGTTCTATGTATTACATGAATTTTAGGGTTCAAAACTAACTTCAAATCTAACTTCAAATCTAACTTCAAATTTAACTCCAGAGTTTAGTTCAACGTTAAGTCCAAATTTACGTCTGTGTGCGAGTCCAAGAGTAATTACATATTTTAGGTTTAGCAGTTCCAATTTAAGTAGATGCACATTTGTGAAGATTTGTTTAAGTAATCGTTCTGGTGGTATTACGATTACCCAATCTCGACAACTTACTGAAATAGATGGTATTGAAGCTCCCAACGAAGAATTAATTATTGATACCATAAGTTCCATCTGCTGGACTACCGAAATATTAATCGAAACCTGTTGGAGTTATCTGTGGATGAATATTACACCTGAAGCGATTTTATGTGACTATCTGTAATTGCTGTAATCTCGTTAAGTTGAATTTGGAATCCTTGAATGCTACTGGTGCATTGGAATTACTTCTTGAGGTCGTATGCTTCCTTATTTAAGTGTGTTGTGTTTGTTCTGTTGAGATTATTGGATAAATATTTTTGTGTATGCAACCTTATATGCACCATATTATTATTTTGCTTTGCATGCAATCATACTTACACCTGTGTGTAAGGTGGGTTGCGATAACTAACGTAAATCTGTATTTATGATAAAAATTGTTTAGGTATTAGTGTCTGAATGCTTCCGTAGTAAGTGCTATGTTCTTGATTAGTGCTAACAACTCGTTAATGCGTTCCAGTGATTTATACATATTCATTGTAAATCTAGTCACGAGCTTAGACCCTTGGTTAAATTATTACTCACTTGAGTTATGCTGTTACAGCTTACTTAGTGGCCACCAAGTCTGCGTAACCGATTATTACTTAGTACGAATTATTTTTGCGTATGGGCTCGTGCCCGGATATTCTGAACACCATTGCGTCATTACTGTTAAATATTATTTATACAATCACCTGGAGTAAACATATATTTGCTTGTTGTGAGCACTTAGCTTGGTTAATTTTCTCTTGAATCATTTAGGTTTGAATCTTGTATGTATGATTATTTGTAGAATTATTTGTTCTAGTGAAATTTATATTTGTGAGTTTGATTTCATGTTTGGCATTGTAGTTACTTCAATAAATTCAGGTTTAATTCTGTGCCCTGTTAATTTATTGATATAGTGAGTTACCTTGGGTTTCGCCCGAGAATAGTGGAACATTTCTCGTTGATTCTGCTTGCTCCTGTTCCTGGCGCCCATTAATAAAAGAGTTAGTTTTGACTTATTGGACCTTTCTAGTGGTTCCTTATGGTCCATGAATGCGATTCTTTACCCACCGCCATGATGAGTCTTTTCTGAGCTATTCCGGAGCACTATTTGTCATCGTAACGTTAAGGAACCCATTATATCGATTAGTTATCGAATTTTACCGTGACAAAAATGGCGCCCAACGTCTGTGGCCTTGAATTGGCAAAAATTGGCGCCCAACGTCTGTGGCCTTGAATTGGCAAAAATTGACACAAAACGTTTGTACCTCGAATTGGCAAAAATTGACACAACGTTTGTGGTTTGTGGTTCGAAATACAGAATTGATACTATATTGCTTGTTGTCCCAACGACAAAAATTAATTTTCAACGTGCAAGACTGTTTTGCATTTCATTTTACAACCCCTAATTTTTTTTTTCGGATTATTGGATATTTTGGGAAGTTGCAATTTTAGGCAACAATATTATTGCAGTGTGTGTATGTTGATTTGTATGCTTGTGCTAGTTTGTGCTTTCTTAAACATTTATTTGTGCTATTATTTGAAAGTGTTTAAAAATACTCTGGTATTGATTATTGGTACTGAATTTATAGGTGCATATTTTGTGAAGTTATTGATGATATAAAAAAAAAAAGTTGTGTAATTACAAAAATTGAACACTTATATCTAACTTGCAGAGATAGTTAGTGGTTATTTACATAATTATTTGATGATGATTGAATAGCTTTTTGTGTTATTGGTTATGTAGGTTCAGCCTGCTGCTGAAAGTCGTAAACTTTAAGGAGTTTACTTACTTCGAAGTTGAGGGGGAGTGGAACGTCCCGTTTTAAGTTTTATAACTCATTGCAATTTTTAGGATCTTTTTAACATAATGCTCTGTGGTTAGAAGCCTTTGAATCTCTCCTTTGGTTAGATATTTCACTGAATTGACATTTGTCAAGTTGTTATTGTAAAACTGTATTAATTGATGCACATTAATTTGCTTTTGTTTATAAAAAGTGGTTTAATTGTGGGAAAATGTTATCTAACCTAAGGGCGATAACGAGCCCATGTGGTGGCTCTTGGTTCTTTTTGATCCAGCTTTTGAATTGTAACGACGATCTTGGTATGTTAGCAAACTTTATATCGCTTATTGTAGCGGATTCTTGCTTACTACCTTGGATAAAATTAATCTTTCTGATGTTTGTGAGTACGAAAGTTAATTATTACGCCTTAGGCGGATTTTACGTCGTTTTGATTAATACTATTGGGTTGGCTTTCACTCAGTTCGTGAAGCACATTTTTGTGATATTTGTTATATTCTACGCACATTGTTATGTGGTAAGTAATAGCGTTATAGCACTTCTTGTTCTATGTATTACATGAATTTTAGGGTTCAAATCTAACTTCACATCTAACTTCAAATCTAACTTCAAATTTAACTCCAGAGTTTAGTTCAACGTTAAGTCCAAATTTACGTCTGCGTGCGAGTCCAAGAGTAATTACATATTTTAGGTTTAGCAGTTCCAATTTAAGTAGATGCACATTTGTGAAGATTTGTTTAAGTAATCGTTCTGGTGGTATTACGATTACCCAATCTCGACAACTTACTGAAATAGATGGTATTGAAGCTCCCAACGAAGAATTAATTATTGATACCATAAGTTCCATCTGCTGGACTACCGAAATATTAATCGAAACCTGTTGGAGTTATCTGTGGATGAATATTACACCTGAAGCGATTTTATGTGACTATCTGTAATTGCTGTAATCTCGTTAAGTTGGATTTGGAATCCTTGACTGCTACTGGTGCATTGGAATTACTTCTTGAGGTCGTATGCTTCCTTATTTAAGTGTGTTGTGTTTGTTCTGTTGAGATTATTGGATAAATATTTTTGTGTATGCAACCTTATATGCACCATATTATTATTTTGCTTTGCATGCAATCATACTTACACCTGTATGTAAGGTGGGTTGCGATAACTAACGTAAATCTGTATTTATGATAAAAATTATTTAGGTATTAGTGTCTGAATGCTTCCGTAGTAAGTGCTATGTTCTTGATTAGTGCTAACAACTCGTTAATGCGTTCCAGTGATTTATACATATTCATTGTAAATCTAGTCACAAGCTTAGACCCTTGGTTAAATTATTACTCACTTGAGTTATGCTGTTACAGCTTACTTAGTGGCCACCAAGTCTGCGTATCCGATTATTACTTAGTACGAATTATTTTTGCGTATGGGCTCGTGCCCGGATATTCTGAACACCATTGCGTCATTACTGTTAAATATTATTTATACAATCACCTGGAGTAAACATATATTTGCTTGTTGTGAGCACTTAGCTTGGTTAATTTTCTCTTGAATCATTTAGGTTTGAATCTTGTATGTATGATTATTTGTAGAATTATTTGTTCTAGTGAAATTTATATTTGTGAGTTTGATTTCATGTTTGGCATTGTAGTTACTTCAATAAATTCAGGTTTAATTCTGTGCCCTGTTAATTTATTGATATAGTGAGTTACCTTGGGTTTCGCCCGAGAATAGTGGAACATTTCTCGTTGATTCTGCTTGCTCCTGTTCCTGGCGCCCATTAATAAAATAGTTAGTTTTGACTTATTGGACCTTTCTAGTGGTTCCTTATGGTCCATGAATGCGATTCTTTACCCACCGCCCTGATGAGTCTTTTCTGAGCTATTCCGGAGCACTATTTGTCATCGTAACGTTAAGGAACCCATTATATCGATTAGTTATCGAATTTTACCGTGGCAACTTACAGAGTTCAGGATAGGCTAATAAAAAAGTCAAAGGGATCTTCCTTAGCAAGTATTAAGCAAATTTCTTTTGATGATTATAAGAATGCTTTGTTTTATAAACAGACTGTACAGAAACAGCAATGTTTAATTAGATCAGTCAAACATGATGTCTGTACTATTAAACAAAACAAAATTGTTCTTAATCCAAGTGATGATAAAAGAATTCTTAGTACCTTAACCACTGATACTAAACCTTGGGGGTATAACTATACATACAGAAATGACTTGTAAAGCTTCAACCACTGGCTCAAATAAAGAATGCAATTTATTTTATCTAGATTAACATATAATATTTTTTAGTTATAAAACTTCAGTGTTATGTTTATACCTGCACAAGTACGCCGATTTTCGTTTTGGATGTATCTAAAAATAGTATACCTTTCAATCTGCCCGAGTTTTGAACTATATATTAGTATAAATGTATTGTAGAGAAAAATAGTAGTAGTAGTAGTAACCGTTCTGTTTAAAAAAAATCCAGTTTGTTACTAACATACCAGTTAGTTTATTTGAGAAATGTATAACAAAACTTTTATTTAAAATTGTCAATGTCTATGGCTGTTTACTAAATCACTTAATAATTCGAACATGTAAAAGATATTGTAAAACATGTAAAATATTAATAAATAGACTGTGATTGCTAAATGATTTATTGTTTTTCATAATTTGTAAAGGTACAGTAATAATAATAATAAAGTAATTATAATATTCTTATTCTGTTTGAGAGTGGATTGTATTTGACTATCTTATCATGAAGTATAAGGCAATGACAAGATGTATTTGGCAAAACGTTTCTGCTAGTTTCAAATTCTAATCTAATATCGACAGTACCAGATTTTAACGCTTCGTTTTGTCTAGAACAATCTATGACTACTAATGGTGCAATACTTCGTAAATCTTCAGGATTAAAAGTGGCTCATTTTCCTTTTCGTAGTATGATTGCTGAAACTGAGCATACATCTCATATAACAACGCAGTCTGTTTATTCTCAAACCTCAAATTTAAGTTATCGTACGGGAAAATTTCTGAATTTAAATATAGTTTCATGTTGGTTAAATAGCAATGATCAAAACGATTGTAGTTGCTCATGTATCTATTTTTTCGGTTGGTTTGGAAACCAACAATCACAAATCTTGGTTTTTCTAATTGTGTTGTTGTTTTAATGTTCCATGTATGACGTTGCGTTTTTGTAGAAGTTGATATTCATGCAACTCCTCTAAACGGAATATGCAAATCCTGATTTTGTGCAATGCATTCTATTAAATTAATTCGTTGAGTATCATCAACGGCTACATGCGGCATTTTCCATAAAACTTTGTTTAAAACAACTTTTATTTCTTCATCGGGTGTAGGATTAATTATAGCATTAGTATCAAAACTAGAACGTAGTAAGACTAACTCATGACGGAGGTTTAAAATAATTTTTTTAAAATCTTCGCATAATCCGAGAACCATTGAAAGGTTTATTGCAACATTAAAATTCCCATTGGCATCAACTATTTGTGAATCATTCATAGGAAACCACCCAGCGTTTTGTAAATGTTTACTTTGATTGCTATTATATGAAACATATCCCTTCATTATAGACGTTAATCCAGGATTCCGAACACGATCTACAATGATACCACCAATCTCATATCTAATTTCATCAAAAAGCAGCAAAATTCCATTAATTACAAACTTTGCTGTCTGAGACGGCGTTCCATCTGTTCTAATTAATTTGCCTTCTATGTACAGCATGCTCTTCGATGGAAAGGTGTATACATCTTGTTGTTGTATAGGGATTCGAATTTCATCATTATTGTTTAAAGATGTGTTAGCATAAGGTTGATGAGTATGTTTTTCAATATTAACAATTGCATTGTCGAAGTAAACTTTTTCACGCACGTTCAGTATTTCGCTATTCATTCTACTTTTTTTTAATTAAATGCAGTCCTAACGATTGTAGAAACTGCCGGTTTTGTGTTGTTAGCGGTCTTGAAACAATCAATCGAGTGTCGATTGCTTTGAAATTTCCAGCATTTATATCAATTCTTGACATGTTGCGTGCATTATACTTAATACCCATGGCTATTGCAGATTTCTTTTAAATGCAACCTTACAGTTAGCAGTTCTCCTCTGAAATTAACTAAATTTCCATCTTGATCTAACACTTTAACTATTATTTCATTTATTAAACGTGACCTGATTGGTAGATATATAATCGTAGGTGGACACTCGACAATTTTAAAACCTGCAGGTACTTGAGGAAAAAATTCGTGTATTACATGGGCTGGTTTACTATTTAAATAGGATCCATTTGCAATATTACAATCGATTAAAACTGCATTCACTTTACAAATGTTGATCGCGTAGTCTGCTTGATGCGTGACAAATGCTAGCGACTTTCGCGGATTGAAACCAAGTAGAGAACCAATTGAATCCTTTTTGGTAAAATCCACATCTAGACTACATTTAATACTACATTTAAGTGTATTATTGTCAGCTGTAATTTCTATATACACTGGCGTCTTTCTAGCGCTTCGTGATTGATCCATACGACCACGCCATCTTTTATCACCTAAAGCTTTTTGAAGATATTTATTAATTTCTCTAATCTCATAAGCACCTTCAGGTATTTCTATGAATTCTCTGTTAGATCCATAATAAAATTTATTATTTATTCCTTTTTCTATGTTTGGAATTGTGTTATAAGACTCAAAATTTGTTAATCCTAATACGTACTCCGAATCATTATCCAAGTTTATAGGCGGATTAAAATTGCTTGTTAAAACTGAAGTGTTTCCCGTTAGAGTAAAAGTGTACGACATAACAACTTCGTACGCAGTTCTATGCACTACTTAGAAATTGTAAGCATAAATGACCGCAAAACACAGTACCGTACGATTGTTCTTGGTTAATGTTATAAAGAATTTTACATTTACCCCCGCTATTCAAATAACTTATCAACTCTGTTGGCGGTCGCAGGTTTCCGTCGCTGTCATAGTAAATAGCGCTACTACCGTACTTTTTGTAAGAGGTCAAATGCGTACCTAAACCTTCTATTCCATCTAAATTAATTATACCACATTCTTTTAAATTAACTTTCTTGGGAAGATTGTTTCTCATGAACACTCCACGGAAATATGGTACTTCTAATTGCTTAACAAACTCTATTAATTCTACATTGCTTAGTGCTCGATTAGGTAAAATCAAGTTGCGTTCCTTTGAGGTTTTGCAGGGCTAAAAAGACCAAAACCTTTTTATAAGGTTTGATGTACATGCCGTTTCCGACTGCAATGTCCTCCATTGCCTTGTTATGACGTTGTTTTTCCGCTAGTTGTTCCTTAGCTATTTTAGCATCTGAAACTGCTTTTGCAACAGCAGCTGCACCTCCAGTAAGAGTACCAAGAGCGCTTAGGCCTGCAAAAATTGGTATTAGTGGTAGAAAACCTCCTGTTTTAGGAATTGATATAATACGAGCTAATTTAATATGCTTCTTTTGTTTTGCTGTATTGGCTGCCTTAATTGCTATGTTGATTGCATCCATAATATTAGATCCTTTAGTCTTTTTTAAAGCTGTACGTGCTTGTTTGATAATACTTTTAATACCTAGCGTACTTCTTATTTTACGTTTCTTTATCAGTTTTCTTATTTTATTGATATTTTTTGTTCTCAGTGATGCACAGGCACCCATACCAAGTTTTACTTTAGCTTTTATTGCGGTAGCTACTCCAAATGCTGCTACTTTTTCACCTAAAGACGAGTCACCAGAATTTAGTCTTTCTGTAGCTAACTGAGCTAACTTCGAATCTGCTTGATGACGTTTAGATAGATCCTTTTCTTTGGTGTATGCAATATCGTGCTCCTTACAAGCCTCGTCTAACTTGTTTATTCCCTTGTCTCCCCGAGCTAACCGTTCGATTAGTTTTGTACCCGGACCGCAAAATTTGTAACCCGGAATATGCGCTTCAAATGGTAAATTGTTAATTACAGTATTTAATAGTCCGTTCCCAGTAGTTTTAGAATTATTATATGTAATCAATAGCGGACAACTATCCTCTCAAGCTGTGCAGTAAATAAATAAAATATTATGAATTAATGATTCTTTATATACTCGCCGTTTCTTATATATATATATATATATATATATATATATATATATATATTCTTATGCTGCCCCCCACACTCTTTCTTTGTTGCGCGCCTTTTCTTATTAATTTAATGATTTTATACGATGTGAAAATACCTATTTCACGCCACGTATTTTAGCAACGTTTGGTTGGTTAATTAAATCAAAATTGTTTTTAATATGCCTCGACTATATGAACTCTTTCTTCTCAGGGTATCCACCTACTTACCGTGGGTTCAGTGGTAAGTAGATGTGCAATGCCCAACCAAACTGCACTATCTTTTGTTTTAGTACCTTTTTTAGAATTTACTTGTGTATATGCCAAATTTTATGTGATCCACGTAGCCTTGTGCCAAATTAATTAATACCGCAAAATTACTGACTTTGACGTTATAATACACCGTACTCACCTGAATTATACGTCGTTACTGGCCTCTTTTAATGCTGGCTCAAAATCCTTTTCGCCGTATGCGCCTTCACAAGGTTTCACTATCACTTTGAACTGCCGTCTAGCCTCCAGGTGTCTTTTCTTTAATTTTGTTACGCCCAAATCTAAAATGAATATAACCCGAATTTAGAATTTAGAATACCCTTTTTATCTACTTCCCCTGCGCTAATTCTTCCGTAGTAATTTCTTCCTTGAATTGTACACTTCCACTTGCTATTCTTACGCTGCTTTCTAATTCTGCTCCTCTCGTTCACTCGTTCCAAATCTATGCTCGTTCCTAATAACCACTCAAACCAAATCTATCCTCGTTCCTGTTTACCACTCAATCCAAATCTATCTTCGTTCCTGTTTACCACTCAATGCCCCGCTACATATAAATCCATATCCAAATCAATCCTTATATTCTTCACTCTTATGTTTCTCACTCGATGCCTTCTACCTATATAATCTCGTTCCAATCCAATCTTATTATCCGCCGGTTCGCTGTCGCACTAATTCCAATATTTACTTTTATTTGTCGCCGCTATTAATTCTTTATACACTGATGCTTCTCTTTACTCCTTCTTTATAAATCAAACTCTTGCAATTCAAACACATTTAAATAAAACACAATTCACTTGTTTGTTGTTGAGAACACCAGCCTGCGGGTGAGGAGAATATCCTCGATAGTGTTTAAAGCAACAATATAGTAAATTATACAGTTAATTTTCTTTTTTCTTCTTTTTTTTTTTTTTCTACTGATGATGACCACATAGTGGTCGAAATACGTATCTAGTAATTTAAATTTTTTTTTGGTTAAGGGTTTTTATTTAATTTTATTTAAATCGTGCCACAGTGTTCCTATAGATTATTATCAAACACATTTATTTACTCTTCCAAAAATATTTATACAATTTAACGCAGTTTCATAAAACACGTTTTTACACAAAAATAATTCGAAATCAACTCCCTTTGTTTACTATCCTAGGTGATAATTACAATATTTTCTGCCTACTCTATTACATATTATATAAAAAAAAAATCCAATAACATTTTATCACTGAGTTTGTGTCACAAATACCTTAAATTTTGTCTTTAGCACTTTGCTATTTTATACATAATATTCTATCATTGGTCCTAAATGTTTCACAACCCTTCAATCACATTTGACACTGCTATTACTTATAATTTTGAGATTACAAGTTTGTCCAAAAGTTGATTCTAGTAAAATAAAAGCCAAAATAATTCACATATGAACCTGGATTTGCGTGGCTAATAGTGGACAACCATAGACGCATCCGGTTTTAGGTTGGCAAATGTACGTTCAATGGCCTATTAAATTATAACTCAGTATAAAACCTTGAGCACTGTGTATTTTATCACGTCATCAAGAAATTATAATTTACGTCTTGGCACTTACATTTCAACTAACATTTTAAATACTTTAACGTATGTAAAGTACGGCAAACATACATTTTAAAATTACGGGATCTGATATATGGATTATTTTATTTGGCATACACTACCTTCTACACAAAACCACCCTTAGAACGCTTGTGGCTCCTAATGACATTACACTATATATATAATTTCACTTTTTTTACAAATCGAATTTAGTACTTGCAAACATGCGTGTTGTGAAAATTTCAACACCTTTAACCATAAACAATAATGACATTGGCGTGCAATCCTTAGCTAAAAAGAAAAAACATAGCGTTCTTCTGCTTTCATCTATTCGATGTCTAGTTGTTAGTCCATCAAATTGCGGTAAAACCAACGTTATGATTGGGCTGATAGAACATCCTAATGGTTTAAAGTTTGAAAACGTATATGTTTATTCTAAATCACTTTATCAACCAAAGTATCAATACCTTGAAAGTCTACTGCAACCAATAAAAGGGATCAAATATTATACATTTTCCAGTTCTGATAATATTATATCCCCATCTGATGCTCAAAATAATTCTATATTTGTTTTTGATGATGTAGCTTGCGATAAACAAGGTATCATTAGGGAATACTTTAGTATGGGGCGTCATAAACAAGTAGACAGTTTTTACCTTTGTCAAAGTTATACTCGTATACCTAAGCACTTACTACGTGATAATGCTAATATTTTAGTTTTATTTAAACAAGATGATTTAAACTTAAAACACATATATGACGATCACGTCAATACTGACATGAAGTACGATAAATTCCGTGAAATATGTGCTGCTTGTTGGCAAGACAAATACGGTTTCTTAGTTGTAGACAAAGATAGTGATCCAGATCAAGGAAGGTACCGAATAGGTTTTGATCACTTCATACATATTTAAACCTTGAGAGACGCAAGTATCGTTAGTATCGAAGAATTTTTTTTTTACTACAATAAACTTTTACGCAATGAACAAGGAGGCGATAAAACTTAAAAGAATTTTAATTAAGAAAAGAAACATTGTAAAAAACAAATTGCGTCAGTTAAAAGATAATGAAGTCGTCCAAGTGGAATCAATCTTACCCATAACATCACGATTAGAAACTATTGCTAATAAACTGGATGGGGAAAGTGCGGTAAAGGAAGAAAAATTTAAAGAAGAAGAAGAACTGCCTCATAGCATTGTAAAAAAAATTAAACCTAAATTGCTAGAAAGGAACGTTGACTATATTGATTCCCCGGTTATTGCTTAGCATATACCAAATATAAAAAACGATGCCATAGAGGTAGATGATGATGATGATGACGATGTTGAGAATGAATACGAAGCAGAAATTAATCGAAATGCACAAGAAGCCCAGGAATATATTCAAAGCTTTGCCGATTCACCTGGTATGACACATTATCTCGAACAGCTACATCCGCTACCTCGAGAATATATTTACAATATGTTTAAAGATGTTAAGAACGAATTTGATCATAAATATGGTATTAGATTTAACCCTGATTCAAATGGTCTTATGATAGGCAATTCGAATTTCGCGTTGGATGATGAAAATGTTCTAATAAATGATTTGAAATATAAAGGTACTCCTGGATTATACGAACTACTGTTTAAAAATATCCTGTCGGGTACAGTCATCAAGATCTAAAGTCGTATCTTGATATTGTAAAAGAACAAATGCTAATAGAAGATATTATTCTGAAACAGAACAAATTCAGGGTAATACTTCATATAAGTACAAAATATAATATCTACATTAAACGTACTTCCCAAACACCCCGTAGACCTAGAACATTACCCTATAGAAAGCGTCTTGGAGACGGTATGACAATGGAAGTATCAAATAACGCTATAGATTATTTATATTGGAATGATCCCAATGAACTTGTTGATAGATTACGACTTTTAGTTTCATCTCAGACTGCTGGACACACAGGTCACGGCGACGAAATAAATTTGATCATTGAAGAATTGCGTGAGGCGAAAGTAATTAGATGATATGACAATTGACAAATTTGGAAGGCACTTACATAACCGTAAAATAGATATAAGTGAACAGGAATATGAAAACAAAAGTGAAGGTTTTGAAACCTTGATTGAGTACAAGTTACATATGCTACATTACACGGTAGTAGCAACGTTTTACTCTAATACATTCCTCGACGGTGACAAGACATTCCTTATTTTCAACATTAAACATAATTATGAATTTCCTTATGAGGAAGCAGTCATTGAGAATATTAAAGGATACCCGCAAGACATTGAAATTCTTATAAACGAAAAAGTTATGTAATTGCACAGTTACAAGGATTTTTGCTTAAACGTATGGATGTAATCAGCTTTCGTGACAGCGGTGCTATTATAAACAATACCACAATGTTTCTTGATTTTATATTAAAAGTTCCTTTCAAAGCAAGTGGAGCCCACGACATTTCAAACATAGAAGTATTTCATTAATTGTATTTAATAAATCCTGATTATAAAAAAGTATTATGATAGTTGCTCAATCAAAAGTGAAAGAGGATATAGTAAATGAATTTCATAAACCAGCAAGAATAAATTTCAGAGACGCAAAGTGATAGTAAAAGGTTTAAATGACCTTCTTCAGACCGATTTGATTGAAATGCTACCATATTCGCAAACAAACAAAGGATTTAAATACATTTTAGTAGTTATTGATTGTTTCTCCAAATACGTATGGGCTGTACCACTTAAAAGTAAAACGGGTATTGATGTTACTGCTGCAATGAAAACAATTTTAAATAAATTTAAAAATCCGCCAAGAAATTTGCAGTCTGATTTTGGTAAAGAATATTATAACAAACACTTTCAATCCTTAATGCAGACATATGGCATAAACCATTATAGTGTTTTTCTACAAAGAAAGCATGCATTGTGGAACGTGTAATTAGAACTTTAAAGGGAAAAATGTGGCGCTTGTTTAACCTGAACGGTTCTTACAATTGGATAAAAAATTTAAGCGATATTGTGAAACAATACAACAATACAGTTCACAATACTATCGGAGTCAAACCTGTAAAAGTTGATAAATCAAATGAAAAAACTATTCTTAAATCATCATTTACCCACATCAAACTTGCAACCAAAATACCAAAATATTCAATAAAAGACAGTGTGAGGATTAGCAAACACAGGGAAGCATTTACGAAAGGTTACAAGCCAAACTGGTCAAATGAAATTTTTAAAATTAAAAAGGCAAACGTAACCAATTCTACAACATATATATTAAAAAATCAAGATGAGAAAGAAATCAAAAGTGCATTTTATGAAACGGAGTTGCAAAAGGTTAAACATCCAGGAATTTACCTGGTAGAAAAAGTCCTAAGAAAGAGTGGAAATAAAGTATTTGTAAAATGGTTAGGCTTCTCTAACGTACACAATCGCTGGATCGATAAAAATAATGTTTGCTAGAAGTTGTTATAATAATAGCTAATAAGGCTAACATTGTAAAATTATATTAAAATAAATAATACAGACAAAATCTTTCTATTGTTTTTTATTATTATTATTATCAAGCCATTCTTTTAATAAAAAGATATTTTGTTTTGCGCATTGCAAATTATTATTGCTGTGTCTACAACAATGGATGTTATATTTTAAACGATTGTTGATTTTTAACTCCGATAGCTTAGGACAACCTAGTGCAAGCATATCAGTTACAAAGTTTTGCATTATATATGTTTCAATCAATTTCTTCTTTTCTAGACCCTTCACAAATACTTCTTCACCGGGTCGGATAATTTGCTTCAAATAAAGCGCTATATATAATGACACCATTCAAGCCGTTGAAGATTCATCCCAAGAAAGACCATGAATATTCCTTGTCACCCAGTCGTTATGTTTTATATGATCTTGACTCAAACAACTAGACTGCATTGGCAGTTTAAAAATTTGATGCCAAACATCACCTAACAACAAGTCCAAAACCGCAATTTCTTTGCACACAAACTCGTTTTTCTTGTATTTAAATCCCTGAATATCAATTATATACATGTTTGTATGTAAATATATGCAGTAAACTTCGACTAATTAAATTAATATTAGGAGCAATCTCCTTACCACCATCTGCGTACTTTGCCAACCCACTTTTCAACCTATCACAAGAGTGAACTCATTTTGAATTGAAACCGGCCCATGTGTATTTGCAGCCTCTAAACATAAATCAGAATCCACTTTAATTGAAACACAATTGACTTGAATGCGATATTTTGCATCTGTCATACTGTCTCGCTAGAAAAATTCAAAACATCTACACACATTTTCTCTGCACTTGCATTTTTCAACATACGTGTGTTTTGAAGTATGTATGTTCCATTGAAAGTAATATAAAGCCGATCCTAATTCAAAACGTGCCCACAAGTATTTTACATTTGAAAAGAATTCAGGTTTTCACATTTTACATTAAAAATATATAACGCCGATCCTAATTCAAAACGGTGCACGTGTAACTTCTCGCTAGAAAACCGAATTCAAAACAGCTACACACATTCTTCTCTGCACTTACATTTTTCAACATACGTGTGTTTCATTGAAAGTAATATAAAGCCGATCCTAATTCAAAACGTGCCCACAAGTATTTTACATTGAAAGTATATAAGAATTCATGTTTTCACAACTATTTTACATTGAAATGTTTTCACAACTATTTTCATTGAAATATATAGCCGATCCTAATTCAAAACGTGACAGACGTATTTTACACATGGAAAATACGTCTGTCGCGTTTTGAATTAGGACCGGCCCTATTTACCTACTACTATGTAAGTAGTTATAACCTTAAAATACAAATTAGAAGCATTCATCAATATGAACTTTAAGTAGCAAATGACTTTGTATGTATAGTACAATTTCAATCTGTACTAGACTTTAAAATAATGCCGTTTCAATTACCAGAAACGAGTGAATATTCATTAGACTATGTTCAATATTAAGAGTTGAAATTCAGCCTTACAAATCACGTACGTTTTATGATATATATATATATATATATATATATATATATATATTATATATATTGATATGATAACGCCGTGCTCGGTGTAAGGACGTTTTTTACTTAACTCCACCGCTCTGTGTTCTCGAATCAAATTTACTTTTACTAATTTTATTATTATGCCACGGCTAGCCCTATTTAATCTACACAGAGTGCACAACGTTACGATGATCAATTTTTCTCTTCTCCACCCCTTTATGATTACATATTTGTTTGAATTTATAAAACGAAGTCAACTAATTTCATATAATGAAAAGAAATATTATTTACAAGTTTTGAAAAATATTAAAATACACCCTTCAATCAATCAATATTATATGTATCATTTACTTCAAAATTTATATGCTTTAAAATCAATCTAAAGTCACCAAAGCTACCTCTTTTTACCAAAGTGACCTGGAACGTTCTGGACCCCTTTATAATATATTACGTACTCTTAACGTATGCAATGTTTGTTGCTGACTTCGTTACACTTTTATATAAATTAAGTAAATTCAGTATTGAAATTTAAATAGAAAAAATATCTTAAAACTCATTAGATCTGACCTGTTACAGGTTGTTCGGGTTGTGGATCATCACCCTTTGTTGTCCTCATTCGTCTATCAGTGCTCTGTTTAGTTGAACCCCTTGTTTTCCATAAATTACTTCGTGCTTCTTAATTTTATTTGCATTGAACTTTGCAACTCAAAATTGTACCAGAATTGTACCAAAATCGTCGACGCCAGATTTGAATTATTCTCATTAACACATTTGAAATATTCTATCATCCAATTCGAAGTATGCAAAAATGTACCACCAATTGAAATTAATATATCACCCCATTTAAAATATCCGCACATTCGAATTATCATCAACACAATTGAATTATAATATCTATCTACTCGAATTTAAATTATTGTCGTCATATTCGAAATATCCACACATTCGAAATGTTATACCATCAATTAGAAGCCCTATTATTATTAATATTTAGTTTAAATAAATTACACCAAATTCTACTCACGTTAAACGGCAAAAGAGTCTTCATAATTGTTGCACTTATTTGTCACTATAACATACACTATTATATATGATTAAATATTAAAATACGCGTGACTTTCTGTTTAGCAGCGACGCAGCTTCGCCCTGCTTGAGTTTTAAACTGACCCGTCTTATTATTGCTCGGTGTAAATATAGGCTGTCTCTACTTGCATGTGGGCTGGGTTTTCAACAAGTCTTGTAGATATCTTAACCAATAAGGTCTTTGTATTTCCTGCATCTTGAAGTGATTTCTGATGTAATATATTCGGTTTTCCATGTAATGGTGTTTGCCTGATACCTTATTATTCGCTATCTTGACACTACGTTGTTTTGTTTAGATATCGCCTTTTTGGATAATTGAACAAAATAAATGATGTAACCTCAATTCCACTTTCGTTTATGTATTTTTGAAACTGTGTTTTCTTATCAAAATGTTTATTGTTTCTGCGTAATTGCGTAAAGCTTTGTTAAGTTTTATCTTTTATCTTCGTCTTTGTTTTATAACTAATTAGAACACCTCTCAACGCGTGTTTAAGTACATGTACTATCATTTCCTCTGAATAAGCGTACTTTTACTGAAAGATATTTCTACTTGCATTGTTTAAAGCTAATTATGGTCTATATACAAAGTGTTAAATGCTTACTATTTACATAATGTATGAATTACCTATTTTTCTGCTAAATGAATGCAGTTTTCTGCTTTCTATTGCAATTTATGGTTACTACACGACCCTTGCTATACAATACACCCCTAAACAACCACTTATCACAGCAATATGTATTATATATTGTTGCGATCCACTATTAGGCAACCCGTCAAACATACAAACGCCCAAGGCACATCATATTCTCAAGGATTCCAGAACTCTTCTAGAAAATACTAGATAATGAGTCATATCTTTAATTCAGGGTATATATAAGGCCGCTTATGAATGTAAGAGTTAGTCTATACTTGAATGTCTAGTATAAATTATATCGTGTACAGTAAACGTAGTTGAGCTTTTAGGAGTTCAAGAATTTATACATAAATGATATATGCTGTGTCTAATGTACATGCAGCTTGTAGTATACATAAATAAATAGAAGTGTATAAATAAATAGTTGTGTTAGTGTTGTTAATGGACCTATGGTAAAGAAGTTAGTTTAAGAAGATATTAGTGCTTGTAAATTCATTAGTGTAATAGTGCTTCATTGGTAAGTGGACTGAAAACATCTATAAACAAGGCATATACTGTTAATTAGACTTGTGAACAGTGAGTAATAAAGACGTTTGTTATTACTTGTTTTTAAGTTAAAGAAACGGGGTAGTAATAGCTCGTTTCACTGGTGTCAGAAGTGGGGTGATTAATTAAGTCTAAAGACATTTGAGTAGTTTGTATATGCCAGTTACAAGAAGTCAAAGTAAGATGGACGCAGAAACTTTAATGAATTTCCTTAAGGATTTTAAATCCGGTATGGAGGAAAAGTTTAGTGAAAATGCTAAGAAAATGAAAAAGAGGTCGGCTAAACTGGAAGTGACACTAAATGAAAATTTAGTGAGGTCAGTTGAACTGGAATCAAACCTTACCGAAAGGTTAAGTGAAAATGCTAAGAAAATAGAAGAACGGTTTAGTGAAAACGCGATGAAAATGGAAGAGTTGAATGAAAAGACGGCCACGTTAGAACAAAGATTAATAGCAAGCTCCATTGCATTGAAAGAAGATGTCACTGAACAGGTAAAAACAGTTGAGCAAAAGTTGGACGGTAAATTGGTAAAATGGAAGAAGATATGATGAGGCTTCAAGAACAAATGATTTCACTAACAATGCGGCCACTTGAATTAGTAAACCAAGTTGTAAATCAGAACATTCCAGAAATAAAAAGCATGGAAAGAAGCGAGTCAATACCGTCAAAATTTAGAGTGAAACCACCCACATTCGATGGCAAAACACCTTGGCCCACATATTTGAAACAATTTGAAGCTGCTGCAATAGCTATCGGTTGGTGCAACAAAGAGAAGGCTATCTGCTTTATAGTGGCCCTACGGGGGGAAGCTCTTAACATCTTACAAACGATTCCCGATCACCGGCAGAATGATTACGGCCTCTTAACATCAAAGCTTGAGATGAGATATGGAGACGCTCACCTTCAACAGGTTTACCACGCACAAGTTAAGAACCGCTCGCAAAAGACATGTGAAAGCCTGCAAGAACTCGAAGCTGACATCGCCAGATTAGTTAGATTGGCATACCCAACGGCACCAGATAGTTTCCTCGAACAACTGGCTGTTCAAACATTTGTGGATGGCATTAAAGACAGTGAAATACAGCAAGCGCTAAGATTAGCACGGCCAAAAATGGTAGATGACGCACTGGCTCATGCGCTTGAATTTGAAGCAGCTAAGCAGACGTCACACAGGATGAGTCACAAAATTCGGCCTGCATTAGAAGAACCTGAGCAATCGCAGAACAGCATAGATGAAATAATAAACCGTGTGTTTGAAAAGCGAAAAGCGGAAGGGCTGAAAAGATTACGACCGCGGAGATGGCGTCTGCGATGCTGGAGCTGCAATGAAGTTGGTCATATGCAGAGACGCTGTACTCAACCAAAGAAACAACCGGTTGAGTTAAAGCAGGTCAATGTAAGGGGGTGAACGTCGACAGCACAGCGTAGTGCTCCGGAGATTATCATCCATGCTGCATCGTCAATGGGAAGTCTGGACAGCATTTATATCTATGGTGAATTAAGGGTAGGATTGTCCGATTACTCGTGGATACAGGAGCGACAAGGACTATTGTGAAACCAGATTTAGTTGGTCGTGGAAAAGTGCTACCTGTGGTGAGAAAATTTGTACTCACGGAAAGACTGCCGTTACGTTGGCAATTAGGGACAAACTAATTAATCATCGGGTGTTAGTAGCTGAAACTACAGAAAAAGTGATCTTGGGAATGGATCTCATGAGAGAATATGGGTTTCATGTAAACATGAAAGAAAATGTGCTTCGGATAGATGATGATGAGATTCCATTTCAAGGTACGAGTAACCAGACGATGCAAGTTCGAATGATTTGCGATATGAAAATACCCGAGAAGGCGGAAATGGTAGTAATGGGACGCCCGAATGGTACGCTCCGGGAAGACAAGTATGCATGATGGAAGCACATGAATCGGGAATGGGTCAAGAGGGATTACTGATTGGAAGAACGCTGGTAAAGTTTCGAAATATAGTACCAGTAAGGGTGCTGAACATTAATCCGCATACGGTGACCCTGAAGAAGGACACGATTGTGGGAAGTTGCATTCCAGTACGCCATATTAAACGTTGTGTGGACGACACGAAAGATAAACCAGCCAACGGTTGCTCACAGAAATTGCTGGATATGTTAATACCTTCGTGTCAAGGATTAAACGACGACCAACTGGGCAAGGTAAAAGAGCTGGTCGGACGATATCGAGGTGTGTTTGCACTGGATGATAGTGAGAAAGAAAGGACAAATGTTGTGCAACAGAAGATCAATACTGGAAATGCGCAACCGATAAGACAACACCCCAGGCGGCTTCCTTTGGCAAAACGTAAGGAAGCCGAGCAAATTATCACCGATATGGAAAAACAGGGAGTGATTGAACCCTCGAATAGTCCATGGGCATCCCCGGTAGTGCTTGCCAAGAAAAAGGACGGGTCGACAAGGTTTTGTGTAGACTACCGGCGGCTTAACAATGTGACAAAGAAAGACAGCTATCCTTTGCCCAGAATTGATGACACCTTAGATACTCTATCCGGATACAAATAGTTTTCGACCTTGGACTTGAAAAGCGAATACTGGCAGGTAGGCTTGGAGCCAAACGATAAAAAAAAGACTGCGTTTACAATTGGAACTGGATTATGGCAGTTCAAGGTCATGCCATTTGGATTATGCAATGCCCCTGCTACTTTTGAACGATTGATGGAGTCGGTACTGCGTGGACTGTCTTGGAAGACTGTCTGGTGTACCTTGACGACGTAATAGTGTTAGGCCGGTCTTTTGAAGAACACCTTACGAACCTAGAGGAGATATTCCAAAGATTACGGGGGCAAACCTTACATTGAGCCCCAAGAAGTGTCACCTGTTTGGAAAAGAGGTGAAATACCTAGGACATGTCGTTTCGGAGACCGGAATAAAAGCTGACTCTGACAAAATAAAAACGGTACAAGAGTGGTCTACACCAGCAGATATACACCAACTACGCAGTTTTCTAGGATTGTGCACATATTACCGACGTTTTATACTTGGGTTTGCGAACATTGCGGAACCGTTAACAAAATTAACCGAAGATGGACAAGAATATGATTGGAATGACGACTGCCACAGTGCATTTGAACAACTGAAACGGCTACTAGTTACAGCACCAATTTTGAGTTATCCACGGATGAAGGGGAAATTTGTGTTGGATTCCGATGCCAGTAACACAGCTATAGGAGGCGTTCTTTCTCAAGTGCAGGACGGACAAGAAAAAGTTATTGGGTATTTCAGCAAGGTTTTCCCGCGGCCAGAAAGGAACTATTGTGTGACAAGAAGGGAGCTGTTGGCCGTCGTCAAATCCGTAGAGCACTTTTATAAGTACTTATACGGCCGTAAATTGATGTTGAGAACAGACCATGCTGCACTGAAATGGTTACTGCAGTTTCGAAATCCTGAAGGGCAAGTTGCAAGGTGGATAGAGCGGCTGCAGGTATATGACTTTGACACAGAACATCGGGTAGGAACTAGCCATCGGAATGCAGACGCTTTGTCAAGGAGACCTTGTCCAGTAAACTGCAATCATTGCTCCAAGATGGAAGAGAAAATAAGTGTCATCCATAGAATGACGGTAACCGATGATACTTGGCAACTCGAAAGAATACGAGAAGACCAGGAGAATGACGCCAAATTAGGACGTATTATTGAGTGGAAAAATAGAGGACAACGACCAGCTTGGAAAGAAATTAGTATTTTAAGTAGGAGCCTGAAGGCATACTGAGCACAGTGGGACTCCTTGATGATGGAAAATAGAATCTTGAAACGACGCCTGGAATTTGAAGATGGCACTGAGAGACTTCAAGTGGTAGTGCCGAGAAGCAGAGTGCAGGAAGTGTTGCAGCACTTGCACGATGGTATTTCCGGAGGGCACTTTGGCGTGAAAAGAACTCTCGAGAGAGTGAGAGAAAGATTCTATTGGGTGAACTGCAAAGAAGATGTGAAGGAGTGGTGCCGGAAATGTGAATTGTGTGCCTCTGCATATGGCCCGGTCTCAAAACGGAAAGCCCCAATGAGACAGTATAACGTGGGAAATCCTTTTGAGAGGGTAGCCATTGATATAGCTGGTCCGTTTCCTGAATCAGAGAAAGGAAATAAATACATCTTGGTTGCAATGGATTATTTTACCAAATGGCCGGAGGCATATGCTATACCTAACCAAGAAGCCGAGACGGTTGCAGATGTACTAGTCAGGGAGTTGTTTTGTTGCTTTGGAGTTCCGTTGGAATTACACTCCGCTCAAGATCGGAACTTCGAATCAGCATTGTTTCAAAATGTCTGCAAGCATCTTGGAATCAGGAAGACTAAAACCACGCCACCTCATCCCCAATCGGATGAAATGGTTGAAAGAATGAACAGGACGTTAAGGAAGTACCTGGCCAAAGTTGTCTCTGAACATCAACGAGACTGGGACCAATATTTATATTTGTTCCTACTGGCGTACCGATCTTCGGTACATGACAGCACAGGGTATTCGCCCGCTTGCGTAATGCTAGGACGTGAATTGCGGCTACCATGTGATCTTCAGTTTGGATTTAAACCTGGAAAAGAGATCGCAGGTGAAGATTACGTTAGTAAGCTTCGTGAAAGATCAAATAGCATTCACGAAAACGTCCGAAAGAATATCCAGGCAGCAAGCGATGGAATGAAATCACAATATGACACGAGAGCACAAGAAGGTGGTTATCAAACCTGGAGATTTAGTGTGGTTGTATAATCCACAAAGAAAACGTGGGTTGTCGCCGAAATAACAAAGACAATGGGAAGGCCCGTACGAAGTGATGAAAAGGATTAATGATGTAGTGTACCGGATCAGAAAGTCTCCTCGTGGTAAACCGAAAGTGGTACACTTTGACCGTTTAACATCCTACGCTGGTAACAACCAGGAAGACTCGAATAATGATAACGGTGTTCAACAAGTTATTAATCATGAGCCAAATGTAGATTTTGAGAGCTTTATGGCGGCGTATGGTGGTTCCGCTAATGCGAGATTTGGCGTTGTTGTTGAAAAACAGCAAGATCTGTTTAGAGCACCAGAAGAGTATTCCCTTGCACATTGCGTAGCTCAAGATTTGGCAATGTCAAGGGGAATAGCTGTTGTTTTCAAGAAAAAGTTTGGATGTGTGGATAAATTAGTACAACAGCAGCCAACTATAGGAAAATCTGTGGTTCTTCAAGATAAAAATCGTTATGTTTACTATCTGGTCACCAAAAATTCTTCATGACAAAGGTCTAGTTATGGACATCTATGGGAGGCTTTGCTAAATCTTAAGGCGCAGATGATGGAAAATGGAGTAACGAGACTAGCGGTGCCCAAGCTGGGCTGTGGACTGGATCACTTAGATTGGAGGGTAGTACGAAATATGCTAGAAGTAGTTTTCCAGGGAACCAACGTCCAGGTCCGTGTTTGTTGTTATCAACCGGTTGACTACCAAGACCAAGAAAAGAGTGTTGACTGTTATTTCCAACAACGCGGTGGATGCACCAGAGGAGATAGTTGCCGATACCGTCATCAGTCATCGAATTGGCGTCAAAATGTATTTACAGTTACGAGACGTAACGGTTTTAAAGAGGGGGCAGTGTTGCGATCCACTATTAGGCAACCCGTCAAACATACAAACGCCCGAGGCACATCATATTCTCAAGGATTCCAGAACTCTTCTAGAAAATACTAGATAATGAGTCATATCTTTAATTCAGGGTATATATAAGGCCGTTTTTGAATGTAAGAGTTAGTCTATACTTGAATGTCTAATATAAATTATATCGTGTACAGTAAACTTAGTTGAGCTTTTAGGAGTTCAAGAATTTATACATAAATGATATATGCTGTGTCTAATGTACATGCAGCTTGTAGTATACATAAATAAATAGAAGTGTATAAATAAATAGTTGTGTTAGTGTTGTTAATGGACCTATGGTAAAGAAGTTAGTTTAAGAAGATATTAGTGCTTGTAAATTCATTAGTGTAATAGTGCTTCATTGTTAAGTGGACTGAAAACATCTATAAACAAGGCATATACTGTTAATTAGACTTGTGAACAGTGAGTAATAAAGACGTTTGTTATTACTTGTTTTTAAGTTAAAGAAACGCGGTAGCAGTAGCTCGTTTCAATATGTATATATATTATATATACAGTGTGTCCAAATTTCGAGTCTCTACGTTGTGATTTCAGTTATTATAAGAGGTATAAATTGGGTTAAATGGGGAAAGATTTGGAGGAATCCAGGCCAGTTTTGTATCCGTTTACAAAATTGGTGTAAGTTGTCTGGTTTTGGAGATATTCGAAGAAAACTAAAAATGGCGGATTTTGTTTTTTGATAATAAAACATGAATCATAAGTCGCACCATCACAAGACTTGCACATTATTAAGACACTTTTCTAAAAGGAGTATTTTAGCATGAACAGAATCATTCGACTGTCTTTTGTTTTCGAGGAAACGCCCACAACTTTTGTTTTTCTTATAGCCGCCATTTTGAATATTAAGTGAATATTATGCGCCTTAAAATTACCTTTTCAAAGATATGCCACATGTCTATAAAAAAATGCAAAACTATCCTAAATTTTAAAAATAACTAAATTTGTATGTTCTTTAACGTTTGGTAATCTCAACAGGGCAAAAATTTGATTTCTACTTTCCAAACAGTAGTAGTAGTACCACATACATTTTGTTAAGTAGAACTCGTAAAGTATTGGATATAAATCTTAAAATTAACTTAAACATAAAACTGTAGCCTATCTTATCTAATTTAGGGAACAAAATTAAATGTGACCGAAACAGCAAACTATCATCTAAATTCCTTCCCGTAGATGCTGAAAATGCTGTCCGTTTGCATCACGGCATATTCGACAATTAATTAAAACTTTCCGTGCAACTGCTTAACGTGCGCCTATTTATACAGTTAAGAATGTCACGGACTCTTTCCTGCAATTCGTTTATATTATGAGGCGGTTCAAACTCATATACCTCATTTTTAGCAAAACCCCATAAATAAAAATCAAGTGGTGTAAGATCTGGTGATCTTGCCGGCCACATAATTGGTCCACTATTGCATATAATATTTTGGCCAAAATGTTCAGCTAAAAGGGCGCTAACTTCTCGGGAATTGTGAGCTGGACAACCATCTTGCTGAAACCATACTTTTCGAAAATCATCATCATTTGGTACAAGTCCTCTAATAGCCGGAATTATTTGGTCTCTTAACAATTCCGTATATCTGGCGCCATTGAGGTTATTGACAAAATAAAAGGGTCCAATCAAATTATTACTTATAAAAGTATTAATTACATTGGTTAATTTACTAAAATATTTATATCATAATTAACTACCTAAGATACCACACCAAACGTTAAATCCATATCTCGTTTGAAATTTGCGTTGCGCCGTCAGAGGATGATTTTCAGTGCTCCAGTGATGCGTGTTATGTTTATTGAACACCCCGCAATTGGTAAACCGCGTTTCGTCTGTCCATATTATCAATTCTGGAAAGTGCGGTTCTTCCTAGCATTTTTGGATGTACCAATTACAAAAACGCATTCGTCTGGCGAAATCTGCTCTTTTGAGGCCTTGGAGAATAGTAGGTTTTAAGGATGAAACTTTTCCTTTTTTAAAATATTATGAACAGTTGATTTTGGAATATTAAGTTCACGGCTTACAGATCTTACGGATGTGGATGGATTTCGTGTTACCGCCTCAGTAATGCTTAGAACACGTTCCCTATTGTTTAAGTCGTATTGTTCCCTAGTCTGTTCAAAAGCACCATAATTCAGTAAATTCATTACAATTTTTCTGAAGTATGTTTTATGCGGTTGTCGTCTTTCTGGATACAATTCCAAATATCTGGCGGATGCCGTATCAGCGTTCCGAAACGATTGTAAATAAGTACTTAGCATATCAAACTTTTCCTCATTCGAAAACTTGTAGACATGTGCCATTTTTTAAATTAAAAATGCAGCACCACGGGCACCAAAACTTACAACACACACAAGTTTATCTAAATTTTAGAATTTGTTTGACATATAACTGTAATTCAATTGTTTGATTTTGTCACATACCAGCGCCTATTATTATAAAACGGTATCATTTTAACTCTAGTACCACCATAATTAATAATTTCTGACAAATGCTGTTTGTGTACATTATAAAATGTGTATTGTACTTTTCATAAAGTTGAAATCAAATTTTTGCCCTGTTGGGATTACCAAACGTTAAAGAACATACAAATTTAGTTATTTTTAAAATTTAGGATAGTTTTGCATTTTTTTATAGACATGTGGCATATCTTTAAAAAGGTAATTTTAAGGCGCATAATATTCACTTAATATTCAAAATGGCGGCTATAAGAAAAACAAAAGTTGTGGGCGTTTCCTCGAAAACAAAAGACAGTCGAATGATTCTGTTCATGCTAAAATACTCCTTTTAGAAAAGTGTCTTAATAATGTGCAAGTTTTGTGATGGTGCGACTTATGATTCATGTTTTATTATCAAAAAACAAAATCCGCCATTTTTAGTTTTCTTCGAATATCTCCAAAACCAGACAACTTACACCAATTTTGTAAACGGATGCAAAACTGGCCTGGATTCCTCCAAATCTTTCCCCATTTAACCCAATTTCTATCTCTTATAATAACTGAAATCACAATGTAGAGACTCGAAATTTGGACACACTGTATATATATATGTACATATACGATGAGGCTTCACTTTGATACGTTGTTAAAAGAGTGATATGAAATTGGTATTGCTTTGGGAGCGGCACTAAAGGAGTGCTGTGACAACGCCACGTTGAGCGTTGCTATTAGGATGTCGTAAAGCCCGCGTTGTGCGTCGCTGAAAGAGTGCTGTGATATAGATACAGCAATTTGTAAAACTTGAAATTGTTGACTTACTTTCCCTTCTAACTTTACCTGGCTAGATCAACGGGATTAACGGAATTTTCGAAATGAACTAAAACACAGTAGTATTACAAGACATTTATACAGTGTGAAATATTTACTCTCATATGAAAGCATTTACAACATCATTTCTTTCAAACATAAAATAATTTCTAAGAAGTACTTGTTATAAACAAATTGTTCCTTACCTTATTTTAAATTTCATCATCATCAGGTTTTAGTCCTGGAACTGGTTAGATACCTCAAACGTCCACACCACTCGAAGGTTCAGGCAAAAAAGCCACGTTAGAGAGAGCATAGGAAAAACCCCACTTATGTCCCTACTCCACTCGCGTCGCGCGATCTGGCGCAAACGCACTGTGACGTTGCGAAAAAGCACGCCCCGAGTCTTTTGAAATTGTGGCGCGAAACTTCCGCACATCAAAATTAACCTAAAACAATGTTTAAAGGCCAATTTGATTGGCACGTAACAATCGCGACAAAGCCACAAAAGAAAAAACTTAAAAAAAGAAAAAGTCTGTTAGCACAGTAACAGCTTAAAATCTAAATCCTAACTACCCTACGTAAAACCTAACTTAAAACCTACAAAATGTTTATATAAGGCGCCACCTGGTTTTTTGACCGAATTACCAGGAAACGGAAAATGTAGCCCCATTGTTTTTAACTACACTAATGATCGACAGCACAAATTTGTCGGGGAGCATGAAACACTACTTAAACTAAAACGGATGCGACAAGTCGCCTAACCTATCTAAACTAAAACTAACATTAAAGTTCTTAGGTGCAACACACATCAAAACTGTTCTTTATTGGCAAATAGTGCCCAAATTTAAAAATGTTCATAGAGCGAGTCACTCTACACTCTAGCAATTTTTGTTACTGGTACTTTGGCTTACTAACGATACACATTAAAACTTGTCCATGACATGGTTGTGAATCAACAAATTTACCGAAAGTACCACCCTACTAAATCCTTACATGGCTAACCTAACAAATTACATTTCTCTATCGGGTTAGCTTTTTCACTTAAAATCAAGAAAAATAATTCCCACGTCTGGTCATAGAAACCACACGTTAGGAAGATAAAAAGATAAGACAAGATCTCAAATTGTTGTTAAAGATAAGAGATAAGATAACGATAATCAGCTTAAATTGTTATCGTCAAAGGTAATAGATAGGATAACGATATTAAGCTTTAGTTATTATTTGAGATACTAGGTAAGATAACGCGAAATTAAGCTAAAGCTATTATTAGAGATAGTAGGTAAGGTAACGCGATATTAAACAAAAGTTATTACTAAAAATAATAGGTAAGATAACGCGAATTTAAACAAAAGTTATTACTAATGGTAGTCGGTAAGATAACGATATTCAACTAAAGTTATTATTAAAGGTAATCGGTAAGATAACGATATTAAAACTAAGGGTATTATCAAAGATAATAAACAAGACAAAGGTATTGGTTATTATCCAAGACAATGGATAAAGGTAAAGATAGAGTGACTCCGTGGAGCCGTTAAATGGGCATTTTCTCGTGCCCTCTAAAAAGAGAGACCTGTGAAGCAGGTCCGTTTACAATAAACGGCACAAGGGACCGGCAAAGGCATTTGGGTGCATCCCTGCACCCGGCGTTAATCGATATCGGTGATATAATCACCCGATATCCACACGGTATATAACGATATACACATCCACTCACACATTCACACACTCATACATACCTTCACTGCCAGGGCCCATGCGCTGACAGCGGCACCGCATGACCTCACGAAAGATTCCCAGAGACGGGGTCCAGGTGTCTGTGAAAACCTCCCGCGCAACCACACGGTGACTAACGGAAATGAAAAGGCAGAGAAACAGAAACGGTAAAAAGAGGGAGGTTGGTTATTTGGAATGCATAAGAGGCACTTCCAGGTAGAAGAAAGTAGAGGAAAGGCTCGCATTGAGCAAAAGAGACAGAAAAAGGTGGATAGCAAAGCGCTACTCAACCAGCCAATTTGGCCAGTAGTTCGGAGTGAGGGAACATCACTCTTATGTGGCAGACGGGTGTTTCGGGACAAGAACAGGTCCACCGAAAGAAGAATAAGGCATAGCGGAGACAGCGGGATAAGAAAAAGTATAGTCTTTGGACAAGCGTCCGAGAGAAGGTAGAGAGTTGTCCCTGTTAAACACAGCGCAGTCTGAAGGACCACCTGCGATATTAATCCGACAAGATAAGGTATATCATAGGTTGAAATTCACTAGGCTCCTAAGAGAACTAGTACGATCATTTTCCTAACGAGTGCATCCACTACGATAAGAAAATCAGACAAAAGTTGACACAACAACTTAAAAGTATCATTACAGATACATTCACACAAAAACAAACCGTTTTAAGGTAGTTTTTCAAAACGGTAGCACTCTAAACACACAAAAATGCCTAATTATAAGCAGTTAAATACAGGTACACTGTTCCAATATGCTAAAACAACCGGGAATTTAATAAGATATCAATAAGAAACAATAGCACCTCACCACAAAGTTCAACAAAAAACAATGAAAAAAAATGTTTATAAGTTATGTTGATTTAATAGAAAAAGAAAGAAATAATGATGTAGTATAATGTGGGCGACTGCAATAATTCAGAGGAAAAACACATGGAATAGACAATCCTAGTTTTTTGCAACTGCGAATATGAACTATTTCTTACAATGGCATAGGTCGCGGCTCCTATGTGAGCCCAAAGAAGAAAGTATTCACTCTAACATCAGCTAAAACCAATCATAAAAATTCAATGAGCTATTTCAACCAAAGTTACGACAATTACCACACAAAATTAAATGACGTAAGAAAAATACTAAAAACCAAATAATATGCTGTAGGAAAAGTTCAAAGGTTAATTAAATGAAACGACAGAGTTATATTGGGGGGTGTAGAGAATAAAGTGATTTATAAGTAAGGGTATGGTCAAGGAAAAGTCAACCAAAAGAAAAAGATAGCCATTAAGGTAAGTAAAGTTAAACGTGTAAGTGATTATACACTATATGAGAGAGGGAATAAGTAATTAAAGTTAACTAATTGATGGTGAGAACAAAAAATATCAGGTAAATTGTGAGGAGAATGAAACGTGAAAAACTTAACTAGCATTTGGGTCAGCAGAGAATGGCTTAAGGTCTTTAATATGCCAGCTGCCTTAGCGTTTTCCTTTAGCATCCTGAAGTTCGTAGATAAGGGGGCTAATGACACGAGTGACCTTACAAAGGATAAATTTAGGGGCTAGTTTTGAGGAAAATTTCTTAGATGCATCCGATAAGACATAATTCTTTTTCCAAACTTGTTCGCCCAAGGCGAAGGAAATATTTCGTTTACGTAAGTTATAGTGGTCCTTACTCTTTTCGTAAGCTTTTAACAAATTTATTCTAACGTCGTTAAAGATAGAAGGTAATGACTGTTGGTCTTTGTCCCAGCGTACTTTATCGTCAAATTCAATTACGTTAGTATCGTCAGGCACTAGACCATAGTAACTCCCATCGATTGGGGTATATCTTCCAAAAACAAGAAATGACGGAGTGAATTGGGTTGCTTCGTGTTTAGATGTACGCAAAGCTTGAGCAATTTTAAAAATATGTTCATCCCATGTAGTATGGTCTGAATCAATATAGGGAGATAGTGGTAACTAAAACTCTATTTACTCTTTCAGTAGGGTTTACTTGGGGGTGGTATTTTGCGTTAAACCAAATTTTTTGTACTTTGTTTGGGTGAAATTAAGATAGGTGCTGAAGTGATTAACGTTTTAATTTGTTCGAAAGCCTGTTGAGATTCTAAATTCCACTCGATAGTTTGGGATTTGTTTTTATTTTTAATTAAAGCGGTAATAGGTGCAGATATAGTTGAAAGGTTGGGTAGAAAGATGCGATAATAGCTAATCATTCCAATTAAACGTTTGATTTCGGTAACAGTTTTAGGTGTTTTGAATTTAGTAATAGCGTCGACTTTAGCAGGATCTGCTCGTAGGCCAGTTCCATCGATAATAAAACCAAGAAATGTAAGGGACGAACAACAAAATTGACACTTTTCCCAGTTTATCTTAAAACCTGCTGCGTTTAAACGTTCTGCAACCTCATTTAATGTGGCGATATGTTCATCAAAGGAACTTGAGATATCTAAAATATCATCCAAAAATACAAAGGCACGTTCCTGGTGTAAGATAGGACCTAACGTTTGATCCATAGTACGTTGTAGGGTTTGTGGAGCGTTACCGAGAGCAAATGGCAATAAATTATATTCGAAAAGACCTCGGCCTGGAACACAAAAAGCGTTTTTTTGACGAGAAGATAGGTCGAGAGGTATCTGATAAAAAGCTTGTCTAAGGTCGATAGATGAGATAAATTTTGCGTTTCAAAGCCGGCTTAAAATAGAGTCAGTACCTACCATGAGGTAGGAAGTCTCGTTTTAGGCACGTAACTAACACCTCCCAGGTAGAAATTTGGTCTCGGATGTTTTGGTACCAGATTAACGCGGAGTCTGAAAACAACTCACCTGCTGAAACAAATAAGTCCTGATCGGTACACTGGCGAGAGATTTTGAAATCATTAATTCGGTCAAGGAAGGACGATAAAGAGACTTTCGAGTCAAACCCTTGAAAAGTGAGACCCCATTTGTAAACAGGTATGGATTTTCCTACTGTTTGAGCTTGGGCAAGTACGAGATTTGAAAATGGTAACGATATATCTGCGTCTGCATTTGGATTGAGTCTTTCAAGAACAATCCTTCAAGTAATAATATTTCCGACAATAAATTTTGTTTAGCTTGGGTCGCTTGTTCATCGTCATATAAGGACAATAATTCTATACGCTGTTTGACATGCATTATTCTCGAAACCAAGCGCCTCAGCTCGATATCTCTGGGACCAGGATCTATTCTATTTATTATACCAGTTATGTCATCTAAAGACAGTTTAATTTCAGATACGTTGTGAGGCCAATCGGAAACGGGTTTCTTTAAAATGGGGATGCCTTTCATTTCTTGGGCTAAAATGGCTCTAAGTTGTGATCGACGATCATTTTGATTTGATGCAGGGGTAATATTCCTACACTCAATCTCGTAGATGAGCTCGAGAAATTTTAGATGTAAAATATTCATTTTGAATTAATATTTGAGACAAAATATATTAGGTATACAATACTGAGGTAAATCAGAAGGTAAAAAACGGCAAAGCTACTTCAAGTCAGTACGATAAAGATATTTAAGGGTGGAAACTTCTTATAAAAGCATTCGTAAAGAATAATATTCAAATTTTATCACGCTAGGTAACCAAAAAACTAAAGAAACACGTTTAAAACTATATGCGGGCAAGGTTAGTATTTAATAAAGGAATATATCATTGATAAACTACAAAAAGACACTCCAAATTATAAAAACACGCAGGTAATGTGTTATTTAACAAATAAAACAAGAACTATTAATCTAGCATTTTCAAAAGATATTCTAAAGGGGCAATTCACTACAATAAACGTTTGTAAACATAAGGTTTCTTTAAAAGCGTTCGAATATCAAAATCAAACAGGTAAATGACTAAAGGCACTTTTTTGTAAACTCACAAGATAATTTAGGTACAGTTTTTTTTTAAAACAGCAAGGGTTATGTTTAAATATAATATAAATAAATAATTTTCGTGATAAACGGTGTTTAAGGGATGCAATTACTTAGTTGATTGATTGTTTATTTATGTATAAATAATTCGTTTACCCGTATAATACAGAAGTAAGGTTGAGGTATAAATCCTTCTAAAAACTTGGAGTTCTGTTTAGAACAACTAAACACATATTTCAGATAATTTCAGTTATACACTTCATTTAAAGTTACAGTAAATTAATTAGATTAATGTAGCATTTTTAAGACAAAAGGTATATATTAGAATACCCCAAAATGGCAGTTTTCATTACAACAGCTGACATGTCAATTCAGGAAAATCTTTGGGGAATTTACAAGATACCAACCTGAAATTTAAAATCCACAGATGTATTAGAGAACATAGATAATGACGTTTATTAATTTTTTTTAGATGAAAAAGCTTTCTAAATACATTAGTTAATACATTCTATAGTCATAAAGGAATCATACCACCTAAAAAAACACGTTGGACGGCAATTCTTACATTTGAAAGTTCATAAATACAACACCGCAAGCGGGGTTTACTAGACACCACCGGTAGTTGGTAGTGCTAGTCTTATACAGATTTTGAGCGCGCTCATCTGCCAATGACGTCACCAATGCACAAAATTAAGACGCAATTATTGGAAAAATATATAAATTTAAGACAATAGATTATAATAGCGAACAAATTAACAAAAGAGTACTCACATAAAAAATACGGCGTCCGGCGGGATTGAGTTAAAGTTGGCTTTTTAGGCAATTAAGGATGGTGACTCCTGCCAATGTTCCTTCAAGCGCTCCGACCAGCTACGGCAGTCATGGGCTCGTTCATCTAGGGTCGTGCAGTACGGTTCGCCTAGGCGGCTGCAAATTTACAATACCTATGTAGGGAATGGACAGGAAACATGGTAAAGGGCGACAAACAAGATAATTAGCAAGGAAATCTACATAGATAAGGTAAGGCACGATACAATACCTCAAACGTCCACTCCACTCGAAGGTTCAGACAAAAAAGCAACGTTAGAGAGAGCACAGGAAAAACCCCATTTATGTCCCTACTCCACTCGCGTCGCGCGATCTGGCGCAAACGCACTGTGACGTAACGGAAATGTGCGCCCCGAGTCTTTTGAAATTGTGGCGCGAAACTTCCGCACATCAAAATTAACCTAAAACAATGTTTAAGGGCCAATTTGATTGGCACGTAACAATGTCTTTTAGCATTTGACGGTATTCATTGCCTCTTCAATGTACAAGTTAAAAATTAATGGGGATAGGGCACATCCATGTCTCACCCCTTTCGTAATGTTTACTTCTCTACGTACCTGCTCTAATTTTATTACTGCTGTCTGCTCTTTGTATAAGCTATGTACTATTCGTCTATCTCTAAAGCTCATTCCAATTTTTTTGGGTATTTCAAACATTCTTTTCTATTTTACGCTGTCGAATGCTTTTTCCTGATCTAGAAACCCTATATACACGCTTTCCGCTTTTTCTATTGTTTTCTCCATTATGACTCTCAAAGCTGAAATGGCTTCCCGTGTTCCCCTGTTTCGCAAAACCTAAAATGGCCTTTTCCTAGTATTTGTTTAGCTCGTTTTTCCATTCGTCTTTGTACAATTCTAGTTAATATTTTTGACACGTGTGCTGTCAAGCTTATTGTTCGAAAATTTTCACATCCATTCGCGTCTTTCTTTTTTGGTACAGTTACTATGGTGTTACGTTACAAATCTTTGGGTATCTCGCCTGTCTCATACATATAGCTTACCAGTTGAAAGAGAGGTTTTATTACTGCTTGTCCAGCGGCTTTTAGAGTTTTTGCTTGCACCAAATCGGTACCTGGCGCCTTTCCATTTTTCAGACCTTTTAATGCTAATTTAAACTCATCTCTAAGTATAGGATATCCCAAGTCATCCTTTTCAATGTCTGATGCCTGTTTTAATGCAGTTAGTTCCTCTCCTGCATATAAATTTTTTATATATTCTTGCCATCTATCCACTTTTTCTACATATTCTATAATGACGTTTCCTCCCGCGTCCCTTATATTTTTGCTATACGGTTTTATATCCCTAAAATTGATTCTAATTGGTTTGTAAGCTTCATCTGTCTTTCCTACTTCCATCTTAGTTTGTACCTCTTTGCACTTTTCATCAATTCATTGCTCTTTAGCTTTTCTGCATTTGTAAATAATATCCCATTTCATGGCTTTGTATCTCTGTTTTCCTGTTTCGTCTGATTTTATATTTACAGAACTAAGTTTTTTTTATGGATGGTTGACCTGGTTATGTTTATTGCCACGCTTGTAAGGCTTGTTCGACCAAAAAATCTTTTGACAGATAATCTATTAAAGGGTCAGAGTGTTTCAAACTCCGATCACAAATTTCCCTGGTAAAAATTTTTTACAAAGAAAAATATTATATCATTAACACTTATTATTCTACCTTAAATTAGATATAAAAACTCCAATATCCGTTAAATTAAATCTAAAAGTAATACTTGCAAAATCCACAAAAGCTCTCCTCGTAACTAAATATCTTCTTGTTTTAAATTGATGGCAAATCTGGTTACAAGATTTTTTATATTTAGATTTTCATTTCAAACAGCAATTACACATTTCTGGTTAAATCTTCCTTTCGATAATTTAATAAAATTTTTAAAACAGCGTCATCTTGAAGAATTTTATCTCTTGCAATTAATAAATTCTATTCGTAATGCAATTAATTTGCATTTAAAAACATCACTTCTATAAACATTGTAACATAATAATTATTAAATTAAGGTATAATTACTGCACACTTCTAATATCATTTTTGCAAAACAACAGTTCACGACTTTCATTAAAATAACATTTCACAATCGACTGTATGAGTTTATTCAATCTAATGAATGACTCTACTGAATGAAATCCGTTTCTAATAAACGCCTCCTTATATACACTAAATTATCTATATCCAAAAGGTTGTAGAATAGTATGAAAAATTATGATGCAAAATAACTCAGAAAACCCATTAGCGTCTAAAATCGCTTGAGTTTTATTCTTATTATCTGGTTCCAGTAATCCGTAACGGGCGTTGTTCGTTCTTATTTTACATATATTATTATTGTGGCGTATTGCTTCTCTCTAACAGTGAATACGAAAATTATAAAAAAAATTTATCAGTTATTCCAGGGATTTTGCAAGCTTCTTCGTGTTCCGGCCATTTCTAATAAAACGATTATTTATTAATTAGTTTATTTACGTAGTTCAAAATACAGGTGACATCTTTTTACATTCTAGAAAATTCTTTATTTAAAATAAACTTTTGTAATACACAAGGTAATCAGTTTAAACTTTAATTGCTTTTTAATCAAAAAGGTTTAAAATTGTAGTCTCTTAAGCAAACTGCATAAAGCTAGTATTATTCTATGCTATATACAAGCAAATGAAAAAGCATTTTTATTAAAAATGTGCCGATAATTAATACGTGAAAGTCAATGGGTTTCTATTTTATTTTAAAACGGTCCATATGCGTTCGCATTTAATGCGTTTTAAAGTATCTTACAATTAATTATTTTTTCATATACAGCTTACGTTATTTGCTACGTATTTACAATATGCTTATATCAACAGTGTTATTATTTATTCACGAGGAATTTCATTTTCCGCTTGCACCACAATGAATAAAGGTACGCTTGTATCATACAAGGCGAACCATGTTCATCAAAAAGATTGCTTGTTCGCTATTCTATTTAACACCGACATACACAACATCCCTTGCAGAGACCAAATCACAAATGCTCTCTACCCAGACGACACGCTCCTTATGGCAAAGGGCAGCCACCCAAGATTTATCATGAGAAAACTACAAGAAGAACTAGACGATCAATGCGAATGCTTTAGCAAGTGGGGAATTCAATAAACCAAAACAAATCCGAAGTTGATCTCTTCTCTAAACACCGCGCTCAGTATCATAACAGCTAAATTAAGAAACTGCTATCTCCAGAGGAAATTCATCATCAAGTACCTGGAAGTTCATGTAGATACGTTGCTCGTCTTCAACAGGTACGCAAAGGAACGACACTAAAAGCGAGACGAGTCAAAGGCTTACTACATCCAGTATTAACGCACGGCAACTAGCTCCCAATAGACAGCAGATTCCGAATTTACAAGACCTACGTCAGATCAATTATAAGCTACGGTTTAGCAGCCTGGACTCATGCCTAAGCACCACCAACAGACACCATACAAACCATTCGCTACCTTATTACGGGAGCTCGATAGTTTATCCGGAACGAAACAATCTGGCAGGACTTTGAAAATGGACACATTCTGCAACCATTGTAAAATATTGGCCGCGAATATATACCAACAACAGGACGACTCAGATTTACCTTTGCATGGAACAAAATCACCTCTAAACGGACGTAAACAATATATATGGAAAAGACCACAAACTGTACTCGATGACTACACCAAGATCATAGAAACCTTTCTGATAAGCTGGACCTAATATATTTACACTATTAGCTTGAACTCTTCAAAAAGGCTGAACCCAATTGGTAGCGCAAAACATAGAAATAACAATTATCGACAAAGAGTAAAAGCCTAAAGGCTCATGCACGCAGAGAACGCCAGAACCTTTAGATGGGTATTGTGTCATTAATATAGACAATAAAGCTGAGTATTCTAAAAGTCGTTGTCGAAAACAAACTTAGCACACAGGCATCCAATGGAACAATATTGCATTTCCTTTAAGTAGAGGTTTTTGAAATCAATTTTTAGAATTTGATGATTATTTATGAATAGCGTGGTTCACTAAGGCAACGGCGTGTGACTATTAGTTCTGGTTATGAAACAGTCACCGACACTAGCAAACTTTAAGTACATAGTAACTGGATGTGGTATCTGAATGCGTAAATACAAGCTTGTAATGTTTTCATATGTGCTACAACAAATGTTTGTCGTACATTCATCATCGTCCGTTATTATACTAGATTGACTTTTTATACCATTTAAAAAAAATTAATGCAGCAAACTTATCCTATCCATATCGTAGGATGTCAGTGATATGTTAGACTGGACAGAAAAATCGTTACAGCAGAAAGTTCAAAGCGCTTTGAATTTACTCCTCTCTTTGCTTCCAATTCCATTCATAATCGGATTTGTTCAAGTTCGAAATAACTTTTGCGTATTCGTCAAAGTATCATTTTATTTGCTCTTTTATACAAAAGCACACTTGGTACTATAGCGTATCAACGAAAATTGTATTCTACAATAAGTAACAAGTTTACGAAAGACAAGTAACTGTAAATGTTTTAGAATGCTTTTTGTAAACCGTGCTTGTATATCGGTAAAAGTATTTATATAAGAATCAACCATACAATAGTCGCGCTTGGAATAAAATGCACTCTCAAGAGTTGAATTCAACTTTCAATTTTCATTGTATATAGAATAATACACTCCCATATTGATAAGACGTAGAAAAAGGAACAGTACATAAAAAGATTGCTTTAAACACAAAGTAAGGGGTTACTAAATATTGTACAAGTGTTGTGTGCGATTTCTCAATGAAGAAATAAGACAGTAAGACGAACCTTTTTAATCACTACAAAAAAGCAGCTATTAACATGAGAATTGGAAGCTGTTACACAAGCGGAACAGGAAAAGAAAAGTATTTGCACTCAAAAAAGTGAAAAACGATTTAGATTAGATATGAAATAAAAATCAAGTTGAAAATTAAAGTTTTCCTTACATTAATTAACCTCATAGAGCACTAAGCCGAAGAAGATAAAAGCTATGCACCGCTTGGTGACAGATTCAAAATATTCACTAATCTTATCGTGGAAACCTTTGAATATGAGTTATATTATTTATTTTATAAAATTAATGGTTCATATTTTAAGTTTAGCACCGTAAAAGCTACAATGCACATTTTAGCAACTACATTACTTAAGTTTGATACCGGGGCAGGTAGTGGTATCTAGCAGAACGCACTACTGCAATATTTAAGTTAATATATAAACAAGCAAAAAACATATATTTACGATACTGACAATTAATATACAGGAACAAGTACATGCATATATAAGTACATTAAGTCAATAACTAAAAAAACAAAATGAGAATCTTCGAGGGCTTGAAACGCGTGCCTGTTAATAAGCACAAACTAGAACAACGTTTATTTATATTAATGAGTGTAGCCACGTGCACGTCCTGTTTGACTTAAATTAATAAATAAATGTATACGTGCAAAATTTTAAATTTATTGTCAATTACAGATCGCTTTCGACTGTTTAAGTCATCCTCAATGCATCTAAAATGAAAATTATCAATAAAAACGATTAATATTACGGTACAAAGATATAAAATTTGTTGACGTTTTTGGTGAATTTCTAGATCTTCTAAAAATTGCAAGTAGGTAAAATTATTGAATGTGATATGATGAATAAGTTTACTGTTACTTTCAGGGTTGAATGAGTGGTTACTGAATTTAAGAACAAAACCAAGTGCTGAATGGGAAGGACGATCGGCGTGTTCCTTTATCCTGGCATCTAATGATCTGGTGGTACGACCAACATATGTGGCACTGCAAGAGTTACAGAAAAGTTTGTGGGTTCAAATAATTAAATTTGGGGTAAACAAAAAAAATTTCACCCACTCTGTATAGAGAAAAGAATAAATTATATACGCGCAAAATTTATTTAATTCATTTATGGAGAACGTACACGTATTGACGTATTTTTATAATTAATAATTGAAAGGTTAAAAGTAGATAAAGAAAAACAGTTTTAAAGCAAATAGAATACGCATAATTAATTTTAATTTATTTTAATTCAACTCGTAAAAACGTAAGAAGACCCACTAGGTCAAGAAAATCAATAAATCCAAGGCAAAAGTTTTCTTTGTAACAAGCAAACGTTAGGTTTATCTGATACAACGAAATATAAAATCTAAGAATTGTTGTGCTAAACGGTCCATAATTAACGAACACCTGCATTTTTAAAAAGTTACATTCGGCGAATTTATGAGCATATTAAGACAGGACTTCATAGAAAATATTTTCAACCGTCAGTTTGGTTTGAACAAGCTAACAAAATTCTTAAAGAGCAAGGGAAATAGACGATCGGTTATACACTACAGATAAAGACATATATAAAAGCAATGATATTGAAAACGCACATACTAATACACGTGGAGTGAAGATGAGCTGTCAACAATATCGATTTTCTATAACGCAAGTGGGGTTTTGAACGCGACAGCAGACATGCATCAGACAGAAATAAAGATAGTACAGGCGGGGTTTTATGACGACAGAGGATATGATCATTGGTTAAGAACAGACAGTTTTCAAAACGTAGACAAACGCGACAGGTAGGAGCGTTTTCGGATACGTACGGCACGTGGACGGAGTAAATTTCAGGAACTTTCAACAGGGTTGTATCAAAATTTGTAGAATCTAAATTTGAAAATAAGCTTTTTACGTGAAGTGTGTCCAGGGGTAGCATTTTGAACTAATATAAATACTGAACGGAAATTATTAGGGCTCTTTTTGTCTCTTTGTCTTATCGTCGCTTTTATACTACTTTACTACGATAGACCAACATTATAGTAGAGTTTTGGTTATGTAAGTATTAGATCATAATACAGTAAATGTAGTGCTAGCACGTTTAAATTGTTAGTAGTGGTCTTCTATTTATTAACACGAAATACGAGTAGTGTATATTAAATTAATAGAGGTCTGGCTACTACTATACTAAGCTACAAAATCAATAAATAAAAGCACAATATACGTGGGTAAGCATCACAAACAACCAGGATTGTATGCTGTTATGGAATGGTACTTTGAAACGAGGCGCTTGCTCGCAAATTGGGGTTATCGTCTGTGAATCCGTTGTGTATCACAGCGCATAGTAACGCAGCCAAGGGGTTCTGGTGATCGTCGTCGAAGGAATGGAAGCCTGAAGCATTCTCCAGGTAAATTATTTTAAATTACTGTTGTCTGATAACCTCTTGTAAAATTTTGGTGCTGTGTGTGTGAATTTTGAAGTTTATTTATTGTTATATAAACTTATCGGAAAAGATACATGTACTAGACAATTTATTGGGGCTTAAATATTTAAAAAAAGTGTATTTAAAACTTACTAAATTTTATTCTAAATATAAATTAGATTGTAAAGGGTAAACGGGTCTATAACTTTTGTATTAATTTATGCAAGGTAAAAGGCATATACTAAACAAACTGGGTTATTATAATCTCACCATACTCCAGTATACAGTCAATGTAGGGTAATATGTGGGGCCCATCTACTCATACCTCATTAAAATTGTTTGCAAATAAGTAGAAAATCAAGGACTTTAAAACCATATCACATTTTGAGTTTGTAATTGAGTACCAAACTGTTTTTATATATTTAAATAATTTGTCTGTAAATAGCAGTAAATAAAAATTGTATGATTGTTGTATTACTTGGTGATTTTATTGAATGGTGTGCGAGGGTGAAGGAATAATGGTTGTATATATAGGTATCTGAGAAGAGGCACAGCTGAGCTAGCCAGGGAAGCTGCTGAAGATTTTTGAAGCGGAAATCAAATTGTAAAAATTTTTTTTTTAAAGTTGTGCATTTTTGAAAATTATTTCATGACACTGGCTGGATGTTAAAAAGTCTAATCCCCTACCACAGCAATATATAAATAAATAAATATATATATATATATATATATATATATATATATATATTGGACAACCATTTTAATATCTACTATAAATAAACAAGATTGTAATTATCTCCTCCTCCGGCTGTCTTATTAATACTGCTATCAATTCCCTCCAGAAACTTAACTGGATTTTATCTTGAACCAACCTTGTCTACCAATAGCAAAATTCGATACGTTACCGCCTTGCGTGTTATCAATTTCCTATTTATACTCGTAGCTCCTCCTTGAACAATTTAATCTTATGACCTCGGCTAGCATTTATTTGAAATTATAAAATTTAGTTAATTTCGATTTTATGTATAATGAAACCAATATATTCTGCACATACAGCTTTTGTAAATTATTTGAAATACACTTTTCAATTAGTTTATGTTATAAATCTCATTTGTTAACAATCATATACTATTTACTCGAAACCCAAAGTCACCAAAAAAGAAACCTATTATCTTTATCAACGAAGTGTAGAATATTCTAAATCTGTTATCATATTACTCATTGTATGCAACTCCTTTTGTTGACTTTTTACAAGCATATTATATTAAGCAAATTCAATAAAAAAATATATAGAAAAACAAAATGTCTTATAACTAAAAATCTGACCTGGTTTATTTCTTCACATCGACGCTTCCATTTAAAATTTATCTTTCCCAATTCTGAATTACATTTAAATTATTGCCATTACACTATGGACTAATATTATTAATTTATGCACCCCCAATTTATTGTCGTTTCATATCAAACTTCTTCTTATTGTCATTCAATTTTCTCAAACTTAAAATTGTCTTATTCTTCCCCCAGACATCAAAATTGTATTACTGTATTTTCCCCGAACATCAAAATTGTATTTTTTTCCTCATACATCAGAATTGTATCACTCGATTTTCCCCCGGACTTCAGAGCCCTATTATTTTTATGTTTTAGTTTAAAAATGAATTCACGAAAAATGTACTTACGTTTTAATCGGCAATTATAGTTTTCATCTTGGCACTTATTTTTCTCTTTCACTTTTAAAATTTACGTATTATTTTATTTCATCACAGCGCACTTCGGCCTTTGTTGAGTTCAAAATTAACTTTGTTATCACGGTACTTGCTAATATATTCTTTATTTCCCACTCCATCCGTGGGTATGGTCTAGAACTCGTCGCTTATTTCTGACCAATCAAATAATTACCTTTGAAGCCGTTTCTGATGTAATGCTCCACGATTCCCTATAATCATAACATGCTTGCAGCTGTCTTTCGTTATCAACATGCTGTGTTTTGATAGATCTAATTGCCTTTCCATAAACAACTGATGCAATTCGACTTTAAATTTTCATATTTACATGCGATTCACGCAATTTTTAATCTGCTTTTTTCTTATCAAAATGGTTAGATATTTGTACGCCTTTATATTAGCTACCTGAAGCTCTATTTCTATATCCGTATTAATCTAATCGTCTGGAATTCTTCTGAATGCGTGTCTAATTACACTTTATCATTTATTTATAAATATACGCGTGCTTCCACTGAAAAATATTATTACTTGCTTTACCTAAATTAACTAAACTTTATCTACAGGGTATTTAATATTTACTATTTACTTAATGAATGTATTTCTCGTTCCTACGCTAACTATGCGTCTTCCTATGTGTATCTGCGTCGCTTAAAACTATTTATACTTTATATACAGGGTGTTGACTGCTTACTATCTACACACTAACTCTATTTCTCAATTCTTCACTAAATAAGTGCAGTTTTCTGCTGCCTATGCTAATTTCTTATTTCTAAATGACCTTTACTATAAAGTGCACCCTTAAACAACCCCTTATCACAGCATAATATATATATATATATATTCTGTGATATACGAGCCCCACAACTTGGTCATCATAAATTATGCTGTGATATCTCTCAGCCCCTACGATTGGGTGCAATAAGAATGTGTTATTCCCTTATACCACACAAACACTTGTGAAATTGTTAATTTATAATTTTCTTTTGCCTCGACTAGCTGATTCAATTAAATAAAGCACTTCTATAATACACAGTATAATGATTCTCCCTTTTTAAATTATATACATCTGTCAAATTATTAGAAAATCAAGCCAGCAAAACGAGAATTTTATTACCTTAAAATATCTGTTGAAACGTTTCAAAAATGTCTATAGCTGTTCATAAAATTTATACAAGAAACTTACACTTACACTTACACTTTAAATTATGATTGAGATAAAACAGTTTAAAATAAATCATATAAAAAATATTTGAAATAAAGCAGTTTTAAAAATAAGTCATATCAAAATCTCCAACCTGAGAATTTTTATAGGTGCACCGAAGAATTAAAGTCGATATCCAAATCGTTATTGGTGCGTTTATTTCAATGAAAGGTGTTTCATTTCCGCAATATAATATTTACCATCAATTTGCTTAAGCAGGCAGCATTTTCCAAAATTGTATTGCTGATCGTAATGGCCCGTAATTTAAAGTTCTACAGGAATCGTAACATTATTTTATTTGTAATTTAAGATTGTAATTTTTATCGTAATTAAGATGGTCATTCCGATGAACATTCAGATCGACATTCAGATAGGAATTCAGATCGACATTTAGAGTCCTGTTTTATTTATTATTAGAAATGTTATAATTTTCTAAATCCTATTTACTTTCGTCTCAGAAGTACGACACAATTTTCACAAATACACACTCTAGAATTTCACTGTTAACAAATATTTATTATTCACGTAAATATTTGGCACTTTCAAGTATAGTTACTGCCCTGTTTCAAAGTATACTAATTCAATATTCAATTCTCAAAATACTTATAGGATCGTCCCACTTTTGTTTGTGATTCGCTAGCTTCGCGTGCTAGGCGAGAAGTCAAGCATATTATCACTTGTTATTTTGGAATGTTTACCAATTGTATGTATTTTAATTGTATGAGGCGGTGCTCTAAGTCACATAATTCAAATGTTATACCTTCTACTACTTTAGGAATCCCAGGAATTTTCGTACATATCGATCACGTAGTCTTATTTGTTGGCCTTATTCTAATCTAAATCGAATAAATTTTGTGTTTGTTTATTTCTTAATAAATTGGATTTTCGGACAACTGTGATTCTCTTAGACCACGTACGCTTTTAAATAATATCTTAAATAATATAATATCTTAACACACTTTTTGAATGTTTATCTAGCCAATTCATGCAGGTTTTTCACTGATTTAATTTTAATGCGTTTCGTTACATTTTTAAATTCTAATTTTTGCTAGTGGCTACTCTTGGATATGTGTTTTAATTGTTTGTACTGCTATATACAGTGTGCTCGCAACTAATAATTTTTATAGTAACCTATTTACACTCTTAATATCTATATTTATATGTTTCTGTAACTTGGGAGTTTCTTTTACTTATTCTACAACCCCAATGATTTAACCTATCTTTAAATTAATCCTATAATTACAGCATTAATCCTCCAAATTAAAATAAAATTTTTGAAAAATGTTGGTTTTGGCGCCCAACGTGAACAAAATTTACATTAATTAAAAATATGTTATTTTTATTTTGCTTCACTATGTACACAACTCCTACATTATTTTTACATCTCTATTCCTATTTTAATATAACCTATTCTATAACTACACATGTATTCCTTCCGAATATTTTATGCTATTTTCTAAATGATTATTATTTACCCACGCATCTTTCTATCTTTCTAGGTCTATATAAAGCATTTCAACTCCTTAATTCCTATCCATTTATACTTTCCGATTTTTCATTAATTCATACAACGTATCATCTCTTCATATTTCTCCTGTTTATCTGTTCCCACTCATCTATGCTCTATTGTTTTCTTCAAATATTACAATATGTACAATACCTATTCCCTAATTTATCCTAATTTATGATGATATCCTAATTTCATTCTCCTATTATAATTTATGATTGTCCTATCCTATGTTTTTCTTATTCTAATTCATTGTTAAACTATCCTATTCTATAATTATATCCCTATTTCCTATTCTAATTTATTTTTCCGTATGTACACTTTTCTACATTATCAATAGTTTTCTCTCGGCAATAATCCTATCTTTCTTATTTCCCTTATTCCCTATCTTTTCGAAATTGTTTTCTAAAGTTAAATTATTATCTGCATTATTTTTCACCCTAATGTATCCTATTTCATCTCCCAAAATTTTTGTTTCCCCCTGAAAGAACTTACATTTCCTCTTGTTTATATTTTTCTCTACAAATTTAATTTCAACCAACTTCTTTCCAAGTCTTTTCTAAAATTTAACACATCACTCCTAAATTCTTCATACGGTTCCCATATCACATCCTTATTTCCTAACAAACCAAAAGGAACCCCTACACACTTATCATTTTGCCCTTTCATATAAAAACCGATATATTTTCTGGATTCTTTTTCTGTTAAATTTTCATTAAACGGCTTCCGTGTCTACAACTTCTGATTTATGCACATAACCCGTTGCTATTCTGGATTTATTTATTATTAGTTCTGAATTCTTTATTTTACTTCTTCTGGACATTTTATGTTATCATCAATATCCCCCTTTATATCAACTTCACCCTCAAATTTATTAATATATATACAGTCTCCTTCGACTTCAATGCTCTCCTCATCATCCCATTTTATACATTCCCCCTTTATATCTACTGCTTTACCTTCGGCATTTATTTTTAAACCCAACTTATCTATTATGTCCATACCAAATATTGCATCTACTCTTAACCCCGGCACTATTATAAATTCATTCTCAAACTTTATCTTACCCATTTCGCACTCCAGAACTATTATTTTGTTCACAGTTGCAAATCTCTTACTATTTGGTGCTATTAAATTAGATATCCTCATGGGCAACATGTTCCCTATTAATTTTTCCCGTTTAACAAAGTCCTCAGACACTAACGACGCTTCAGCTCCCGTATCAATGAGTGTTCCACCTAGACTATTTCCAATTCTTAATTTAATTATCGGTAATAAGCTTTTATTCATTTCCTTTTCCATTTCACATTTTATGTATTCACGCTGGTGTTCGTATCCATTTATTTTTAAGGGCTTACTTGGTTTGTCCTCTTTCAAAAATCCTGATTCGACGTAGATGGTTTTGCCTGACTCGTAACTTCTGCATAGGTATGGTTCATTCTTGTAGGTTGTGCTGATTGTTCCCGATGTTGTGTTTGTAGCGTACACTGATTTATATTTCTGTCGTGATTCGTCCGCTTTGCTTCTCTTCTTGGAGTATCTCTCGTGTTCCAGTTCCTTCTAAAATTATTATTATAGTAGCTATTGTGGTTGTTTCTATAAAATTGTCCCTCATAATTTCCCCTATTGTTTGATCTATTGTTTTCTGTATTTATTTGCAATCTGCCTAAACACTTTCGCTGTCTTGGTGCTATCCTACCTTCCAATACACGACTTTGTCCTAACTCATCACAACGTTGTAAATATTCCAAGAAAATCTCCCTATTTACTATATTTTGATTCATTATATAATGTCTGATTTTTTCGCCAAAATGTCCCGCTAAGTATTTTATGATTTGTGTTTCTTCCATCGGAGGATCTAAATGCTTCGCTAAACTGAATTTTTCTATAGCGTATATTTCTCTGGTCGTTCTTAAATTTTGATTGTATTTCCCTGTAATTAAATTATCTCGCGCCTTGTATTGTTGATTATCCCCCCAAAATTTTCTCAAAAACCTACATTCAAACTCCTGAAATGTCCCGATTTCATTTTCTATTAAATTAAACCATATCTCCGCGCTTCCTTTCAACATTGATCTAGCGAAGTTTAAATTAAACCTTTCATCCGTTGATCCCTGTATTAATTTTCTTATATTATTTAAAAATACTTTTGGATTTATTTTGTTGTCTCCATAAAATTCGGAATATTGTTCTACTAAAATTTCCGGTCTATTTATCCTAGTGTGTTGCAATCCCTGATTTCTACCCACATTTTCAATTTCCGACTTTAAACTACCTAACTCTCTATTTACCTCATTAAGTCCTAATTCACAATTTCCCTGAATTTCCCACATCTTTTTACCTAAGTCTGTAATACGGTCATTTGTCTCTTTTTCAGATGTTTTTTGATCTAATTTTACTTTCCAGATCTCGTCTCTAACTCTATCTACATCATCCATCAGACTAGCGAATTTATTTTTAAAACGTACCTACATTTCCGCGATCGTTTGGTTACTTTCTTTTAAACCGTCTGGTGAGCGTGAAGCGGTAGTACAAACTGATTTTAATAAATAATTTTAGCGAAAGTTCCAAATATATAAATAAAGCAAGTGCAAGACAAAAGTACTTACCAATTCAGCATCGACTGCAGAAGATCAACAGGAAACCACTCTTCTACTAGATTCAAAAAGGGCACCCTTCATCAATATAGCTATTGGTGGCGGCAGACGAATTCGACAGACGGCTGCTGATATTGGAACGGCGACACAAGTTTTATATTATATATTGGAAACAACACCTTTCAAAGCAAAGTCCGAATAGCAACTAAATATGTACCTTGACTTTCAACATCTGCAAGTTATCAACTAGATAAATAAACTATATACGAATGTTAGCATTTCTACTTTTAATAAAATTACCTTAATGGCGCCAACATACCGCCCACCCAAAACAATGTTTTGATAAAAAATACAAAAACAAAAAACACAAATTAACTTAACTATAATATAATGACTCCAAACAAATATGTAAACTAACTTTGAGTAAAAGAATAAAAAATTGTTATTCAGAATCTAACAGCTGTAGGGTTGCCATTTTACATAGAGGTCTGACATAAACTCCTGTGCTAGTTTTAATTTTGGCAACTCTAACTCTGCCATCCTTGCTAGGATAAATCTCAAGAATTTTGCCAAGTGGCCAGGACAACGGGGGCGTGTCACTAACCTTTAATAGAACAATATCACCAACTTTTATATTGGTTGATTTGCATACCATTTTAGTCGCGGCATTAGCGTGTGTAAATACTCGCTTGACCATTTGCGCCAGAATGACTGGGTAGTTTCTTGAAATAAATGGTAGCGATCCACACCGCTTAATTTAACCCTTTCAAAATCCATTTCTGGGGGTGCTAACAAAGGGAATCCAATTAAAAAATGACCCGGAGTGATGTAATCCGTACCTTCATTTGGATCCGATAAAATAGAACCTAGCGGACGACTGTTCATTATTGCCTCTACGCGGGTAATAATAGTAGTCATTTCTTCAAAAGTAAGGATCCTAGGATCTAAGACTCTGTGCAAATGATGCTTAGCGGATTTGACACTGATTCCCATAACCCCCAAAATGCGGAGCAGATGGTGGGTTAAAGTTCCATTTAATTCTGATAGTAGAAACGTGATCAGCGATAGCGGTATTAGAGTCCTTTAACATTTTATAAACATCGGCGAAATAATTGGACGCGCCCTTAAAATTAGTGCCACAATCACAAAATATTTCGTGGCACAAACCTCTGCGAGCAACAAATCTATCTAAGGCAGCAAGAAATGCAGGGGTGGATAGACCCGATACGAATTCTAGATGTACCGCCTTGGTAGCTAGACAAACGAATATGGCCAAATAACCTTTTGATTGCGGAGCATTTCTTCTGTGACTTTCTTTGATTGTCCAAGGTCCAGCAAAATCAATCCCCGTATTCCAGAACGGACGCGATTGCTGAACTCTAGCTTTTGGCAAATTTGCCATTTGCGGTTCACAGGTTTGAGCCTTTAATCTATAACAGCGCATGCATTTATAAATACGATGACGTATGAATTGACGAATTCCGGGAATCCAATATTGACATTGAATGAGAGATTGCATTAGACGCGGACCTCCGTGCAACGTTATTTTATGTGTATAATCGCATATTAAGACCGCCAGATGGGAATCTCTGGGAATTAATATGGGATGCTTGGCGTCATAGGGGAGAGTCGTATTAACAAGACGACCGCCCACCCTGAGCAAGTTTTGATTATCTAGAAACGGAGTTAACTTTGGTAACGAAGGAGAACACAACTGATTCGTTTTTACTTGGTGTATTTCATTAGAATAATAGAATGCCTGTAATTCTTTTATGCATAGATACCTAGCATTTTGTAATTCAATCGGAGAAAGCGGACCAGTACGTCGTGGAAGTTGTAATATTTTACATCGTGAATTAAAACAAAATCTCAATACAAAAGCAATACTTCTTTGCAATTTACTAAAACTTGAACATTTATTTATTAATTCTAATAGAGGCAATATTTTAGCGGTGGTGGCAATAAGCGTTTCAGACTTTAATTCTGGTACTAAATTATCCTGTAGGGGACTGCAAGAATTTAAGTTCCAGGTACTAAAGGGCGTATACAAAAAACGAGGGCCCTTCCACCAGAGGGTAAATTGCAATAAGAATTTGGGTTGTAAACCCCTACTTGCACAATCACTAGGATTGTCTTGTGTTGAAACATGATGCCAATAAGTAGGCAGAGAAGTTTCTAAAATTTCAACAATTCTATTAGACACAAAAGTTTTTAAGGTATGAGGCGGTGTACGTAACCAAGCAAGTACAACTGACGAATCCGTAAATAAATGAACGGAGCATGGTTCGATTTGTTTTATAAAACATTCGACGGAGTTTAATAGACGACTTAAAAGAACTGCAGCAGATAATTCCAAGCGAGGAATACTTAAAGTTTTAAGCGGGGCTATACGACTTTTTGCTTTAAGCAAATAAATATTAATATAATTTTGAAATTCGCAGCGGATATATATGACTGCTCCATATCCCTTTGACGAACCATCACAAAATCCGATCACTTGACGAGAAAGTGCTAACTTAAAATCGATATGACGAGAAATTCTAATTTCAGTTAACAAGGGTAAATCAATAACGAATTGTTTCCATTCTTCTTGAATTTTAGTTGGAAGCGGCTCATCCCAGTTTAATCCTAATAACCATACCCTTTGAATTAGTGATTTTGCGTAAAAGGTAACTGGCGTAAGCCACCCTAAAGGGTCGTAAAATTTTGCAATTTCAGATAGCATACTTTTTTTAGTCATAACACTCGAATTCGAATTTATACGATACGAAAAACAATCTTCGCGTGGTTCATATTGAACACCGAGGATCTTAACAGAATTATCTTCTGTATTTAAAATTAAAGCGTGATTGCGATAATCAATGGGTACACCCTCAGGAACAGATTGATGATTGCTAATCCATTTTCGTAAACTAAAACCTCCTAATTTAAAAATGTCTATTAACTGCGTTTGTAATTGTAATGCTTCTTGAATGGTATCTACACTTTCGCAGATATCATCCACATAAGTTTGTTGCATTATTGCTTTTGAAGCTAAAGGAAATTGTTGACCTTCATCTTCAACCAATTGACGGCAGATAATTCTAGCCGAGGCACAGAAATGCGTTGAGTAGGTGCAACCCTTGATTTTGCACATACCAATGAAACTTTGATATTACCATTTGCGTCTACCACTCTGAAATAAACTACTGCGGCGTATCCTTGTTCGGGGGCGTCGCACAAGACATGCAACTGAAGTTCCAGACAGTTTTCAGACAAAATCCACCGAGGAATTTTTACCTTAGACAATTCGGATAATTGATCAAGGTAATCCTTCCATTTGACAGTGACATCAACAGGAGGGTCGTCATCTCAATCGATGCCCCGAATCCATAAATATTGAAGTAGGTGTTTTGAAAAAAGCACCAACGGTGTCAACAAGCCCAAGGGATCAAAGATCTGCGCTATTTCTGAAACCATGTGTCTTTTGGTACAAATCCGATCCACCGAATTTACTACATAAAAAAATTCGTCCAATGACGGATGCCACTGAAGGCCCAAAATTTTTTGCGAGAGATTAGTTGAATCCTCGAATGAAAATGTCTGTTGATACCTAGCCGATTTAGGTACTACCTTAATTACGTCATATACGTTACTGTTTTATTTACGCAACGTAAATTCACCCAACAAGCACAGTTTGTCTAATTCCAAAATCAATTGTTGAGCTTCTTTGACCGATTGTGACCCGGTCACGACAACGACAACATATGTATCGAATTCCAAAGCTTTAGCAGTTAATGGAAATTTTGATGATTCAAAACGCGCCAATTCTTGGATCAAATTCAATGCCAAATACGGTGCTGATTTGACACCATAAGTTACTGTATTTAGTACAAAATCTGAAATAGGTTCTGTAGGATTAGACCTCAGTAGATAGAATAGGTATGTTCTGGGCCACTTCGTGCGAACCAACACAGCAATATATATATATATTTTTTTTTATGTAAATTCCAATTGAGGAGAGGGATTTTCTCCCTGATACCTCCTTGTGGGCCGCCTTGGGGCCTCCTTGTAGGATTTTTATTCCGATGGAACCCCCCCACACTTCCTCGATCGGCCTGCCCCACCTACCTACTATTTAATTTACATGTAAATTCCCGTAAGGAGGAAATTAGGAGAGGGATTTTCTCCAGGTTCCCTGGGTTTGGCACACTTCGTACCTGATCGAAGTCCCCACCCTACCTACTCGAACCCCCCACCCTACCTACTCGTACCCCCACTCTACCTACTTAACCCCCCCACCCTAAATACTCGAACCCCCCTACTCTACCTACTTTTCTGCTCGAACCCCCCCGCGCTAACTACTCAAATCCCCCACCCTACCTATTCGAACCTCCCACTCTACCTACTATTTCTGATCGAACCACCACCCTACCTACTATTTCTAATCGAACCTCCCACCCTACCTCAATCGAACCCCCCACCCTACCTACTCGAACCGCCCACCCTACCTACTCGAACCCCCCATTCTACCTACCTGAACCCCCACCCTACCTACCCGAACCCCCCACTCTACCTAATATTTCTGCTCAAACCCCCCACCTTACCTACTGCAGACCCCCACCCTACCTACTCGAACCTCCCACCCTACCTACTATTTCTGATCGAACCCCACCCTACCTACTCAAACCCCCACCCTACCTACTCGAACCCCCACTCTACCTACTCGAACAGCCCACCCTACCTACTCAAACCCCCACTCTACCTACTATTTCTACTCGAACTCCCCGCCCTACCTACTGAACCCCCACCCTACCTAGTCGAACCGCCCACCCTACCTACTCAAACCCCCACTCTACCTACTTGAACCCCCTACCCTACCTACTCGCCCCCACCCTACCTACTATTTCTGATCGAAGCCCCACCCTACCTCGATCGAACCCCCACCCTACCTACTATTTGGCTGTTGTTTAGGGGGGCGGCCTGACACGTGCAGACTTCCATCTATAATATCGTGACGTCATAGCGTTATAGTAGATAGAGGAAGTCGGTCCTGTATCCTCCACCACCACCACCACCAAATAGTTTTATTCGACCAAGCATTGCATCTTTCGAGATAAACCTATCTTGTTTGGTATCAATTAATATTAGATTTTTCTCAACTATCCGAATCTTTAGGAATTTTTTAGATAACATTATCCCCCAGGAAGCTACCCTCATTTTAAGATTTTTTACCAGTAGCGATTTCTGACCGTTCTTATAAATTTTTTAGCCCTGCGATACATCAAATTAGTCTAGAATTTTATGCAAAATTCGAATCTGCAAACAGATTTAAAATCCGACCATCCCTTACCGTGTTACATACATACCCTCTGCGGGATAAATCTTTTTCCACATTTCCACCCACGAGATAAATGTACCTTGTTTGAGCACAGAAACAGAAATAAACCTCAATATATATAAAGTAAAAATGTATTATACAATCTATACACAGTAGTAATAAATTCTTTGTATATATCTATATTTACAATAATATTATCATTTCACTGGTGTGTGCGATGATCAACAGTGTACACCAAATAAATTACGCTTTGAACATTAATAGAGCAATACAGTAAAAATGGTGCCTCCCCATAGGTACAACAATAAAAAGGGTGGCAAACATAGACCCAAAATAAATAGGCGTCTACTAAAAGCTACCACAAGTATATGTTACAGTATAGGCAAATAAATATAAATAAGGAGGAAATGATGAGAGGGATTTTCTCCAGGTTCCCTGGGTTTGGCACACTTCGTACCTGATCGAACCCCCCCACCCTACCTACTTGAACCCCCACTGTACCTACTTGAACCCCCCACCCTACCTACTCGAACCCCCCACTCTACCTACTCCAACCTCCCACTCTACCTACTCAAACCTCCCACCCTACCTACTATTTCTGATCGAACCCCCACTCTACCTCGATCGAACCCCCCACCCTACCTACTCTTTGGCGGTTGTTGAAGGGGGCGGCCTGACACGTGCAGACTTCCATCTATAATATCGTGACGTCATAACGTTATAGTAGATAGAAGAAGTCGGTCCTGTATCCTCCACCACCACCACCACCAAATAGTTTTATTCGACTAACCATTGCATTTTTCGAGATAAACCTATCTTGTTTGGTATCAATTAATATTAGATTTTTCTCAGCTACCCGAATTTTTAGGCGATTTCTGATTTATTTGAAGCAAATTATCCTACTCGGTGAAGAAGTATTTGTGAAGGGTCTAGAAAAGAAGAAATTGATTGAAACCTATCTAATGCAAAACGTTGTAACTGATATGCTTGCACTAGGTTGTCCTAAGCTATCGGAGTTAAAAATCAACAACCGTTTAAAATATAACATCCATTGTTGTAGACACAGCAATAATAATCTGCAATGTGCAAAACAAAATACCTTGTTATTAAAAGAATGGCTTGATAATAATAAAAAACAATAAAAAGATTGTGTCTGTATTATTTATTTTAATATAGTTTTACAATGCTAGCCGAAGCAAATTATCCGACCCGGTGAAGAAGTATGTGTGAAGGGTCTAGAAAAGAATAAGAAATAGATGGAAAACCTATCTATTGCAAAACAAAATACTTTGTTATTAAAAGAATGGTTTGATAATAATAAAAAACAATAGAAAAGATTGTGTCTGTATTATTATTGTAGTCAGTAAGAAATCTTTAATGCTGATGTCTGCAGAAAAAAACAATTAAACTCAGACAGCACGAATGGGACTCTCAACCCTGAAAGCAATTATAATTGATCAACGCAATAGCTCTTTACTGGTTTTACACCATTTAACAAATTGTACAGATATCTCGAAAATTTTGCCAAAGACAGACAGACAAATAGACAAACAGACAGACTGACTGCGCCAATTTTCTCATTCTCGCTTTTAAAGAATAACAAATCGTAGTTATTAAATCGCGAACTCAGTTTATCTGCAAGAAATATATAAACGAGGAAATTTATGAAATGCTCCAACTTAAAAAAAAACTAGAAATAAATCTATTGAAATATATATGCTAACGTTGCAATTAGTGGATCTGCTCACGGAGTAAACAATTTTTACAAGCACTTCATTTGGGTTGACTATAAACTACTCAATAATTTTAACCTAACCACTATCATTATTCTTTCCTGACAAGGGCAATTTTAAAAAAGTTTTCATTTTTGATTTGTTCTATAGAACACAACTACAACTTGACAATAAAGATTGAGCGATTATCACACACATATCTTGAGTATATATAAAGATATTAAACAACAAGAACAGCAGAAAATTCAACCCATGTTAGACAGCTTTTTTTCTTGTCAACGATAGTCTAGTCTAATGCTTCTTCAGCATTTGCATTTCCATAGTTACGTACTGAAGGCAACTCTGCAAATTTAGATCACATGCATTTCTAATTTCAATTGAAAAAAATATGAAAGCATCTATTTGAAATGCATTTCTAACTTTAATCGCAAAAAAAAATGAGAGCATCTATTCGAAATATGCACTCAGATTAAAAGTCAAAAATTGTTTTACACCGTTCTGTAAACTGAGATTACGTAGTTATTGAATCGGGAGTAATGTGAAATGAAACACACAATGTATTTTCCTTTATTATAATTTATAAAATACATATATATAATTCACTTAAGTTCTCAAATATAAAGAACAGTTCTAACTCACTCCAACTCTGAACGGTAAAAAATATTACATTATCAGTTCTATGAAGGCTGTCTTCTTCATCTTTGACGCGCGGTCGTTTCTGGTTGTTCTTCTTCTTCGTGTTCACTAAAAAAAGATCCAAATGAATATTATATCAAGTAAATGCATTAAGAAAATTAAATCTATATATTAAGCTAACGAATACATACTCTGTATTGGTTGGTGTCATCAGGTCGTACGTTGCAATTGGTGGATCTGCTCACGGCGTCAACGATTTTTTCTCCAGTACTTAATTTGGATTGACTATAAACTACTCAATAATTTTAACCCAATCACTATCATTATTCTTTCCTGACAAGAACAATTTTAAAAAAAAAAAGGTTTTCATTTTTTATTTGTTCTATAGAACACACAACTACAACTTGGCAATAAAGATTGAACGATTATCCCACACACATATCTTGAGTATATAAGGATATTAAACAACAAGAACAGCGGAAAATTGAACTCATGTAAGCAAGAATTTAATGCTAAGATATTGTCTAGATAGCAATTGTAGAAATATGAAATCTATGGAAAATTTAATAAAGCCAGTCATGTATAAATTTTTTTAATGCTGACATCCGCAGAAAAATAAAAAGCGAGAAATTTAATGCTAACATCAGCAGAATAATAAATAAATCCACTTAGTCAGCATTAATGGAAGACCGGTCTGTCTTCAAAAACGGTGCACGCGTATATACCATATTTTAAAATTAAAGTTGTCAATTTCAAAACAAAAAAAATTAAATTTTACCTAGAAATCATTTGAAATATTTACTTTTTTTCAGTACAACTGAAAGAACTTGACTTTTATACATTTTTTTAATCGATATCTTAGACTTTTTGTCTATACTGTTGGTAAAATCTACATGAAGTATTTATATTAAATAATAAACTGACCTGTTAAAAAAAATTAAAAATTTGCATCGTTTTCTGAAAAAAAATTGCATACTTTTTTCAGTACAACTGAAAGAACTTGACTATTATACATTTTTTTAATCGATATCAGACTATACAGATACAGCAATGTTTAATTAGATCATTCAAACATGATGTGTTTACTATTAAACAAAACAAAAATTGTTCTTAATCCAAGTGATGATAAAAAGAATTCTTAGTACATCAACCATTGATACTAACTATTGCCTATTTTTGTAGTATTGATTACAAAAATTACATACGACAGCGAGTACTGTATTAAAAATTGTTTTCGTTGCAGAAAGTAACATCATAACCCGTCAATATTACTGTATTAGTCGATTAAGGCATGAGTTAATTTTTTACTACGTTTCTTTTTATTCGCATAGGGCAACGCAGAAAAAAGTTTGAATTGGCAACATTTTTTTATAATAAAATAAACCTTGACACAAAATTACATTCAGTTTTACTGAAAAGTAAATATTTCACATTGATATTTTTGTATAAATAGTCAATAAAGTTGTCAATTGCAAAAAACTACAAAAATTAAATTTACCTAGAAATCATTTGAAATATTTACTTTTTCAGTACAACTAATTATTGTACTTTTTCAAAATAAGATCAACTCTTATAAGCTCGATGTTATAATATTTTTCTATATCTGTGCGAATAAACTCACAAAGCGCCAAATGAGCGGTTTGTCTAACTGATTTTTTCACTTAAAGTTGATTACAAAAATTACATACGACAGCGCGTACCGTGTAAAATCGTTTTCGTTGCAGAACATCAATACCTGTCAATATTACTGTATTAGTCAATTAAGGCATGAGTTAATTTTTTACTACGTTTCTTTTTTATTCGCTTAGGGCAACGCAGAAAAGTTTGAATTGGCAACATTTTTTTATAATAAAATAAACCTTGATACAAATTACATTCAGTTTTACTGAAAAGTAAATATTTTACATTGATATTTTGTATAAATAGTCAATAAAATTGTCAATTGCAAAACCACAAAATTAAATTTACCTAGAAATCATTTGAAATATTTACTTTTCAGTACAACTAATTATTGTACTTTTTCAAAATAAGATCAACTCTTATAAGCTCGATGTTATAATATTTTCTATACTGTCGAATAAACTCACAAAGCGCCAAATGAGCGGTTTGTCTAACTGATTTTTCACTTAAAGTTGATTACAAAATTACATACGACAGCGGTACTGTATTAAAATTGTTTTCGTTGCAGAACATCAATACCCGTCAATATTACTGTATTAGTCAATTAAGGCATGAGTTAATTTTTTACTACGTTTCTTTTTTATTCGCTTAGGGCAACGCAGAAAAAGTTTGAATTGGCAACATTTTTTTTTATAATAAAATAAACCTTGATACAAAATTACATTCAGTTTTACTGAAAAGTAAATATTTTACATTGATATTTTTGTATAAATAGTCAATAAAATTGTCAATTGCAAAAAACCACAAAAATTAAATTTACCTAGAAATCATTTGAAATATTTACTTTTTCAGTACAACTAATTATTGTACTTTTTCAAAATAAGATCAACTCTTATAAGCTCGATGTTATAATATTTTTCTATATCTGTGCGAATAAACTCACAAAGCGCCAAATGAGCGGTTTGTCTAACTGATTTTTTCACTTAAAGTTGATTACAAAAATTACATACGACAGCGCGTACCGTGTAAAATCGTTTTCGTTGCAGAACATCAATACCTGTCAATATTACTGTATTAGTCAATTAAGGCATGAGTTAATTTTTTACTACGTTTCTTTTTTATTCGCTTAGGGCAACGCAGAAAAAGTTTGAATTGGCAACATTTTTTTTTATAATAAAATAAACCTTGATACAAAATTACATTCAGTTTTACTGAAAAGTAAATATTTTACATTGATATTTTTGTATAAATAGTCAATAAAATTGTCAATTGCAAAAAACCACAAAAATTAAATTTACCTAGAAATCATTTGAAATATTTACTTTTTCAGTACAACTAATTTTTGTACTTTTTCAAAATAAGATCAACTCTTATAAGCACTAACGATTCACAATTACTTGGACATTTTTTCTCAAAACCTTTGAAAGAAAACTCAATAAACTTAAAACATTGTTTTATTAATCATAATAATTACAACTGGTACGCGTTGTTAGGCAACCAACATTTTGCAGATTACAAAGACAACAAAATATTGACAGTCCAGCGAACACCACGAAGAGGTAACACGTACATTTTGTCCGCCAGGATAAAAAGGGTGAGGATTTAGGAATAAGGAACGGTTGAGGAAAGAACCTAGAAAAAATCTTAAACATTATCCAAATTATCAAGCACCCCAAATTTATAAAACAACTCTAAATTATTCCAAACCTTTTCTTCTTTTAATGCTAACCGTTCCCGCTGCTTTTTTAAATCCATCCAAAATTCGTGTTCTTTTAATGTTAAACTTTCCCTTTGCTTTTTTATTATTTGCAGCGCGCTTAGAAGACGGCGTCGGATTTTAGATCCACGTATTTTCACCATTCGAATAAATTCCTTGGTGTCGTCTTCTTCCTTGGTCTCATCATCATCATCATCATCATTATCTTCCTCCTCCTCATCCTCCTCACGCATCTTTTTTAACATCGAAATATTCTTCCCTGATCTATAAAATATTTCTAGATTTAGCACATTAAAAAATACTCTGAGCAGCAAAAAATATTACCTTATTGGTTCTGTAATGTTTCTCATCTTTGATATGGAACTAGTCGTTTGAAGTTGTTCTTCTTCTTTTTCTTCTTCTTCTTGTTCACTAAAAAGTCAGATGAATATTAGATTGAGTAAATGCATTAAGAGAGAATTAAATATATATTAAGTCAGCGAATACATACCGTATTGGTGTTATCAGATTGTATGTTTCAATTGGTGGATCTACCCATGGAGCCAACGATTCTTCCAACACTTCCTTAGGATTTATTATAAAATCTTCAATGGTTTTCATTTTTTAATCGTTTACGGTACAATTAATTACAACTTTATAAATGAATTGAATGATCACACATACACATCTTGGGTATATATAGTTATTAAACAACAAGAACAGCAGAAAATTTTAATAAACTCTATCATAAAAAATTTAATGCTGACTGATACCTGAGAGCTTGGTTATACCGTTTCATGGTAATGTGAAAGACCTATAGTTACTGACGTAGAGTTATTAGATCATGCACAATCCTTCAAATATTGGTTTCCCAAAATTATTTTAGAGAAAAAATGTAAATATGTTTCTTGTATAGAAACAAATTCCGAATCCTGTCATATCACTACTTATTTTCTTACTTTTTCATACAAGAGTAAAAAATAATGAAATTAAGACTACTATTTTAACAAAAATAGTTTATGGCTTGTAATGTTTTTATCACAAATTTAGATGTATTTGAGTTTAGTTTTGCGTTTTCGACAATACATACTAATACTGAAAATCTTAAAACTACTTTAAATTTGCTATTAAAACACTACCATTGTTTCAATAATTGAAAGCTACAGTCTATAGATTTTTCCCTAAAAATAATTTGGGTGAGCTAATATTTGAATATTAAGAATTTAACATGGAAATCCTTATGGTGTGTGATCTAATTATACATCCTATATAGGAACAGTTTAAGCAGTTTAACTCAATTTTGTGCTAAAAATAACAGTTACGACAAATTTAGATGAATTTAAGTTTAGTTTTGCGTTTTAGACAATACATACTAATACTGAAAATCTTAAAACTACTTTAAATTTGCTATTAAAACACTACCATTGTTTCAATAATTGAAAGCTACAGCCTATAGATTTTTTCACTAAAAAATAATTTTGGGAGGAGCCAATATTTGAATATTAAGAATTTAACATGGAAATCCTTATGGTGTGTGATCTAATTATACACCCTATATAGGAATAGTTTAAGTGGTTTTAACACAATTTTGAGCTAAAAATATCAGTTATGTTCCCTTCATCATATAACCCTCAATATGTACCAGCTTTGAATTTACATTAGATGTTCTCTCTCGCAATAGGCCTGAAGCCAAAAAAAAAAAATCTGCATTGCAAGTAATTCTCGCTTTTTTTAAAAAAATTAACAAGTTATTGTGTAATTCTCACTTTTAAAAAATTATTTAAAGCTACAGCCTATAGATTTTTTCACTAAAAATAATTTACATACATATATATAAAAGTCAATTTCTTTCAGTTTTACTGAAAAAGTTTATGGAAAAAATGCCATGCGCTGCACAAAATAACGATTTGCATATTCTATTTACAGGATTGTATGAAACAAGCAACGTACATCAGATTAATAGGTTCCAATTTTCCCTAAATTATCACTTAAACAAAAAAATGAACGTATTTTTTAATATTTTTTTTACTCTGTAAAAAAGTATCCTGTGTTCCTAACAATATAGTGATGGCATGGCTTAGGGTTCATATTTTATTATCAAAAACTAAATCATTCATTTTTTTAGATTTCTTTGATACCTCTTAAAGCAAAGGGATTACATCAATTTTATAAACAACTAAATAATTTTGCATTACTGCAGTTATCGCAGAATTTTTTTTCTATTGCATAAATTAAAGTACTTGAATACCAAAAGTCATTCACACATACAAGCGGTTTATTGTTTCAAGGAAGGTATAGTCTATTAAACATCTTATGTTATACATTCCTTGATAGTTGCAAGACATTCTTTTTTCTATTACATACGACAAGCGTTTTTCTTTGTCGAGGAATGTTTTGGATTTATGGATGTATTTGCCTTCCATAGCTATGTACAGCCAACGTTATGTAATTAGATTAAATGTATGCATTTCTAATTTCAATTACAAGAAAAATTAGAGCATCTTGGATTTTTTTATAATAAGTTCTGAATCAAATTTTTTTAAATAACGTAAATCCTGCAATATAAAATAAAGTAATATATGAAAGTTTAAACTGAACCTTTCTTGTTTCATGTAATCTTGTAAATGGAATGTGCAACGCATGACATTTTCCATAAAACTTTGTTAAAGCAATTCATTTCTTCATCAAGTTAAGGATTAATTATAGCACGTAAAATAATTCATGATGTAGGTTTAAAATAATTTTTTTAAAAATTTAACGAATGCTACGTAATGAAATTTAAATTATACAACATTATTTATATAATAAAACTTTTGGTCTTTTATATGACCTTAATAAATACTTGTTTGAAATAAATGTCAATCGCTTTAAGTGAAAAAAATCAGTTAAACAAACCGCTCATTTGGCGCTTTGTGAGTTTATTCACACAGATATATAATAATATTATAACACCCGTATAGTTAGCAATCTTTTCCGATTTACTTTTCAGTAAAACTAAATGTGATTTTGTATCAAGGTTTATTTTATTATAAAAAAAATGTTGCCAATTCAAACTTCTTCCCTGCATTGCCCTAAGCGAATAAAAAGAAATGTAGTAAAAAATTAATTCATGCCTTAATCGACTAATACAGTAATATTGACGGGTATTGATGTTACTTTCTGCAACGAAAACAATTTTTAATACAGTACTCGCTGTCGTATGTAATTGGCGGCTCCGTGGCGTAGTGGTATGTGTGTGACTACTACGCCCAAGGTCCCGGGTTCGAATCCCGACACGGACCGCTTGAAAAATGTTAGGCGAGCATTTTTCACAAAAATACACCCTCGTTCGTAAAATGGAGGTCCCGTGTGTGAGTGTTGTCACGCACGTTAAAGATCCCTACCTTGCTTGGAACAGCAAGGGTTCGGCAAAATTCAAAATTTTCCAGGTAAAAAAAAAAACTCGCTTCCTGGCCAGTGTAGTACCTTCGGGTGGAGCATTGGAAAATCAAATTTAATGTCGTATGTAATTTTTGTAATCAATACTACAAAAATAGGCAATAGTTAGTATCAATGGTTGATGTACTAAGAATTCTTTTTATCATCACTTGGATTAAGAACAATTTTTGTTTTGTTTAATAGTAAACACATCATGTTTGAATGATCTAATTAAACATTGCTGTTTTTGTATAGTCTGATATCGATTAAAAAAATGTATAAAAGTCAAGTTCTTTCAGTTGTACTGAAAAAAGTAAATATTTCAAATGACTTCTGGGTAAAATTTATTTTTTTTTGTTTTGCAATTGACAACTTTAATTTTAAAATATGGTATATGCGCGTGCACCGTTTCGAAGACAGACCGGTCTTCCATTAAATTCTTGCTTACATGAGTTGAATTTTCTGCTGTTCTTGTTGTTTAATATCCTTATATACTCAAGATATGTGTGTGTTATAATCGTTCAATCTTTATTGCCAAGTTGTAGTTGTGTGTTCTATAGAACAAATCAAAAATGAAAACCTTTTTTTTTTTTAAAATTGTTCTTGTCAGGAAAGAATAATGATAGTGATTGGGTAAAAATTATTGAGTAGTTTATAGTCAATCCAAATTAAGTACTGCAGAAAAAATCGTTGACGCCGTGAGCAGATCCACCAATTGCAACGTACGACCTGATGACATTAACCAATACAGAGTATGTATTCGTTAGCTTAATATATAGATTTAATTTTCTTAATGCATTTACTTGATATAATATTCATTTGGATCTTTTTTTAGTGAACACGAAGAAGAAGAACAACCAGAAACGACCGCGCGTCAAAGATGAAGAAGACATCCCTCATAGAACTGATAATGCAATATTTTTTACCGTTTAGAGTTGGAGTGAGTTAGAACTGTTCTTTATATTTGAGAACTTAAGTGAATTATATATATGTATTTTATAAATTATAATAAAGGAAAATACATTGTGTGTTTCATTTCACATTACTTCCGATTCAATAACTACGTAATCTCAGTTTACAGAACGGTGTAAAACAATTTTTGACTTTTAATCTGAGTGCATATTTCGAATAGATGCTCTCATTTTTTTTTGCGATTAAAGTTAGAAATGCATTTCAAATAGATGCTTTCATATTTTTTTTGCAATTGAAATTAGAAATGCATGTGATCTAAAATTGCAGAGTTGCCTTCAGTACGTAACTATGGAAATGCAAATGCTGAAGAAGCATTAGACTAGACTATCGTTTACAAGAAAAGAAGCTGTCTGACATGGGTTGAATTTTCTGCTGTTCTTGTTGTTTAATATCTTTATATATACTCAAGATATGTGTGTGATAATCGCTCAATCTTTATTGTCAAGTTGTAGTTGTGTTCTATAGAACAAATCAAAAATGAAAACTTTTTTAAAATTGCTCTTGTCAGGAAAGAATAATGATAGTGGTTAGGTTAAAATTATTGAGTAGTTTATAGTCAATCCAAATGAAGTGCTTAAAAAAATTGTTTACTCCGTGAGCAGATCCACTAATTGCAACGTTAGCATATATATTTCAATAGATTTACTTCTAGTTTTTTTTTAAGTTGGAGCATTTCATAAATTTCCTCGTTTATATATTTCTTGCAGATAAACTGAGTTCGCAATTTAATAACTACGATTTGTTATTCTTTAAAAGCGAGAATGAGAAAATTGGTGCAGTCAGTCTGTCTGTTTGTCTATTTGTCTGTCTGTCTTTGGCAAAATTTTCGAGATATCTGTACAATTTGTTAAATGGTGTAAAACCAGTAAAGAGCTATTGCGTTGATCAATTATAATTGCTTTCAGGGTTGAGAGTCCCATTCGTGCTGTCTGAGTTTAATTGCTTTTTTCTGCAGACATCAGCATTAAAGATTTCTTACTGACTACAATAATAATACAGACACAATCTTTTCTATTGTTTTTTATTATTATCAAACCATTCTTTTAATAACAAAGTATTTTGTTTTGCAATAGATAGGTTTTCCATCTATTTCTTATTCTTTTCTAGACCCTTCACACATACTTCTTCACCGGGTCGGATAATTGGCTTCGGCTAACATTGTAAAATTATATTAAAATAAATAATACAGACACAATCTTTCTATTGTTTTTTATTATTATCAAGCCATTCTTTTAATAACAAGGTATTTTGTTTTGCACATTGCAGATTATTATTGCTGTGTCTACAACAATGGATGTTATATTTTAAACGGTTGTTGATTTTTAACTCCGATAGCTTAGGACAACCTAGTGCAAGCATATCAGTTACAACGTTTTGCATTAGATAGGTTTCAATCAATTTCTTCTTTTCTAGACCCTTCACAAATACTTCTTCACCGAGTAGGATAATTTGCTTCAAATAAATCAGAAATCGCCTAAAAATTCGGGTAGCTGAGAAAAATCTAATATTAATTGATACCAAACAAGATAGGTTTATCTCGAAAAATGCAATGGTTAGTCGAATAAAACTATTTGGTGGTGGTGGTGGTGGAGGATACAGGACCGACTTCCTCTATCTACTATAACGTTATGACGTCACGATATTATAGATGGAAGTCTGCACGTGTCAGGCCGCCCCCTTCAACAACCGCCAAAGAGTGGGTAGGGTGGGGGTTCGATCGAGGTAGAGTGGGGGTTCGATCAGAAATAGTAGGTAGGGTGGGAGGTTTGAGTAGGTGGAGTGGGGGGTTCGAGTAGGTAGGGTGGAGGTTCAAGTAGGTAGAGTGGGGGGTTCGAGTAGGTAGGGTGGGGGGTTCGATCAGGTACGAAGTGTGCCAAACCCAGGGAACCTGGAGAAAATCCCTCTCCTCATTTCCTCCTTATTTATATTTATTTGCCTATACTGTAACATATACTTGTGGTAGCTTTTAGTAGACGCCTATTTATTTTGGGTCTCTGTTTGCCACCCTTTTTATTGTTGTACCTATGGGGAGGCACCATTTTTACTGTATTGCTCTATTAATGTTTAAAGCGTAATTTATTTGGTGTACACTGTTGATCATCGCACACACCAGTGAAATGATAATATTATTGTAAATATAGATATATACAAAGAATTTATTACTACTGTGTATAGATTGTATAATACATTTTTACTTTATATATATTAAGGCTTATTTCTGTTTCTGTGCTCAAACAAGGTACATTTATCTCGTGGGTGGAAATGTGGAGAAAGATTTATCCCGCAAAGGGTATGTATGTAAAACGGTAAGGGATGGTCGGATTTTAAATCTGTTTGCAGATTCGAATTTTGCATAAAATTCTAGACTAATTTGATGTATCGCAGGGCTAAAAAATTTATAAGAACGGTCAGAAATCGCTATCGGTAAAAAATCTTAAAATGAAGGTAGCTCCCTGGGGGATAATGATCTAATATTAATTGATACCAAACAAGATAGGTTTATCTCGAAAGATGCAATGCTTGGTCGAATAAAACTATTTGGTGGTGGTGGTGGTGGAGGATACAGGACCGACTTCCTCTATCTACTATAACGCTATGACGTCACGATATTATAGATGGAAGTCTGCACGTGTCAGGCCGCCCCCCTCAACAACCGCCAAATAGTAGGTAGGGTGGGTGTTTCAATCGAGGTAGGGTGGGGGTTCGATCAAAAATAGTTGGTAAGGTGGGGGTCTGAGTAGGTAGGGTGGGGTTCAAGTAGGTAGAGTGGGGGGTTCGAGTAGGTAGGGTGGGCGGTTCGAGTAGTTAGGGTGGGGGTTCGAGTAGGTAGGGTGGGGGGTTCTGATTAGAAATAGTAGGTAGAGTGAGGGTTCTGAGTAGGTAGGGTGGGGGTTCGATTAGAAATACTAGGTAGAGTGGGGGTTCGAGTAGGTAGGGTGGGGGTTCGAACAGAAATAGCAGGTAGAGTGGGAGGTTCTGAGTAGGTAGGGTGGGGGGTTCGAGTAGGTAGGGTGGGGGGTTCGAGCAGAAATATTAGGTAGAGTGGGGGTTCTGAGTAGGTAGGTTGGGGGTTCAAGTAGGTAGAGTGGGGGTGCGAGTAGGTAGGGTGGGCGGTTCTGAGTAGGTAGGGTGGGGTGTTCGATTGAGGTAGGGTGGGGTTTGATTATAAATAGTAGGTAGGGTGGGGGGTTCGATCAGAAATAGTAGGTAGAGTGGGAGGTTCGAGTAGGTAGGGTGGGGGTTCGAGTAGGTAGGGTGGGGGTTCGATCAGGTACGAAGTGTGCCAAACCCAGGGAACCTGGAGAAAATCCTCTCCTCATTAAATAGTAGGTAGGGTGGGGCAGGCCGATCGAGGAAGGGTGGGGGTTCCATCGGGATAAAAATCCTACAAGGAGGCCCCAAGGCGGCCCACAAGGAGAGATCAGGAGAAAATCCCTCTCCTCAATGGGAATTTACATCAAAAATATATATATATATATATATATATATATATATATATATATATATATATATATATATATTGCTGTGTTGGTTCGCACGAAGTGGCCCAGAACATACCTATTCTATCTACTGACCTCCAAACAATTTTTTGAAATTTCCGGTGTTCCGGAGAAATCAGAATTTGTCGATACATTTGTTTGATGTCTGCGGTGATGACAATCGGATGTAAGCGAAAATGCAAAAGTAAAACCAAGATATCCTTTTGTAAGAAAGGACCGGCAAGCAAATGGTCATTAAGAGACCAACTAATAAGAGTAGTTGCCGAAGCGTCAAAGACTACCTTTAATTCTGTTGTGTTACTTTCTGGTTTAATAACCGCATGATGCGGAATGTAATATTCTGTCGAATGATGCGATGACTCCTTCATGCTAGAAGGAATAAGTGACATATGGTCATTTTGTAAATAATCTTGCATAAACTCCATGTACATTGTATACAGTGGAGAGTCTTTTTGTAGACGATTTTCCAACGCCAAAAACCTACGAAGTGCGATTTTTCGAGAATCTCAAAAAATGGGCTCCGGACCATTAAATGGAAGTGACACTATAAAACGACCCTGCTCGTTTCTAAAGTGTGTTGCTAAAAATGCTGCTCACAGGCTTCTTCTGCAGAAGAAACCTTGTGGACATTTGGAATGCATTCCAGCTTCCTAAACCGACGAATTAGAGTATCCAGGGGTTCTATTAGTACACATAATAAGGTACTATCTACTGCAGGAGAAATGATTTTCCCTGTAAGAACACACCCAAATTTTGTATGAATCGCGACTGGTTCGTCTGCGGTTCTCATACGAGTCTCATTTAACAATGAGTGTGCGAAAACATCTGCACCCAAAAGTAAATCAATTGTGCCTGGCTTATCAAAATCAAGATCAGCCAACGGCAAGTCCGATGTATGCAGCCAATGGTTGGTGTTTAATTGCACTGCAGGCAATGTACCACAAATATTTTGTAGAATATAAACATCTACATCAAATAGGAGATGTATTTTATCCCTAGGTCTAATTTTGCAAGATGAAACTTCCGAAATGTGTGAGGAAGCCAAACCTAGACCATCCACTTTAATGGCAACGTTGGATTTTTGTAAACCAAGTCGCTGACGACAAGTTTCCGTCATAAAACTTTCCATACTGCCGTTGTCCAACAATGCTCTTACCTTTTGAATCTTTCCGTTCCCATCTCGGATTGCAATAGTTGCAGTTGCCAACAAAGTGACAGTTTTCGAAGAATGCGTTGAAAATAAACTGCTAGTACTTGATGTACTTGCACATGGTTGATTTGACTGTAGTGCGGGCGCGTTATTAACGAATTGATCCGTCAATGATTTTTGGTTTGTAAAATGTAGCAATGTGTTGTAAGTTTAACGCACTTTCTACAAACAGATTTTGAAGAACATTTCGTGGCTCGATAAAGCCCCGATAAACAATTAATGCAGAAATTTTTCTGCTTAACAAACTCGTAACGCTCGTGAGGCGTCTTGTCAAAAAAATGCTGACACTGGTATAAAGCATGTTTGCCTTTACAATGAATGCAACTTTTGTTGTCTGATATTGTCACTAATGCAGTGTGATATTGAGATTTCGTTTAAACTCCAGTAGGTTTTCAAAATGTGTAGATTTACTATTTGTTTTAGACTGTTTGCTCATACATAGACTACTAACTTTCAAGACTTTAGAGTGCCTTTCAACAAATGTTTTTATTTGGTTATATGTGGGAATCAAATTTAAACGCACAACATTGGTTTCCAATTCAAATAATTTTAAAAATTCGTTATCCAATTTTTTAAATAATGTACGAAACTGAAACATGTCCAAAACATCTACCTTAGCTTGTTCTAAGCTTGCCAAATTTTCATCAAAACAATTTATGAGAGCTCTAAGCTTTTGGTGAGAATTATGGTTGGCCTTTGGAGCATTTTCCAAAGCCGCAAAATGTGAGTTTACCAAAAGTCGATTGCTTTCATACCTTTCAACCACGGTATCGTATGCCAACTTAAAGTTATCCCCTGTAATAGGTAAGTGTTTAATTAAACCTTTAGAATCTGAATCTAATGCGTCCAGCAAGAAATAAAATTTCTCTACGCTTAATAAATTCTTGTTATCTACATCTCATTAAAATGCATAAACTCTGAAATCTTGCCAAAAAATTTTGGGACAGATATCCGAAGAAGTCTTATGTTAGACACGCTTGTTAATTGAGAAAATTCTTGTGTGTTGGCAAGAATATTTTCTTTTTTGATTTTGGATATCCATTCATGCTGGATTTTAAACTTTTAATTTCCTTCAGATTTTCTGCGTCTAGAGTGCACATTTTGTACGCACTATCCATCTCATGTTTGAGATGGATAGCTGTTTGCGTTAGAATTTGAGTCAAAACTAAATTTTGCTCTGTTGAGTCCCAATTAGACGTTTGATCAAAAAGCGAACAAAACTGTTCAATAGCCAATTTTAAATCCAGAATAAACCGTTCGATAGAAATTTTCTTGGTAGCCATTGTAGCTACTAAAATGCCCTTATAAGTTGTAAGGAATTGTTTTGAAATAAATGCCAATAAACCAAAGACACAAATTTGCCTTTTAAAAATTAAAAATTACATAAATAATTTTTAATTAAGAACACAATGTTCACCATTAAAATATCTATATCAATTATAGATATTTAAACACCTTGCATGAGGTATTGTTTGAAATGAATGCGAATAAACCAAAGACAGAAATTTGTCTTTAACAAATTAAATGAATTATGCAATTTTACATGTTTACCATTTCAATGAGTATTGGTGCTAAATTGTAACAATTGTCAACAACTTCTACGAATTAAATTGACACCAAAATAAACAATGTTCGCAAATTTGTTTTGAATGCGCGAGCAACTTGAAATATGTCGCTAGAACTACGTTCGTTATCAGAAACAACAGGTTCAAACTGCCGGCGTTCTGACCTCGAAAGTTATTATTTGAAATGAATGCACAGGTGTTCTTAAAGCGATATTACACTTGTAAAAACTGAACCACATTGATTATTTTCAACACAAATACCATTGAATGACTAAATTAATGCGATTTAAATTGAAATTATAATAATTTAAAACCATGAAACCCAGAGAATAGCAATGCGTTTTGTTTTATAATAAAATATTTATACAGTAAACGAGAAGTGATATGCGGTAAGGATTAGGAACATGCAGGAAAAAAAATATGTTATGTGGCATAGAAGGAGCAAAAAAATGTGTGTATGTTTTTATCGACCAACGGCATTTTAAAACAGTTAATCAATTAAAAAGCACTAACCTGTAATGGTTGCCAATTGCGGTGGTATAAAAAATGTAGTGGACTGTAATCTGCATCTGCATGACCGCCGTAAACTGCATAAAAGAAAGTTCACTATTCTTAAGTAGTATTCACCATAGAAAACTCAGGGTCAAGCACACCGAACTGAGTCTTACGGACACTCCCGTTGCCAAGTTAATAATGCTCTGTCTGATGCGCGTCTTGAACTGAACTCAAACCAAAAAAAGGCACTCACGCGCACTCCTTCCAATATCCAAAGTTGTATGTATATGTTACAGGATAGGCGATAACAGGAAAGAAGCTTGATAATGTAAATATCAAACCAGAATAATATAAAGTGATCATATGTCACCAAAAATGCTATAAAATGCATAACAGGCGTAAACAACTGATTAAGAACTTTTGTTTATATACATTTATGTATTGATTACAGAAATTAATTATAGTTTTGCGAGATTAAGTTAATTAAGAAGATATCATCGTATTATTTTGGGGATAATACTTCTACTCTTAGCGACTACGTCAAGGTAAATTATAGTGCAAGCTTTTACAAATTTTATTGTAGCATCGAGTGTTGAAGGGGATCGTATAATCGGCTTGAGTATTAAAAACTGTTATAAGATTATAGTTACATTTGTATCAACTGGTGGTATTTTAGTGGGGATAATAACTTTAGAACGATTTCTATTTGCATACCAAAAACTCATAGTTAACAGAAAATGGATAGCGAAATCTTTTCTTTGTTGAAAGGGTTTAAGTCAAACGCTGCGGAGAAGTTAACTAAAAATTCCGAAAGCTTACAAAAACATCTAAAGGAACAAGACCAAAACTCGGCAAGCTTGGCAGCGAAATTAGAAATGAAATTACAGGAAAGTGCCGCAAGCCTCACTGAATACAGTACAAGCACCAGAGCACCTAGTGCCGGTGATACAATAGCAGGTCCCAGAATCTAAGAATGTCGGAGAACGCGAACTGATTTCAAAATTTAGAATAAAACCACCCACGTCTGATAAGAAGTCACCTTGGCAGGCATATTTTAAACGGATTGAGGCTGCCGCGAGAGCTAACGCTGGAACGATGGTGAAAGGGCAACCGCATTAATTGGCGCGTTATTAGGCAAAGTCTTAAATATTCTGCAGGTCATACCAGATCACAACGAAAAGATCTATGGGGCCTTAGCATCAAGGCTAGAAATGAAGTATGACGACTCTCTGCAACAAGTGTATCACGCTCAAGTAAAGATCCGTTACAAAAAAATAATAAGAATTTATAAGAGTTTAAAGCAGCTATTGCTTGCTTGGTAAGACCAGACTACCCAACAGCACCAGATTGCTTCCTAATATAGTGGCAGTACAGACCTTTGTTGACGGAATACGCGACGGACCGATACAGCAAGCACTACGGCTGGCTCGATCAAGGTCCTTAGATGAAACACTAGTTCATTCTTTGGAAGTTGAAGCAGCAAAGCAAACTTCGCATCATACTTGTAGCAAATGCAAGATGTTCCGTATAGGAGCAGCGCTCAGAAAACGTGCAGAAGGCGATTCGACGGGTAGTTCGTTAACACCAAGAAAGAGGAGGTGACCCAGATGCTGGAATTGTGGTGAGTTTGGGCATATTCAGTCTAAATATAAGCAGTCCAAGAGGGAAGTAAAAAAGCCGGAAACTGAAAGGGTTTGACAGGAAACGGCGAAAGTCAAACTGGATGGATTCTGTGCAGGAGGCGATCATTGACCTTTTATGATCTAAGCATGATAACATTATTTACATATGTGGATAGTTTAGCGGCAAGATTGTGAAGTTCTCGGTTGATACTGCAGTAACTAGCACAAATGCTAATCCGAATGAAGTACGCGATAGAGGAATAGTGTCATCCGTACGGTACATCTTCGAACCGTGTCTGGTGAGTAAATTCAAACACACGGAGTGCTAGATGTTAAATCTAACTTGGGAGCATAATATTTGACCACCAGGTAATAATTACGAACACCACCGAAGAAGCTATTTTGGGAATACATATCTTGATGAGATACGAATCCCATGTAGATGTTAAAGAGGATCTCTGAAAAGTAGAGAACGAGAAAGTGACGTTTTGCGAAACAGGCGACGTGTTTGTGCGAGTTTGTTTGACTGAAAAGATTGTTCTACTTGAAGGAGAGAAAATATTGTACTGGGGCGCTTGGGTTTTGCTTTCCTGAAAGATATTATGCTCGCTATTGAACCGATTAGTGATGAATTCCTTGGAGATAAAGTGCTTTTGGGGAAGACTCTGACGAAAGTAACGCATGATGTACCTGTTAGAATCTTAAACGCCAATGACTTCTAATGCGCTGAAAAGAATTCAACGGTTGGGTGGTGCTCTTCGGTTGTACTCGTGACCGGGTATTCCCGTGTTGTAAAAGAATCACCCACCAAGGTGTGTTTCGCAAAATTATGGGATCAGTTGACGAAACCGTGTCAGCTTCTTGAATAAGAACAACTGGCAGGACTTAGGAACTTGATCCGACAGTACTCGGAAGGTTTTGCAATCGACGGCGGCCTTCAGCGGCTTACAGAACTTGATTGTGAGTTTTCACCAACTTGTTACATAAGGTTGTAGATAGCTATTTCAAGACCTTTTATACCATTTATTTATATCGGCATCCGTGTGATTAATATAAGCTTGCCAAAGATCTCCGGTACAATAATTTAACGAATCTTTTCACATTGTAGCACCTTTGTCATCGCCATAACCATCACGACCAATATTCTTGTGGTAATATTTTTTATCATCATCCACACCATCTCAATTTCATTAAATGCGCAACGATAAGGTGGCAATCGCAAAACGTTATGTTCGTAGGTTTGTAGCGACTTGTCCACTTGATACTGAAGTTTTTGTTATACGACTTAGTCAATGCTAGCAGTTCAAATTTGAACATACGCCCGTTACTGTGAATTTTATTGTTTATTAGCCACTGTTTAATTGTATCTTTATTCTATGATGACGAGGGCATATTTTCAATAAAAGACGAATGATAGGACACATTATCATAATAATCAGAGATGTTTCTTTAATGCTGTTTACTAGTTAGTTATCCATCTATTTCAGAAACATTTCATCTATCATCCCGCAATAATAATCTTCCTTCTGTGATCTTGACATAAATATTAATATATTATTCACAGAGCCAAAATGTACAATTAAAAAGCTCTGCCTTCATAACTTTCTAGTTTACAAACACTTTCTACGTTGTCATCTTGCCCCGAGCATCCCGGATTTCCGTTAGAAAATAACCATGCTTCATCTGCAAAGATAACATCTAGTTTAACATGCGATTTCGTGTTATATTCATATGCTTTCAAAAATGTCAACCTTGCGTCAGTGGCCTATGGTCTTTCGATTAAAGCACGATTATAGTCTTTTTCTTAAACTTAAATCCTATGTTATGGAGATTGCAATTTAAGCAATATAGCTTAAATATCCATTTCGAATGGAACTGCACCTTGCCGAAGTTCTAGATTACTAGAACAGGTGAAATGGCTTGCGTGTTCTAATGAGCTAAAAAGCCAAACTACAGGTCCAACCAAAATAGTAGGGTCGTTAGTGAGGAACCAGACTAAGACAGGTCGCCGAAAGAAGGCAGCTACTCTTTCGGTACTTAGATTGGCAGAGACTATAGGAGTTGGTATGGCAGTAAAGCAAACGGGAAACCACCACATTACCTCCCAAGTACACAGTGTACCTAAAATATAATAAAATGGTGGCATTCTCTGGGGTATAAGAATCCGGAGTAAAAATAGTCCCCCATTCGGATGTCCAAAGGGGACTTCGAAAGATGCGATCGGAAAGTTAAGAATAAGAGTCGGGAACATTTTGCGAGTCGGAGCGTAGAATGTTAGAAGTATGAAGCAAGTAGATAAGCTAGAGAGCCTAAAACTCGAAATGAATAGGTTATCACCAAACATAGTAGGAATCGGTAAAGTTCGCAGGCCAGGGCCGGGGAATTTTTGGAGTAGAGACTTCAAGGTAATTCATACAGGAGCAGAGGAAGGAAATTTGGGTGTGGAAATAGTTATGCGGAAAAAGAGGATGCTGTATGGAAAATTACTTACAAAAGAACGAAAGAGTACTCATGGTTAGATTAGAATCTAAACCGGTAAACACAGTAATAATACAAGTATACATGCCCACCTCTAGCTACAGTGACGAAGAGGTAGAAGCCATCTACAAAGATATCGAAGACATATTAAGATACGTAAAAGGACATGAAAATTTAATATTTACGGGGGATTTTAATGTCGTGGTAGGTGAGAGTAGGGAAGGAGCGGTAGTAGGTTTATTTGGTTTAGGCACGAGAAACGACAGGGGAAATAGACTGGTAGAATTTAGCGACAAGAACAATTTAATCGTCACAAACACATTATTTCAACATCATGCTAGAATACGATATACGTGGAAGATGCCAGGAGATATAGGAAGATATTAAATAGATTACATTCTTGTTAGACAACGGTTTAGGAATCAAGTAAAAGACTGTGGAAGCTACCCAGAAGCAGATATAGATACTGACCACAACATCGTAATTATGAAGGCCGCACTTAAATTTAAGAATGTGAAAAAAAGAAACGGAAAAAGGCACTTGGACTTAGAGAAACTAAATGATAAAGATATTCAAGAAAGATTCGACAAAAATCAAATGAATTGCTCAAAGATATCGCTAAAATATCTGATACTAAGGAAGTAGAAACAGAATGGAATAACATTAAATCCAGCCTCGACATGGCGGCCAAAGATATTCTAGGGTATACACAAAAAGAAAATAAGAAACCACGGATAACAAAAGATATCCTGAATTTAATAGAAGAAAGACGAAAATACAAAAATAAATTAGACAAAACAGGAAAACAGAGATACAAAGCCATAAAATAGGAAATTATTCTCAAATGCAGTAAAGCTAAAGGACAATGGATTGATGAAAAGTGCAAAGAGGTACAAACGAAGATGGAAATAGGAAAGACAGACGAAGCATACAAATTAATTAGAATGAATTTTAGGGATATAAAACCGTATAGCAATAATATGAGGGACGCACAAGGAAACGTCATTATAGAAAACGTAAAGAAAGTGGGTAGATGGCATGAATGTATAGGGAATTTATATGCAGGAGAGGAATTAACTGCATTAGAACAGGAATCAGACATTGAAAATGACGACTTGGGATATCCTATACTTAGAGATGAGTTTGAATTAGCATTAAAGAGTCTGAAAAATGGTAAGGCGCCGGGTACAGATAAGGTGCAAGCAGAAACTCTAAAAACCGCTGGACAAGCAGTAACAGAACGTCTCTTGCAACTTGTAAGCTATATGTATGAGACAGGCGAGATACCCAAAGATTTCAAACGTAGCATCATAGTAACTATACCAAAAAAGAAAAGCGCTGATAGATGTGAAAATTTTCGAACAATAAGTTTGACAGCACACGTGTCAAAAATATTAACTAGAATTGTGCAAAGACGAATGGAAAAACGGGCGGAAGAAATACTAGGAGAAGACCAATTTGGGTTTAGGCGAAACAGGGGAACACGGGAGGCTATTTTAGCTCTGAGATTGATAATGGAGAAAACAATAGAAAAAGGGAAAAGCGTGTATATAGGGTTTGTAGATCTGGTAAAAGCATTTGACAATGTAAAATGGAAAAAATTTTGGAAATACTCAAAAAGATTTGAATGAGTTATAGGGATAGACGAATAGTACATAGCTTATACAAAGAGCAAACAGCAGTAATAGAATTAGAGCAGGAACCTAGAGAAGTAAGCATTAGGAAAAGGGTGAGACAGGGATGTGCCCTATCCCCATTGATTTTTAACTTGTACATAGAAGAAGCAATGAATACTGTCAAATGCAGGAAGACATTTGGAATTACTATGCAGGGACAAAAAATTGATATGCTTAGATTTGCGGATGATATAGCGGTATTAGCATCTAGCAAGGAAGAGTTAGAAGCTGCTCTTAATGAAATAGAAACGGTTCGAACAGAGAGATACGGCATAAAAATTAACAAAACTAAAACTAAAGTTCTAGTATGCAAAGATGGGGAAAATAAATCAAAAACAAGAATACAAGTATGTATCACGAATCTACAGTGACGAAGAGATAGAAGCGATCTACGAAGATATAGAAGACATATCAGGATACGTAAAAGGACATGAAAATTTAATAATTACGGGGGAGTTTAATGCAGTGGTAGGTGAGGGTATGGAAGGAGCAGTAGTAGGTTTATTTGGTTTAGGCACGAGGAACGACAGGGGAAATAGACTAGTAGAATTTTGCGACAAGAACAATTTATTCATCACAAACACATTATTTCAACATCATGCTAGAAGGCGATATACGTGGAATATACCAGGAGATATAGTAAGATATCAAATAGATCACATTCTTGTTAGACAACGATTTAGGAATTAAGTAAAAGACTGTAGTAGCTACCCAGAAGCAGATATAGACACTAACCACAACATTGTAATTATGAAGACCGCACTTTAAAAATTTGAAAGAAGGAAAAAAAATGAACTTAGAGAAACTAAAAGATAAAGAAAATAAAGAAAGATTCGAAAAAAAGTCAAGTGAGTTGCTCAAAGATATCGGGAAATATCTGATACTAAGGAAGTAGAAACAGAATGGAGTAACATTAAACCCAGCTTAGACATGGCGGCCAGGGATATTCTGGGGTATACACAAAAAGAAAATAAGAAACCATTGATAACAAAGGATATCCTAAATTTAATAGAAAAAAGACGAAAATACAAAAATATATCAGACGAAACAGGAAAACAGAGATACAAAGCCATAAAATGGGAAATTATTCGCAAATGCAGGAAAGCTAAAGAACAATGGATTGATGAAAAGTGCAAATAGGTTCTAACTAAGATGAAAATTGGAGGCCAGAGATATTCTGGGGTATAGAAAAAAAGAAAATAAGAAACCATGGATAACAAAGAATATCCTGAATTTAATAAAAAAAAGACGAAAATATAAAAATAAATCAGACAAAACAGGAAAACAGAGATACAAAGCTATAAAATGAAAATTATTCGCAAATGCAGGAAAGCTAGAGAACACTGGATTGATGAAAAGTGGAAAGAGGTACAAACTAACATGGAAGTAGGAAAGACAGGTGAAGCATGCAAACTGATTAGAATTAATTTTAGGAATATAAAACCGTATAGCAAAAATATGAGACGCGGGAGGAAACGTCATTATAGAAAATGTAGAGAAAGTGGGTAAATGGCAAGAATATATAGGGAATTTATATTCAGCAGAGGAACTAGGAGCATTAGAACAGGAATCAGACATTGAAAGTGATGGCGTGAGATATACCTAGAGACGAATTTGAATTAGCATTAAAGGCTGTAAAAACTGGCAAGGCGTTGGCTACAGATAGGGTGCAAGCAGAAACTCTAAAACCCGCTGGACAAGCAGTAACAGAACGTCTTTTCCAACTTGTAAGTTTTATGTATGAGACAGGCGAGATACCCCAAGTTTTCAAACGTAACATTATAGTAACTATACCAAAAAAAAGGGGCGCGGATGGAAGTGAAAATTTTCGAACAATAAGTTTTACAGCACACGTGTCAAAAACATTAACTGGAATTGTAGGAAGACGAATGGAAAAACGGGCTGAACAAAACTAAGAAAAGATCAATTTGGGTTTAGGCGAAACCGGGGAACACAGGAGGCTAGCTCTGAGAGTGATAATGGAGAAAACAATAGAAAAATGGAAAAGCGCATATATAGGGTTTGTAGATCTGGAAAAAGCATTCGACAATGTAAAATAGAAAAAAATGATCGAAAAACTAAAAAAAAATTAGAATGAGTTATAGGGTTAAAGAAATAGTACATAGCTTATACAAAAAGCAAACAGCAGTAATAGAATTAGAGCAGAAACGTAGAGAAGTAAACATTACTTAAGGGGTGAGACAGGAATGTTCTCTATCCCCATTAATTTTTAACTTGTACATTGAAGAGGCAATGAATACTGTCAAATGCTGGAAAACATTTGGAATTACTATGCAGGGACAAAAAATTGATATGCTTAAATTTGCAGATGATACAGCGGTATTAGCATCTAGCAAGGAAGAGTTAGAAGCTGCTCTTAATAAAATGAAAACGGTTCTAACAGAGAGATACGGTATGAAAATTAACAAAACTGAAACTAAAGTACTAGTATGCAAAGGAGGGAAAAATAAATCAAAACAAGAATACAAATATGTTACACGAACTTACAAGAGGTTAAGAATTTCTGCTACATAGGAAGCCAAATAACGCAAGATGGGAAAAGCACAAAAGATATAAAACTTATAAAACTAAGATTACTACAAGATCGTGCTATATTCAACAAGAAAAAGCAACTACTGTGTTCAAAGGCAACAAATCTAGAAACAAGGAATAGATTGCTGAAAACGTATGTGTGGAGCACAGCACAGTACGGCTGTAAATCCTTGACAGTAGGAGAAGCCGACAAGAAAAAGTTAGAAGCCTTTGAAATGTGGTGCTACAGACGTATGATGAAAATATCATGGACAGACAAAGTTAAGAACGAAGAGGTATTAAAAATGGTAGAGGAAAAAAGAAATATGTGGAAAACGATAAAAAAAATAGGAGAGATATGATGATAGGTCACATACTACGCATGAGGGAATAGTGCGGAATATATTAGAAGCAAAGATAAAAAAAAAGAGAAAGAGAGGTTAGACTACTGCATACAGATGGTGAAAGATGTAGGCTGTAGGAGTTTCAGGGAAATGTGTAGGCTAGCTCAGAATAGAAATCAATTGAGGTACGCATCCAACCAGTTCCAAGATGAATAAATTAATGACGAAGGAAGTAACTGTACTTAAACATGATGATTATTATGGGCAACTACAAGTATTGGTTGGGCAATATTCGCGAATAATGTTAACTGTGTGAAAGGATTTACAGGAAAACTATTATTACGGCAAATGTCTAAGTATTGGGGTATCTTGGCAGCCACAGGCTGATTAACTCCCTTCACTGAATCTCGGTGAAATAGGGCATAAAATGAGAAAACAATTGAAGGGGAACTGAGCTGTATACATGCTGTGTAAGAATTTTAGGGAACTGTGTAGGCTAGCTCAGAATATAAATAAGTGCAGGTACATGTCCAACAATTTTTGAGACGGAAAACCTAATGACGAAAAAAAACGCAGATAAATCTGATGATTATTATAAACAACTACTAATGTTGGTTGTGAAATATCTGCAACTAATGTTGACTGTGTAAAAAGATATATTGGAAAAAATATTAAATCGGTAAATGTTTAAGTGCTGGGGGAACTTGGCAGCCACAGGCTGCGTACCCCCTTTCACAACCACTGAATGTCGGAGAAATAAGGTATATAATCGTAAAACAATAGAATGGGGCCGAACTGCATCTAACAAGAAAGAACAGCGCCTATGATGAAAGACAACAAACGTAGAACAAGAAGAATATTGTTGAAAGCATATGTGTGGAGCACAGCACAGTATGACTGTGAAATACGGGCAGTCTGAAAAGCAGACAGAAAAACGGTAGTTTGAAATGCTGTGCTTCAGATGTATGAGGATAGACAGACAAAGTTAATAACAAATAGGTTATAGAAATAGTTCTGGAACAAGGGTATCTGTTAAAAAAAATAGGAGAAATAGAAGAGCAGAATACGTTCTAAGGCATTTTTGGGAAATAGTATGGGATATATTACAAATAGAGGTAGGAAAAAAGAGGTAGGTGTAGATCTAGATCAGATAGTGATAGATGCAGGCTGTTTAAATTTCAGGGAAACCTATAGGTTGGTACAGAATAGGAAAAAATGATGGTACGCGTCTAACCAGTTCCAGCACTGTAGACCTAATGATGATGAGCTTAAATATTTGGTTTTCCCTTAGTTCAGCAGTTGGGGTTTTGACTGACATGCTTCTCTATACTAAAGAAAAATTAATTTATAGTAATTTATTAGTAATTTTGGGCACACATATCATATAAGCTATTTCTAATGCTCATGTTTACACATTCAGACAAGTGACCGACTTTGGTTTTGCGAAATCGTTTCTTTCCAGAACTACACAAAACTGAATTTATTTCACGACGAACTTTAATTTGACTCACATTAAACACGTTAATCTTCAACGCATTTGCAACTCGCTAAAATAATATGGATTTTATTAGCAGTAAGAAAATTGATTTTTATAATGTACTTTATACCTCATGCACCGTACTTAAAGAAATTAAAAGGCCACCGTTATTCTGTTCAAACTGAAGGCATTCCAATAAATTTAAAACTAATTGGGCTTATGAACTCGATGTTTCTCGTTTCCAGCCATGACATCGTATAATTTCTAATAATAACTGTTTTGATTAATATTCGCAAATGTCCATGAATTAACAATAAAATATACGTAACTTAAATATAAAAACGAACAAACTATAAAGAATAAAATAAACAAAGAGGTTACATGAAACAAATTTAATTTGACAGATTAGATTACCGCCCTGGTAAAACCATGTCTGTTAAACATTAATTTCAAAACATATGGACATATGAACTTCTCTGTTGTCAGATGATCGTGTTCACTTAGTCTTTACTTAAAACACGTACAATTCAAATTGCTATTTTAGTCGTATGCATTGTGAAGATATTGTTTGAATTTAATCAGATACCTATGCCGTAGATGTTCTTGTTCCTGGTTTCTACTATACGCAGACCAGAAATTTTGTCATTCTGGTCAGTGCAATTGGTATCTTTTTCACCGTTTTGGATTAATGCGTTTTCTAAATTTATACAGTTTTTGAAGTTGTCCTTGTGGCGTTTGTTTTAATTGAGATATGTCACACAGAAACTCACAACTTTGAGTGTTCATATGAAACTCTGTTCCAAAAAAATAGACACTTTTGATTTTGTATTTTACTGTGGGATCCACAATAGACACACTGCGACTTTCAAACTCCAATTTGCGACACATTTTTAGAGCGATTATTTTTCGGTTAAAGATCTAAATTTTGCGTCAAATCTAATTCTTACTCATGCACCAATTTTTATCGTCAATGAACATTTTTTATAAAAAAGAAATAATGTTGTTGTAGTTTTTGAAAATATTTTATTAGTTTTTATAGCGTTTTTATTACAGATAGTAATTGTAGTTATTTGTACTGCGTTGCTGTATTTGCAGGATTAATGTGATTCAAACATACCAAATCACGACGGAACAGAGGAATTGCAACTCTTTGATATAATTTAATAAACCAAATGCTCTATTTGTAACAGAAAAATCGTAATGGCATCATTATCTTCAGTAATATTATAGAAGGCATCATATATTTACCAATTTGGTATTTGAAAGATTTATGTCATCTATCGGCCGTCCCATTTTATTGTGATTAGTGGTTTCAAATTGAAACTAGCTAAATGTTGCTTCAAAGCATTCCATCGTATTAAGAAAACGAAAAATAAAACACAAACGTTTTGAACATTGCTGAACACTTTATAGCTTCCAATTAAGCTACAAAGAAGAGCGAAGTTTAAATGTACAAATACTGTTCTGAACCTCAGCTCAAGATCTTTTATATAGCTAAATTACATACCCCTGCCCACAAATATTCTGTATCAAAACTGAAACCCCTTAACTTTTGAAGAAAAGTTTCTGATAAATTTAAACCTGCTGCTCTTTCGACGGGAACAAATTCACGAAAGCTCGTAAGTTTTGGTTTGACAAGAATCTAAAAACTTATGTCGGATGTACTGTTTAAAACTGTATTATACGATCTTGCCTGTTATTATTGAGAGATTGTTCGTATTCTTTAAAATCGTCTCACTTACTTCTCTTTGCATATATTTTCTTAAATAATGGCTAGCTTTATTTTCACTTAATAAAATCCGCTTTATACGTTCTTCCATAAAAGGATCATAATTAACTAAAGGTTGGACAATTTTTAAAAAATTTCCGTTGTTACAGACCTAAAGATACCCGGAAGTTTTCGTAGTTGCAAGAAACTTTTACCTAAACGCTATCCTATAAGATTTATGCTTGCTTTAGTCGGTCCTAATGTTTGGTTTTAGCATCGATTAGCTATTGTTGCGCTATATCGATTGCTTGCATTATTTGTTATAATTCTACGTATGAATAGTTTCTAAATGTACTTTATTCAGTGGCGGACTGGCAGTAGTCCAGAGACGCTGACTGATACTAGTTACAGGCCATTTCTTAATATTATGTTTATACACACACACATATATATATATATATATATATATCGTGTAAATTATATGTAAAGAGGGATAGATAAGTCAAGAGAGTAATTTTGTAAAGACTGTGTATATAGAAAACAGGAATAAATTATTTACGCTCCAAATTAATTAGTTTTGACCTTAAAACAAACGGATAATAGCATACATGTGTATTAATAAATCGTAATTTTAAAGTTGCATAGTGTGGAAGCTTTGTAGTACGTAGAAACCCAAAGATAATACGAGTATAATTAGCTTTAATATTCGAAGGTTGCAAATCGAGCACATCAAATAATAAAGAAGAGCTTTTGTATATAAAATCGATAACGTAAACGCATATATTCATTTAACTAACAAAGCGTTTGTTTAAAAACAAATCCTAGAAAATCTACAGGTTAAACAACATGGGAAAGTACAAAACTGGCAAACAGTTCATATAAAAGACAGACAGACAAATAAACAATTCAAGAAACTAGAATATACGTTGAAACATAATTCTTTAGAAATTGGAGCTAACGGTCAAAGCGAATGGTGAGAAACAACAAGTGGTTTGAAAACAAAGTAGAGACAAGATATAAATAGCATAGAGTAAAACGAGGATAACAAATAACAGACGTTGGATAAAACAGCCATTTAAAACACACGATAAAACAGCCATTTAAAACACACAATAAAACAGCCATTTAAAGCGCGCGATAATTTGTAGAGGCTAACAACAATATCGATTTTTAGTTGCTATAGGGGGATGGTAATAAAGACAGTAAATATGAGTTAGACGAGGATAACATAGTTGGATGATAGACCTACGACAGGAGAAATGGTCCGAATTGGCTGATTGCGAGTGGAGTGAGAGACTTTTCTAGGAGCATTGCGACCGTTGTGGGTGATAATCAGTATTTTCGGACTAAAGCTAAGTAGAATGAGAAATTTCTGAGTTTTAAAAGATCGTTGTAATTTGGATTTTTAGAATCGGTTACAGTGGTGGTGTTTTTCAATGAAAACAGGTTACAGGAGGTAGGCTTCAACGCTTATAAATACACTAGGAGACGTAGTGGGGCTCTTACTTCTTCTGTTCCCTTTAGACCTATATGGTGTAACATCTAAGGTAAAATTTTGTAAATCGGTGATAGTGCAGTCCGTTTAATTTAAATTAAAAGTGTTTCAAAGCACGAGTAGGTGCTATGTTATAAACGGTGCTGTAAATAAATACGAATAACAAACAAAAGATGTTACTAAGGTAAAACTAGACTAGTTAATTTTTCGGAACGAGGGTGCTAGTTGTATGGTTGATTCAGAAGCCGATCAACATATTTGAACAAGTATATGGGTAGATATATTGAAGACGTCTGCATAGAATTGGAAGATCGTGTGGAAATGAGTTTGATGTACATGTAGCAGAGGGAAGTTGGATGGAATGCAACGGCGGGTATTTGGGTGACAACATCTTCAGAGGTGATGGTGCAAAAGCTTACACCAGGTAAAGAAATTTGTTTTCTTTTGTTATTGCTTGAACATTTAGTGCTAGAGTGATTTGACATATTTGGTGTATATTTTATGAACATAAAATCTAATTTGAAGGTTATATGAAAAGGACAATTTGAATTTATTATTTGAAGGTAGAAATACATGACGTATAATTTTGATGTAAAAAGTTGTTGAATACAAAAATGCAATTTATTTATGCATTCAAAGTAACAGGGTTTATACTGAGCTCACCATAGACCAGGGTAAATTTCAATTTAGGGTTTCAAGATAGGCTCATCTACTTGAACTGTATATAAAAAAAAATGTTGAAATAAATTAAATTCATTAAATTTAAAAGGATTTCATGGTTGATATTGTAAAATTTTATAAAAATGTTTATATCCAATTTGTAAATATTGAGCTAGTGACGTAAATTTTTTGATTTGTATGAATAAAAAGGTTGTATGTTCCTCTGAATTATTTGATTGGTAATTTTTATTTGGTAGTCTAAGTAAGAGAGAGTAAGCATAGGATGTGTAAGTGTCTCTGAAGAAGATGAAAGTAAAGCTAGCCGTGGTATGCTGATTTAGGGGAGCTTTTTCAGAGATATTGGAATTTTTTTTTTTTAATTTTAGGACAGCCCAATCTGTAAGGGTTCGATTATAGGGATTGATTCCAAATAGAAACCTCACTGCAATATATATTTATATATAAACATTTTAGGTATATATTATCGTGTAATTAAGAAGTCATTGGGATATAAAAGGATACAAGTGAACTCATGGGTTGAGAGCTTTTGAATAAGGGAAGACAAATTTATTTAATTAAGGAGTTGGAATATTTTTAACAAATTCTTTTTTAGCTTAAGTAGTGTATAGTAATGTAGGATCGATGTAATTAGCCAAGGATAATGTAACATAATATTTGTATAAACATAGGGCAGAACAAATAATAATTGGGTGAAAGTCATTCTAACATATTTAAATTTGTTGTAAAGTAATTATATGAAAATCTAAAAGCGTGGAGCAGGTGTTAAAGCAACATTTCTGTTCTCAAACGTAAAATCTGTCACGTTTAAACAAAAATAACGAGGGGAGATAATATTTCTTGGTAAGCTTGGCAACAAACAAACTTTAATGGGTTATTGGAAAAGAACAATCGTTGGGATTAATGTGGACGCGGTTTTGTGATTAAAATATTGATTTCAATCTTGTAGTTGGTATAGTGAAGAGCCAACAAAATACCAAGACAGAATAAAAGTGTATTGAGTGCAAGAAGGATGCGTATACTTAATTCAGGAAGCAGTATAGTTGGGAGACCTAAATAAACCCTAAAATTTCAAGGATATTTAAAAGCAAACACGAATCTGTTAAAAAGTGGGAGAATGGAGTCTAGCAAGGTGATTGGTGTGGATTGTACGAGAGGGGCAGAGATCCAACTGGTGGAAGCGTATGTGTGAGATAAAGGTATAGGTACATGGAAGATGAGAGATGTTTGTTCAAGTTGGAGGCGTTGACAAATAAAGATGTAGAGGCTAAATTAGAACAACGGAGTGACGGTTTGAAACGATTTATTGAGTATTGTTGTGTTCGTTATAAAAATTTACAAAATATGAGGTATGTTAGGGGTTGTTTGCTGAAACAACAAGCGGTTAGAAAAGATTTTCCAGAAATATAGGAACGGGTATACAAGTGTACGTGCCAATTTAAAACAGACGGGGGGGGGATTTACTTATAATATAATCGCTGGCAGAGGGGGGCCTCGCTCTCTATTGCTCGCTTACTTTTTCGTTTTGATTTCATCCAGCATTGGTGATAATAGTTACTTTCTAGTAAACTAATGCAATTTTTTTATGTAGAAGCTAATAAAGCATCTGTGTGTTAAAACGTTAAAATGGTACGTTAGTACAAGGCTTGTTGAGTTTGGCATTGGAATGCTCAAAAATTAAAGTTTAAAAGTTTTTGGATTATACAAAAAAGACGATGTTTGAATAATAAAAGTTAAATTTGGAGATTGGAATTTTTGGAGTGGAAATTGTAAGCAGCGGTATGCATGGCGGATATGGTAATTGGACCAGGGGGTTAGCTGATGGACTGGGTATCTACTTGACGGCAGCATCTTCAAGGAGCTAAATGGTGGAGCACACTTAGAAGATAAAAACCAGATAGACGATAGAATAGAACATTGAGTGGTGAATATTTTTATGGTGTTTGTGATTATGGATTTGAGTTTGATGTGTTTTATTATTATTTGACATTTTATGAACAGACATTTATGGCACTTTAAAAGAAAATTGACCTTCGAAAATAATTAATGAATTTACACATAACCAAATGTTGTAAAGAGGTATAGAGGGCTTAGAGTTTTATTATGAACTCATGCTAAGAACAAATGGGGGGGGGGTAACGAAAGGTATGAGAACGCCCTCTTACTTTAAATAAAAATGTATGTGTTTAAAAGGTTATCAATTTGCATGATTATTGTTATAAAACTATTGATCTTTATGGATGCACCAAAAGAAATAGTGTTTAAAAATGTATTATGGATCTAATGTAAATAGAGTGTGATATATTTGGTCCATTGAGTTATCTTTGCGAATGTGATTGGTGTGAATGTCTATTTAGGTTTCAGCCTGAGGATATTGAGTTGAGGTTTTGTATGTAACAGGTGTCCATATTAATTTATGAAATTAGGTAAGAGGAATTATTAGGAGTAGCCGAGGTCAATATTCGAGCTAAAGCATCACAGAATTATGTCAGCTCAATTGGTGGGGCACGTTTTAGTGAGCTAAACCACACAATATTAGGACAGCCCAACGCTGGGGCTTGATTTACACAGAAATGTGGCTTCCCAACGGAGGGGGTTGAGTAGATAGAGCCTTAACCTCACAGTAATTATGGCGACCCGAACGTTTATTTCAGGAAATTGACGACTTGAGAGGAAAGGGTGGATTGTTGTAAATTATTTTAGTGATAGTTTTAGATTTAATTTTGGGGTGTGTGTTGAATTGATGTTGAGAAAGGAGTGGCTTAGGAGTGAAGGAGTAGAAATTGGAAGTGACGATGGTGCGTTGTTTGAAAAATCAAGAAAAATGGAGGAAGCAGGAGGTAGTAAGGACCAATCAAAGACAGAATCGGGAGATCAAGAAAATGAGATGATATAAGGATGCTTGAAAGGATGAGTGAGACATTAAGCGGGGTTAGAGAGGAATTGAACCGGAAATTTGAGCAAATTAGCAAGAAAATAGACAACTCGACGATTTCAAAAATAGTTTAACAGTAAAAATGGGGGAGGTTGGTATGACAGTTGAAAAGAATGAAAGGAGTATAATCGGAATTCGGAGTGAAATTGGACAGCTCAAAACGGAAGTTAGAATTTTTTGTAAGAGGAGATCAATGGAAAAATAACTGAGGTGAGTGAATCATGTAGAAACCAGATAGGGAGAGTTGAGAGAGAGGTGAAAGGAATTAAACAAAATATAAGTGCTTTAGCGGGGGAGAACCCAAGGTTGTTTGCGAGTAGTACTTCAGTAGAACGACAAATGAAATTTTTTGGAGACAATAGGGTAAACCCACAGATTTTCATAAATAATATCCGGACATTAGTGTGTAATTTATATGACGAACAAGCAAAATTAAATGTAGTAAAGGCTTTGTTGAAAGATAACGCAAAAGCCTGGTATAATTTGGTAGGGTCAGATATTGAGTCATATTTAGATTTTGAGGAAAAATTTATCAAGCAATATTGGAGAGATCATAGGCAGGATCAGGTTAGGGATAATTTAATTGCAGGGAAGTATAAGAGAGAATTTGTAGGGTCCCGGGAACAATATGCGATTCGAAAATATAGCATCGCAAAGCAATTAAATCCACATTTGACGGATCGTCAAATTATCAAATATTTGTCGAGACATTTCGAAAGTGAGGTTAAGCAACACGTTGCTCTACAGAACATAGTAGAAAGGAGACATTTTGGAGTACCTGCAAGGGTATAATGATGTAAGTTCGTGAAGACCTCGGGAGAGGAAGGACAGGAATATAAATGCAGTACGATTCGAGAGTAGGAGAAATAATGCCCATATTTAAAGGGGATCAAACCACAATTTTAAGAATAATTGGGGACCAAAGGAAAACTGTTTCAGGAGCAACAGCAGCACGAAGGGAGCTATTCTAAGACCTGGGATACAAAGGCAACATAGTTCACCCAAGATCAATAGGACGTTGGCGAATATGGATAATAGAGAGAGATCTGAGGGACAGGACACGAACCGAAGGACGTATGCACACGTTGTGGAAGGAAAACCAAAACTTAGTGGAGAGACCAGAGCTAGGCAGGATTTTTAAAGAAGGACAAACCACTAAAAATTAAGATTTTTAAGTATGAACATCCACGTAAATTTATGGACATCAAAAAACAGAAGGAACCACAAGAAGAAGAGAAAATTTGTTTGCCGGTGGTTGAAATTAAAATTTTAAATAGGTGTGTAGGATCGTTGCTCGATTCAGAAGCGGAGGCGAGTTTGATATCGGAGGAATTCGTCAAGTAGATCCAAGATGAAATTAAAAATAGAGTTATGCCGATAAAAAGGAGTCATTTAATAGCTCCTAACAAGAAAAGGTTTGCAGTAGTCAATAGTATTGTTATATTTAGGGTATAAATTGAATTAGTAAGCTGTGAGCAGGAGTTTATCATCGTTCCTGGACTAAAATTAAAAAGTATTATAGGAGTGGATTGTATGAGGAAGATGGGGATTATAATTAATTGTGATAAGAGTTTGGTGAAGGTATGGGACATAAAGTTGCCCTGGATGAGTAGGTATGAGGTCACTGAGGATGACACTGGGTTGAACGTAAATGTGTTAGAGGTAGATGAAGAAGAGGAGAAAATAATAAATACTTTTAAATGTCCAGATCAGAAAGATGAAGGAGTACAAAATTTGTTAAGAGAACATTCCAAGCTGGTAGGAGTACATGCGAGAACAGCATTGGGGTACGAACCTGTGTTAGAGATTGATAACTCGGAACCATTCAATATAAAAATCTATCCTATACCTGCAGCATATAGAAATCAGGTAAACCAAGAACTTGTAAAAATGTTAGAAGACGCCATAATAGAAGTTTCAAACACACATTCTTTGAGTATTCGTTTATGTTTGGACGCGAGAAAAATCAATCAATTAACTAAACCACAGTTTCACTGTCCACCGTCCATGGACACACTTTTAGCAAGGTTAAGTGGCAAACGTATTTTTAGCAAGCTTGAATTGAGAAATTCGTTCTGTTTAATTCCGTTACATCGTAATTCTAGAAGGTACGCAGGGTTTTCCACAGAGGGAAAATGTGATAATGGTAGAATGGTATCATTTGGTTTGTCCACATCAGAGGCAGTAGTAGTAAATGAAAAACAAGTTAAGAATCAGGACATAGAGGATAATTTTATTGTATACGAAGTAAAGAAGATAATAGGGATAATAATCGGAGAAAAGACAAGGGTGCAAGTTATTAAATATGTGAGGAGGATGACATGGGGGAATAAGAAAAGAGTTAGATTTAAATAAAGAAATAGAAATAGGTGTAGATAGATAGTTTAAGATAAATAGAGATAGGTGTGAATAGATAGTGATAGATAAAGATAAATAAGGATAGGTGTAGATAGATGGTTAAGATACATAGAGATAGGTGTAGATAGATAAGTTTAATACAGATAAAGTTAGGTGTAGATAGATAGTAATAGATAAACTAGCAGTGATAGGGATAAATAGTAGTATAGAGATAGGGTTAAGAATAGGGATAAGTATAGAATAACAAGAATAGGGATTAGTAGAAGAATAGTGATAGGTGTAACATAATAGTGATAAGTTGGGTAATAGAGATAGTAACAGGTGTACATACACAATTAATTTTGGGGTATTTGAATATAAAGAAAACAACAAATCTGTGTTGTTCTTTCTATTAAACTAGAGAGATAATATCGTGTAATGATGGGGTCATTAGGATATATAAGGGCGCAAGTGAACTCATGGGGTGAGAGCTTTTGAATAAGGGAAGACAAATTTATTTAATTAAGGAGTTGGAATATTTTTAACAAATTCTTTTTTAGCTTAAGTAGTGTATAGTAATGTAGGATCGATGTAATTAGCCAAGGATAATGTAACATAATATTTGTATAAACATAGGGCAGAACAAATAATAATTGGGAGAAAGTCATTCTAACATATTTAAATTTGTTGTAAAGTAATTATATGAAAATCTAAAAGCGTGGAGCAGGTGTTAAAGCAACATTTCTGTTCTCAAACGTAAAATCTGTCACGTTTAAACAAAAATAACGAGGGGAGATAATATTTCTTTGTAAGCTTGGCAACAAACAAACTTTAATGGGTTATTGGAAAAGAACAATCGTTGGGATTAATGTGGACGCGGTTTTGTGATTAAAATATTGATTTCAATCTTGTAGTTGGTATAGTGAAGAGCCAACAAAATACCAAGACAGAATAAAAGTGTATTGAGTGCAAGAAGGATGCGTATACTTAATTCAGGAAGCAGTATAGTTGGGAGACCTAAATAAACCCTAAAATTTCAAGGATATTTAAAAGCAAACACGAGTCTGTTAAAAAGTGGGAGAATGGAGTCTAGCAAGGTGATTGGTGTGGATTGTACGAGAGGGGCAGAGATCCAACTGGTGGAAGCGTATGTGTGAGATAAAGGTATAGGTACATGGAAGATGAGAGATGTTTGTTCAAGTTGGAGGCGTTGACAAATAAAGATGTAGAGGCTAAATTCGAACAACGGAGTGACGGTTTGAAACGATTTATTGAGTATTGTTGTGTTCGTTATAAAAATTTACAAAATATGAGGTATGTTAGGGGTTGTTTGCTGAAACAACAAGCGGTTAGAAAAGATTTTCCAGAATTATAGGAACGGGTATACAAGTGTACGTGCCAATTTAAAACAGACGGGGGGGGGGATTTTACTTATAATATAATCACTGGCAGAGAGGGGCCTCGCTCTCTATTGCTCTCTTACTTTTTCGTTCTGATTTCATCCAGCATTGGTGATAATAGTTACTTTCTAGTAAACTAATGCAATTTTTTTATGTAGAAGCTAATAAAGCATCTGTGTGTTAAAACGTTAAAATGGTACGTTAGTACAAGGCTTGTTGAGTTTGGCATTGGAATGCTCAAAAATTAAAGTTTAAAAGTGTTTGGATTATACAAAAAAACGATGTTTGAATAATAAAAGTTAAATTTGGAGATTGGAATTTTTGGAGTGGAAATTGTAAGCAGCGGTATGCATGGCGGATATGGTAATTGGACCAGGGGGTTAGCTGATGGACTGGGTATCTACTTGACGGCAGCATCTTCAAGGAGCTAAATGGTGGAGCACACTTAGAAGATAAAAACCAGATAGACGATAGAATAGAACATTGAGTGGTGAATATTTTTATGGTGTTTGTGATTATGGATTTGAGTTTGATGTGTTTTATTATTATTTGACATTTTATGAACAGACATTTATGGCACTTTAAAAGAAAATTGACCTTCGAAAATAATTAATGAATTTACACATAACCAAATGTTGTAAAGAGGTATAGAGGGCTTAGAGTTTTATTATGAACACATGCTAAGAACAAATGGGGGTAACGTAAGGTATGAGAACGCCCTCTTACTTTAAATAAAAATGTATGTGTTTAAAAGGTTATCAATTTGCATGATTATTGTTATAAAACTATTGATCTTTATGGATGTACCAAAAGAAATAGTGTTTAAAAATGTATTATGGATCTAATGTAAATAGAGTGTGATATATTTGGTCCATTGAGTTATCTTTGCGAATGTGATTGGTGTGAATGTCTATTTAGGTTTCAGCCTGAGGATATTGAGTTGAGGTTTTGGATGTAACAGGTGTCCATATTAATTTATGAAATTAGGTAAGAGGAATTATTAGGAGTAGCCGAGGTCAATATTCGAGCTAAAGCATCACAGAATTATGTCAGCTCAATTGGTGGGGCACGTTTTAGTGAGCTAAACCACACAATATTAGGACAGCCCAACGCTGGGGCTTGATTTACACAGAAATGTGGCTTCCCAACGGAGGGGGTTGAGTAGATAGAGCCTTAACCTCACAGTAATTATGGCGACCCGAACGTGAGGGGCTCGATTCCAGGTAAAAAAACTATCTTTTTATTTCAGGAAATTGACGACTTGAGAGGAAAGGGTAGATTGTTGTAAATTATTTTAGTGATAGTTTTAGATTTAATTTTGGGGTGTGTGTTGAATTGATGTTGAGAAAGGAGTGGCTTAGGAGTGAAGGAGTAGAAATTGGAAGTGACGATGGTGCGTTGTTTGAAAAATCAAGAAAAATGGAGGAAGCAGGAGGTAGTAAGGACCAATCAAAGACAGAATCGGGAGATCAAGAAAATGAGATGATAATAAGGATGCTTGAAAGGATGAGTGAGACATTAAGCGGGGTTAGAGAGGAATTGAACCGGAAATTTGAGCAAATTAGCAAGAAAATAGACAACTCGACGATTTCAAAAATAGTTTAACAGTAAAAATGGGGGAGGTTGGTATGACAGTTGAAAAGAATGAAAGGAGTATAATCGGAATTCGGAGTGAAATTGGACAGCTCAAAACGGAAGTTAGAATTTTTTGTAAGAGGAGATCAATGGAAAAATAACTGAGGTGAGTGAATCATGTAGAAACCAGATAGGGAGAGTTGAGAGAGAGGTGAAAGGAATTAAACAAAATATAAGTGCTTTAGCGGGGGAGAACCCAAGGTTGTTTGCGAGTAGTACTTCAGTAGAACGACAAATGAAATTTTTTGGAGACAATAGGGTAAACCCACAGATTTTCATAAATAATATCCGGACATTAGTGTGTAATTTATATGACGAACAAGCAAAATTAAATGTAGTAAAGGCTTTGTTGAAAGATAACGCAAAAGCCTGGTATAATTTGGTAGGGTCAGATATTGAGTCATATTTAGATTTTGAGGAAAAATTTATCAAGCAATATTGGAGAGATCATAGGCAGGATCAGGTTAGGGATAATTTAATTGCAGGGAAGTATAAGAGAGAATTTGTAGGGTCCCGGGAACAATATGCGATTCGAAAATATAGCATCGCAAAGCAATTAAATCCACATTTGACGGATCGTCAAATTATCAAATATTTGTCGAGACATTTCGAAAGTGAGGTTAAGCAACACGTTGCTCTACAGAACATAGTAGAAAGGGAGACATTTTTGGAGTACCTGCAAGGGTATAATGATGTAAGTTCGTGAAGACCTCGGGAGAGGAAGGACAGGAATATAAATGCAGTACGATTCGAGAGTAGGAGAAATAATGCCCATATTTAAAGGGGATCAAACCACAATTTTAAGAATAATTGGGGACCAAAGGAAAACTGTTTCAGGAGCAACAGCAGCACGAAGGGAGCTATTCTAAGACCTGGGATACAAAGGCAACATAGTTCACCCAAGATCAATAGGACGTTGGCGAATATGGATAATAGAGAGAGATCTGAGGGACAGGACGCGACCCGAAGGACGTATGCACACGTTGTGGAAGGAAAACCAGAACTTAGTGGAGAGACCAGAGCTAGGCAGGATTTTTAAAGAAGGACAAACCACTAAAAATTAAGATTTTTAAGTATGAACATCCACGTAAATTTATGGACATCAAAAAACAGAAGGAACCACAAGAAGAAGAGAAAATTTGTTTGCTGGTGGTTGAAATTAAAATTTTAAATAGGTGTGTAGGATCGTTGCTCGATTCAGAAGCGGAGGCGAGTTTGATATCGGAGGAATTCGTCAAGTAGATCCAAGATGAAATTAAAAATAGAGTTATGCCGATAAAAAGGAGTCATTTAATAGCTCCTAACAAGAAAAGGTTTGCAGTAGTCAATAGTATTGTTATATTTAGGGTATAAATTGAATTAGTAAGCTGTGAGCAGGAGTTTATCATCGTTCCTGGACTAAAATTAAAAAGTATTATAGGAGTGGATTGTATGAGGAAGATGGGGATTATAATTAATTGTGATAAGAGTTTGGTGAAGGTATGGGACATAAAGTTGCCCTGGATGAGTAGGTATGAGGTCACTGAGGATGACACTGGGTTGAACGTAAATGTGTTAGAGGTCGATGAAGAAGAGGAGAAAATAATAAATACTTTTAAATGTCCAGATCAGAAAGATGAAGGAGTACAAAATTTGTTAAGAGAACATTCCAAGCTGGTAGGAGTACATGCGAGAACAGCATTGGGGTACGAACCTGTGTTAGAGATTGATAACTCGGAACCATTCAATATAAAAATCTATCCTATACCTGCAGCATATAGAAATCAGGTAAACCAAGAACTTGTAAAAATGTTAGAAGACGCCATAATAGAAGTTTCAAACACACATTCTTTGAGTATTCGTTTATGTTTGGACGCGAGAAAAATCAATCAATTAACTAAACCACAGTTTCACTATCCACCGTCCATGGACACACTTTTAGCAAGGTTAAGTGGCAAACGTATTTTTAGCAATCTTGAATTGAGAAATTCGTTCTGTTTAATTCCGTTACATCGTAATTCTAGAAGGTACGCAGGGTTTTCCACAGAGGGAAAATGTGATAATGGTAGAATGGTATCATTTGGTTTGTCCACATCAGAGGCAGTAGTAGTAAATGAAAAACAAGTTAAGAATCAGGACATAGAGGATAATTTTATTGTATACGAAGTAAAGAAGATAATAGGGATAATAATCGGAAAAAAGACAAGGGTGCAAGTTATTAAATATGTGAGGAGGATGACATGGGGGAATAAGAAAAGAGTTAGATTTAAATAAAGAAATAGAAATAGGTGTAGATAGATAGTTTAAGATAAATAGAGATAGGTGTGAATAGATAGTGATAGATAAAGATAAATAAGGATAGGTGTAGATAGATGGTTTAAGATACATAGAGATAGGTGTAGATAGATAAGTTTAATACAGATAAAGTTAGGTGTAGATAGATAGTAATAGATAAACTAGCAGTGATAGGGATAAATAGTAGTATAGAGATAGGGTTAAGAATAGGGATAAGTATAGAATAACAAGAATAGGGATTAGTAGAAGAATAGTGATAGGTGTAACATAATAGTGATAAGTTGGGTAATAGAGATAGTAACAGGTGTACATACACAATTAATTTTGGGGTATTTGAATATAAAGAAAACAACAAATCTGTGTTGTTCTTTCTATTAAACTAGAGAGATAATATCGTGTAATGATGGGGTCATTAGGATATATAAGGGCGCAAGTGAACTCATGGGGTGAGAGCTTTTGAATAAGGGAAGACAAATTTATTTAATTAAGGAGTTGGAATATTTTTAACAAATTCTTTTTTAGCTTAAGTAGTGTATAGTAATGTAGGATCGATGTAATTAGCCAAAGATAATGTAACATAATATTTGTATAAGCATAGGGCAGAACAAATAATAATAGGGAAAAAATCATTCTAACGTATTTAAATTTGTATTAAAGTATTAAATAAAAATTTAAAAGCGTAGAGCAGGTGTTAAAACAACATTTCTGTTCTCAAACGTAAAATCCGACACGTTTAAACAAAATAACGTGGGTAGATAATATTTCTCAGTAAGCTTGGCAACAAACAAACTTTAATGGGTTTTTGAAAGGAACAACCGTTGGGATAAATGTAGACGCGTTTTTGTGTTTAAATTATTGATTTCAACCTCGGAGGTGCTATAGTGAAGAGCCAACAAAAAACCAAGACAAAATAAAAGTGTAGTGAGTGCAAGAGGTATGCATATACTTAATTCAGGAGGTAGTATAGTTCGTAGATCTAAATAAAATAGATAGTTTCAAGGATATTTAAAAACAAACACGAGTCAATTAAAAAATGGAAGAATGGAGTCTAGCAAGGTGATTGGTGTGGATTGTACGAGAGGGGCAGAGATTCAGCTGGTGAAAGCGTATGTGTGAGATAAAGCTATAGATACATGGAAGATGAGAGATGTTTGTTCAAGTTGGAGGCGTTAACAAATAAACATGTAGAGGCTAAACTCGAACAACGGAGTGACGGTTTGAAGCGATTTACCGAGTATTGTTATGTTCGTTATAAAAATTTACAAGAATCTGAGGTTCGTTAGGAGTTTTTCGCTGAAACAACAAGCGGTTAGAAAAGATTTTCCAGAATTATAAGAACGGGTATACAAGTGTACGTGCAAATTTAAAACAGAGGGGGGGGCAAATTTTACTTATATAATCACTGGCAGAGAAGGGCTTCGCCTTCTTTTGCTCTCTTTTTTTCTCGTTCTGATTTCATCCCGCGTTGGTGATAATAGCTACTTTCCAGTAAAGTAATGCAATTTAATAAAATTTTATGTAGAAGCTAATAAAGCATCTGTGTGTTAAAACGTTAACATGGTACGTAAGTACACGGCTTGTTAAGTTTGGTATTGGAATGTACGAAAATTAAAGTTTGAAAGTGTTTGGATTATACAAAAAAAAAACGATGTTTGAATAATGAAAGTAAGTTTGGAGATTGTAATTTTTGGAGTGGAAATTGTAAGCAGCGGTATGCATGGCGGATATGGTAATTAGACCAGGGAGTTAGCTGATGGACTGGGTATCTACTTGACGGCAGCATCTTCAAGGAGCTAGATGGTGGAGCACACTTAAAAGATAAAAACCAGGTAGGCGATAGAATGGAACATTCAGTGTTAAATATTTTTATGGTGTTTGTGATTGTGGATTTAAGTTTGATGTGTTTTATTATTATTTGATATTTTATGAACAGACATTTATAGCACTTTAAAAAAATTGATCTTTGAAAATAATTAATGAATTTACAGATAACCCAATGTTGTAAAAAGGTATAGAGGGCTTATTGATATTTGGTAGTGCAGTAAATTTAGATGCACAGTTGTAGAGTTTTATTATGAGCTCATGCTAAGACCAAAAGGGGGTAACGCAAGGTATGAGAAACGCCCTCTTACTTTAAATAAAAATATATGTGTTCAAAAGGATATCAATTTGCATGATTATTGTTATAAAATTATTGGCCTTCATAAATGTATCAAAAGAAATGGTGTTTAAAAATGTATTATGGATCTAATGTAAATAGAGGGTGATATATTTGGTCAATTGAGTTATTTTTGGATGTGTGATTGGTGTGAATGTCTATTTAGGTTTCAGCCTGAGGATATTGAGAGGAGGTTTTGGATGTAACAGGTAGGTGTTCATATTAATTAAAAAAATTAGGTAAGAGGAATTATTAGAAGCAGCCGAGGGCAAGATTCGAGCTAAAACATCACAGAATTATATCAGCCCAATTTGTGAGGCACGTTTTAGAGAGCTAAACCTCACAATATTAAGACAACCTAACGCTGGGGGTCGATTTACACAGAAATTATGGCTTCCCAACGGAGAGGCTTGAGTAGTTAGAGCCTTAACCTCATAGTAATATATATATATATATATATATATATATATATATATATTTGAAATTTTGTTTCTTGGAAAAAAGATCTAAATAAATAAAAAAAAAATTACATTATATGTGTGTTTATGTTGTATTCATAACCAGACGTTTCGACCGTCGCTAGATTACCTTTATCAATTATGCTTTTTTCTTATAATACGATACATGTGCATTATATCTTAATAAATATCTAAAATATGCTTACCAATAAACGGAGCTTTATATATTTATAACATTGTTTAATTTGAACCATTCATTGAATGATGTGGTACAGTTACTGCAATTCAATTTATTTAATTTAAAATAGTACAAAGCACTTATGTCACAGATTAAAATATTGTTATTATGTATAAAAAAAATCTAAGACGCATGTACGCCTTACAACCAAGCTTACGGAAATTTTATAAAAGGAAATTATAAATTTTAAATTAAATAACTAGTACTTAAATGTTAAACAAATTATATTATTATAAATATAATTTAATCAATTTTATTGTTTTAATCAAGTTTGAGAGGGACTACTTAATGATATAAGCTCTCAACACCACTCGAACAAACATAAATCTTAATTTAAACATGAATTATAATTATTATATAGGATATCTATTAAAGTTTATATTAGTTTGTACTGTTAACATTTCTCAAAAAAATTCGATTATCTCGAAAACTAAATGAGATATCGAAAAGTGTATAGCATATTTGTAATCAGCGTAAAAAACTAAACAAGGTACATATATAACATTTATTGTATCATTATGAAAATATGGCAACGGACGACGGCAGCGACGGCGGCGATGACGACGACGTAGCGATTATATTAACCTAATTTACTTCGTAAGTTTCGTTGATTATGTATTATACCTTGATGCGAGTTGCTAAACTTTTAGTCAAAATTTAAAATTAAAATATAAAATATAAAATATAAAAAGATACATTTTAAAACAGGTTAGAATACTAATAATTTCTACACTTGTAACAATTTTATTTTCGATAATAAATCCTTCCATATAATTTTAAGAATAGTGTAACAATTTTATTTTCGATAATAAATCCTTCCATATAATTTCAAGAATAATGTAACAATTTAATTAATTACAATAATAATTTGCATTCAACTTCAAAAGTAATACGTTAAGCCCTTTGATAATTTACTTATATTCAGATATCTGTGTCGTATACAGCTATTTACAAGCACATCTCTGTTTGATTGTTCCCCTCCTGACGGCGCGGCCGCCCGAACTGGTTATAAGATGGTCGGCCACAAGTGATAGAAATATCAACATGTACCCTAGACTGCAGGCCGGCAATCTGCGAATCCATTTCAATTGGTGAGGACATCTTCGAATAACGGTCGGTAATGTATAAATTGTGCGAACTTGTATAATTTGAGATAATTTATTTAGCGCGACAAGTAGGATGCAACTTTTAAAGACACACAAGGACACAGTAAAACACATGTAAGATGCTACCTTTAGAATGTGGCGTAATTCAACTTCGAGATTACGACTGCTGCAGAATGTAAGGCAGCAGGATATGATTCGACACGTGGAACGAAATCATTATAGAAGTTGGTTTGGATGAATTTGTTTCAAATTACAAACGCTGTTATCGTTGCTTGAAAAAACGGGGATCCCGTCTTTCTTTGTTACAAGGCGACAATTGCAATTTTGATTCGTAGATAGCTATAAGTTCTTTTATGTGTTTCAAAACTAGGAACACGTTAACTTGCTTTGATGCGTAATACATGTACGTTATAAAAGTTTCAACTAACTGCTGAGCTGGATTTACCAGTAGTAAAACGAAAGTTCATTGATTTAATGTTTTAAAAACAACACGCTTTGCTCAATATCAATCGTCGGTAATGTCAACAGGTGTTACTGACGTCATATTTTTCTGCTTTGTACTGCTGACAGATGTTATTTTAAAAGCAAATGCTTTGAACAGCTTTAGTACAATATATGTAAACATGTCTATTTTTGTGATCAGCTTTATCTACATTAAAATTTGTATACGTAATTTTGAAAGCTCAAATGCTAATATTGTTAGGAGCTATTAATTTGTTATCTGCCTGAACAGATCTGCACAGGTTAGAACCCTATTTGTACAACTAGTTCATGTTTTAAAGTAAAGTGTTTGATTGAAAATAATAAAGACAAACATGAAAGTTAAAAGTTTAAGATTGATGCAGTTAATGATTAAATTTTTTGTTACAAGTCACATTATTTTAAAAGAGATTTTTTAGTAAACAATTGGTTCAAGATTAAAGATTTTTTATTTTGATCAAGTGTGATCAAATCTAATAACATAAAGTTAAAACCCTTATGAGTAAGAAATTGGTGCCAATTTTATATTGGAAATACCTTTTTACTACTTCTTTATGTATTTTTGCTGGACACAAATGGTGTTCCACTTTTTTATTTATTTAACTATTACAATTTCCTACAGGAGCTGCGTCTTATTCTATTAAGACAGGTTTTTGTCAGCGAAGGCGATCCTTTTTTCTTTGGGTCTCCACGTCCGCCCTTAGAAATATGCTATGCAATTATCATAATTACATCAGGACTTGGTGGCGCCTATTTGATTTAGCTTAGGTTTGATCTGCAAACAGATTTCGACTTCCCCCCCACTTCTCATAGCTCTACCCAAGGAATAGACCCCTAGTTGTGTCGGAAGATTTTTGGAACAATAAGTATCACTGAGGCCAGCTATATATATTAAAAAATTAGTTACACACACTTATGTATATCTGCGTTAATAGGTAAATTTAAATTTATGTATTTATATATATATATATATATATATATATATATATATCAATGTGTTTATTCGTTTAAATACATACCTATACATGTATACAACCTGTACATTCCTCTACGCATACGCACAGGTTTACTCACTCTATCTTGCCTCCATATATGCAAAACAACCACTTCCTCCTGATTGATTTTATGCTTTTTTATTTTAATAGGTTATAATATATTTTACTTAATTTGTTAATATCCAATTTATCATTCATTGATGTTGGTTGTTTAATAATATACACTATCTCTAGGAATTGTTGCACCCATACCGTATGTACAAAATTTAACCGAAAACCTACAAAAATTATTAATAAAACATACTATAAAAATTGCGCACAAGGGATACAATTTATCAAAAAGTTATTTTAATAAATTTAAAAGCGGCACTCCTAAGAATAAAAAAACACACCATCAACAAGATTCCGTGTCAACCTAATTGCAATTGCGTATACATTGGGCAATGTATTCAGAAATTAGAGGAAAGGATAAAACTTAGCTTGCCAACTGCTGGGAGGGAGAAATCAGCATAACAATGTAGCTTACCATCGTAATTACAGGAATTGGTACACGGCAGTGAACAAGTGGGCTACACCCAGAAAAAAACGCCTTTGGCCTCCAGCAAAAAAGGGCAAGACCGCTCTAATTGACAGATCAACAATAAAGGTGTATTGCTTTTAAAATGATAGAACGAGTAATGTCAAATATATTTTGTCGCACGCGCTGCAGAAGCAAAATCAGAATGAATTTAAATGACGCCAATACAAAATCCATACATCCGTGTTATCGAAACGCGATTATAAACTCGAAAACACGGTTTTACCGGAGAATAGTTCAATACACTAGGTAGACGAATGTTTAGATGGAAAACACATAAAAGCAATTATACGCTATCCGAAGGTCTAACAAATTGAAGGTTACCTTAACAGGATATAAACTATTTAATATATCCAATAAATGTTTTGTTTCAAAACAACTAGATTCAAATTGAGGAATTATTCGAAAGCGTATTTATTGCAGAAAATAAAATATGCAGGATGTACAAAATAAACGTAACAAGATCCTGTTTATGGAAAAGCCATCTACCTTCACTACGGGCGCTAAACACGACACGTGCAGCCTGATTATACCAGTTATAACTGAATATAAATCGTTGTATTATAGCCAAACGACGTTTTCTATCTCAATAAAAAAATTTTGAAGGTGACGTTTCAATGCTTTTACAATTCCAAAGAAACGGACTAACGATTGTTAATTTGGAACATTTGGATATGAAAACAAAATTTACTTTTAGCAATTAAAATTTAATGCTGGCAATATATATGGTTATATACCAATAATTATCAAATTTAACGTTTTCTAAAGCACTTTATGCACTAATAAAATAAAAATACTTCAACGTTTCGGCGCCATTTCTGTGCCTTTGTCAAAAGATTTATAAGTTGAACTACGTAATAACAAATTGATACTTTACATGATTACACTTATTGTAAATAATCCTAATGGTCTGTGAATATTAAAAGGCTTTTTCATAAAGAGCAAAATGAATTTAGATTAGAACACAAATGTCCACTGATACTGATACGATCAAAACAATTTTTTTATCGCTCTATTTAAAATTTATTTACAGTATTTAAGATTTATTTAGGTGTGTTTTAAATGTTTTTGTAAAATTAAGCCAATAAATAAATTTATTGTAAATACATACAAATTTGACCAAACCTAATGCAAATATTGCCTACATTTACACCCACTAAAAGTAGTGGGTCTTCCAATTCCTTGCTAAATAAAGTCGTTCATAGTATATTTTCTGCATCCTAGAGTTAAACGTGTTAGCTGTGAGTAAATTAAAGTTAGTTAGCAAGTGTTACCCTACTATGCAGATCTTACATTCGCATACGGTAGTTAAGACGACTACTTTAGGAAAGTAAGAATTACCTCAAGTAATTAATATTAGATTTTTTCTGTATACACCTTATCAAGTAATTACGATTTGCTTAAGATGAATTTATTACTTGAAATAGAAAAAGGCCTTTTGATTTTGACGAGTTCTATCCTATGTATAGTTATGAACTACAAGCAATCAAATTTAATTAATAAATTATTAATAAAACAGCTGTGTTGTTGGTATACCCTCGTTATTCCAAAGCACAAAAGGCGAGGTGATTTCACTTCACTGACGACGCTTTCATGGAAAATCGATGCCGCGTCACAGTCCAGCAAGAATTTTTAATAAAGCCAACTTTTTTATGGAACAACAACAACTAGAGATATTTCAAATGTAGATCATACTTCGCTAAAATATTTTATCCTTAGAATAAACTTTGAGCCGTGATTTAAAGAATGCAATTCATTATAAAGTTCTGACTGCTGTAGTCTAGAAAAGATCCGGTTTTTGTTCTAGATAGTTATTTCAAGATGCATCTAGATTCCTTATAGTTATTGTGTAGGGTCGATTGCATTTATTAATCTGGTTCCCTATTGTTGGAATTTAATAAATAATGAGAAGGCAAACACATTTAAGTTGGGCAAATGCTGAAGGATCTACAAAGAAATAGCATGTTACGTTTATTTTGAGCATCCTGTACATTTTTTCTGTTAATAAGAAATACACGGTCTAATAATTCTCAACTCAAATCCCTTTGACGTTAAAAACGAAAATTAATTTAGTAAATCAAAAATAACCCTTTCACGTGCTAATTCATTTACCTATTTGTATAAATTCGATTCCTATTGTTATATCCTGAAGCCTAATTATTAATAAATACTCCTTCTAAGAATTCCTCAACGTAATGTTTATGCTCCTATTAGTGTTCCCGAAGTTTATCCGTCGGATATGTTTTAAATTGTCCTGTATTCGCAACAATTTTATTTTCTTTTGGCTTCTCTCGAGTTATAGTTAGCCTTTATTTAGTTACTTTTTAACAATTTCTTTCTTGTGTGTATTCAAAATGACTTCTTTTTCGACTTCCCACCAAGGCCTCCCAGTATGGGAGTGGAATTTGAAATTTTCTGGTGTCTCGAACACTCCTACTGTGCATGATTTTTGAGACGGGTCGAAGGACTCTAATGAACTCACCATGTGTCAGAATTGCAGTTATTTGAGTCTCCAGTGGATTTGTTCGAGTCTAAAGGATTACTTTGGTATTGTGGTTATCGGCATAAGTTTTCTGACTGGAAGTCGTTATCTAATTTACTGATTCAACATTTTGAATCCCCGGATTTTACGTATAAGTTTGCTACTACTGAGGAAAATACTTTTGCTTCACATGGCCGAGTTGTTAAGATTTCTCCGACGCCTACGGGTGGATCCGATATTTCTTCCGTACGTTCTAAAGTCCTTCTTCATAGTTCTGCTTCTACTCTTCAGGTTATAATCAACAACTTGATCTTATGGTGTACTCAAGTGAACTTGAGGTTATGGTTTCCTTAAGATGATGGAATCTCAACTATCTTCCGACTAAGCTAAGGGTCTATTCCTCGGGTAGAGCTTAAGAGGAGTGGTCGTGGGTTTTATAATAAAAACATTATTTACTTACTGACTTCAATAATACTAAAATAGGGGTGCAAGAGAGGCGCCACCAAGTCCGTAAATTTTCTAAACACGGCTTTGCCCTAAGGGGGGACTTGGAAGTCCATAGAGAGAAATATCGTATTTACTGCAGGAGCTGTAAAGAAAATATAATTAATATAGCAAAGAAGGACACAAGAGGTGTACTCTTGTTACCTTATACTATAAAGAAAAAGAATAGCTACGAATATCAATTATTTGAGCACTATTATAAACACAAGTTTAGGCATTAAAATTCTTGAAAGTGCTATTAGTGCTCCTTAGTCAAGTGAGGGGTAAAAACATTAATTTTGTAAAGGGTATTTATGCTTTATTGTCTCTTGATTTAATTACCCTATTCTTGAACTCACTCGTTCAAAATAAAACAATTACTCAAATGAATTAAATGGGTGTCCTTTAATTAAATATTGCCTTCTAAGTAATAAAATTTTATGTACAAAATATACATCTCAAGGGTAGTTTAATTTCCTCAACACAATTATTGTATGAGAAAATTATGACTGTCTCTACTAAGAATTAAAAATATCAATAATGTATCAAACATTTTCACAAGGTTTCCAAATCAATTACCCAAAATTTCAGATGTTACCTTAGTTTACAAGTGTGTCTTAAAATTTCAAAGCCTAATAATTTTAGTTCTCATAATTACTTAAGGTATGATTGAATTTAAATGAGATATTTTGTTAGAATTAAATCAAGGTATTCATATTCATTTGTAATAATATCATGCATAACCCTTAGTTCAAACTGTGATAAATTCTAAACAGAAAAAGTTTTCATAATTACACAGTAAAACAAGAATCGTCGATTGTTACAATGTTGTTTTTGACAATCTCCCTCGTTGTCAAGATAGGCGAACAGCTGTCGTCATGTCAAAGTGATAAAAAAAGCTTACCTTGAAAAGTGTTGTTCTAAGCTACATTGAAGTAATTACATTGTTGGAACCAGATGTGCAGGCATGCGATCCTTTGACAAACAACTGACGTCAAGGTATTGTCCACATTTTATTGCGTAATATACTGGAACTTTACTGGAACCATTTACTCGAACTTGAAGTGCATCTCATCTTTGCAAATCAAAACAAAACCAAACCATAAAACAGGCTATCCAAAATTCATCATTTTCAACATTCTTCAACTTGTTTTAAGGACAGTTAATTTAACGGTGATTCAAAAAATTAAGTATGGTATTTGAACTTGTAAGCTCGCAGTCTTATCTTCACTGAATGTCCAAAATAAACATTATTGCAATTACGTTACGGATAATAAACTTGATAATTACAAAGGGCAAACTTTGCCAACCATTTAGGTTAATTTTTAATGGATTAATTGAAGTTAATACTAGCAAATTTTAGGAAAATTAATATTGGAAATTCTATAAGATCATAACTAGAAAATTCTCCAAGCACGTTTTATAAACTTAGTGAAATCAAAATTAACAAATTTGGACAATTCATTATTAAAAATCTATAGAGCGTTTGAACGCTATCTTTAAAAAAATTCATAGACCTTTTTAATGCTATCTTACAAAAAATTATCATAGAACGTTTGAGCCCTGTAACAAAATTATTTAGTTTTATTTGACAATAAATTAATCTGCTTACCATATTAAAATACACTGTAAATCAAGTGCATCTTGCACCTGGCTAAGCGGCAACGCCTATCGCTACACGAAGGTTGTTGGCGAGAACCCAGTTTAACTGCATCGTGCTTCTTTATCAATTGGTCGTGCCAGACTGAATCGTCTGCTCAATGCGCACAAGTAACATCAAAATCGCCTGACATAAATGATTCTATTCAAAGGACCAACGATTACTAGTAGTAACTAACCCAGTATTATTTAATAGGATTTTGCTCATAATTGAGCTACTCTGCCTCGATCTAAATATTTATTTACATCGCCTGATTTTATTGTTTATTCAAATAGACAATGCTGCGTACTTGATGAATAATTTTAAAGGATTCGCAGTCATCAAAAAAAATTATTACAAAGTTATCTGCTTTAATTGCGACAAATCTGATCACGTTTCGACACGGTGTACTAATCCTCAAGTACTCCATTGCCATGGTTGTGGATATAAGGGAGTTTCTTGCCGCAACTGTTCACTGTTTTTCTACTTCTAATAGGTTTCGAATAATCCTTCAAATTCTGCCCTCACCTCTAGATGCCAAATTTCTTCTGCTCCTCACTCCACGTTCTCTTCTGTTCCTCATCCGGGTGGTCCTGCTACTACTATAAAACCTACCCTTCTTCGGCGAATACAGCTTCGAACAAAATTTCTTCCGTTTCTAGTTCTACATCCTATTCTACTCCTTCTTCTGCTTCCCCTACTTATTCACTCTCACCCCAAACTGTGCCTCCACCACCATTGCAACCCATACTTCGGATTAGTGACTTGCAGGTAGCTTCTTAAGAGTTTCGACCCGCTTTATTAAACGATTCTACCCAAGAGTTTGCTGTCGTGTCTTCAAGCACAAATGTCGCTAAATTGACGATAACTTCTAATTTAGTCAGCGAAGGTATTGTTGAAGTTTATGAACCTGCATCTTTAATGTCTGTTGCTGTTGCTATCAAAATTTTTTATGTTCCTGCTTTCTTAAATTGTTCTACTCAAGAAATTTCTGTCGTGTCTGCAGTAACAGCTGTAGCTGAACTGACGATAACTTGTAACACAAATAGAGAAGGTCCTATGGAAGTTAGTGAACCCGTAGCTGAGATGCCTGTTGCTGTTGTCGTCAAAGTTTTACCTGATCCTGTTTCGTTACCTACTCTTACTCATTTTTTTTATGCTGACAAAATGTTACTTGCTTCTGTTCTTTTAGCTAAGGTTGGTGACATCCTAGCTGATGTCCTGTTGTCTAACGTTGATGAACTTCTACCTGATTCTGTTCCTTTATGTAATATGGTTGAAGTGTTATCGCATTCTGCTCCTTTTCCCAGAGTTGATATTCCTACAGCCAATGCTGTTTTCTTTCCTAACTGTGATACTTCTAGTCCTCTATCTAACGTCGTTGAAATTATATCTACTTCTGTCCCTCTAGTTAACGTAACTGAAATGTGCTAAGCTTGTGTTTCTCTTTGTAAGGTTGATTCTCGTACAGCCAATGCCTTTTCTCTTTCTACCGTGAATATTCTGACAACCCATGATGTTTCTTTTTCTACCGTTGACTTTCTTATCTCCAATCCTAACAACAAACAAATTTCTTCCTTAACTCGTTTTGAATTTTCTAAACTACCCTCGTCACTTCCTACGCCGCGTGCTACCACTACTACACTCCCTGCTGTCCTGTTTTGCGGAAAACTGCCCATAAGGAGCAGAAATTTGTTTATACTGATTGCGAACCTGAAAATGTATGTCAACGAAATGTCCTTGATCTCGTTTCATTTTCCTTCTGAAGGCGTAAACGCCGAAAGCCCAATGCCTAGTCCTCGCGCGCCAGATAATGACGACTTTGCTCTCTTTCGGACATGATATATGGACATTACGATTTCGGTTTACTTGCTGGTTTTGCTGAGTTTTCTTTCGTTTGCTTTCTTTTTCTTTCACCCCGTGTGGGTCCGGAAATAGATTAGTCTCACGGTATGATCTGCCTGTCGTAAGAGGCGACTACAGTGGTCCAACAATACACATACACACTTCTTACATACATACATACACTCCATAAACGCACACACTTCATACATCCACACCTTTCTGTTTGGTTCCCTTTTCTTTTGTTCTTTTCTTGTTTTTTCTTTCACTCCGTGTGGGTCCAGGAATAGAATAGTCCCACAGTACGACTTGTCTGTCGTTAGAGGCGACTACAACGGGCCAACACATACACATACACACATACACACACCCCATAAACGCACACACTTCATACATCCACACATTTCTGTTTGGTTCTCCTTTTTTTTGTTCTTTTCTTGTTATTTCTTTCATCCCGTGTTGGTCCGGGAATAGAATAGTCCCACGGTACGACCCACCTGTCGTAAGAGGCGACTACAGCGGTCCAACACATATACACACGCACAGTTTATACACGCATAATACATACACCCGCACATCTTACACACCCATCCTCACACACACACACCTACACACACACGCACTCACACGCACCCACCTACTCATCCATAACTACACTGGGATTCTGTTTTATTTTCTTTTATACGATTCTGAGGATTTTTTTGTTTTGTATTTGGTGTTGGTGTTATTCTTTGTGGTTTTTTATTTTTTTCTCTCGCTCCTTTCGTTTCACTTTCCTTTCCCTATCCTTTTGCGTGTCTTCCTTGCTGTCGGTCCGCTCTTGTGGTAGGTGCTTTCTAGTCCGTCTTTCTTTCTTCGGAAGCCACGACCCAGCCGACTGTTGGACTAGTTAGCATTTCTTTTTTACGGTTCTTCGGCTTCGACTACCACAGTTGATAGTACATCGTTTCTTCTACCAGTACTCCCCCCCTCTTCCTCTCGTTCTCTCTTGTTGTTCCCTTACATACTTGAGGCTTGACCTTTGGGTCCTGTTTTGGCTTACACTGTTAGCTTTTCTTCCTCGTTCCGTTTCTTCTTTTGAAGTCAAAGGCTTTTCTGTTTCTTTACAAGAAACATCCGTCCGTTGACGACTTTTCTTCAGTGCTGAGGCCGTTCCACCCTAGTCCTCCTTGATTGTTCATTAACTATACTTCCTCCTTTTTTCTTTTTTTGTTCTTCTTTTCTCTTTCTCTCTTCTATTATTGGTCCGAAGTTATTTATTTTTTTGGGGTATTTTTTTTTCTTCTTCGGAATCCTTTGATAAGTTCTCTTTTTCGTCTTGTGATCGGGTCTGTTGGTAATAATCTATTAAATGTGTCTTCTGTGTTCTTTAAGATGTATTCCATTATCCTGTTGTAGTTAAGCATTTCTATTGCGTATTTTTTTCCAAATTTGACCGTGTCTATTAATTGTTTCAATCTGTAGTAATTATCTCTAATTATCTAAAATTTTTGTTTTAGTTCGGTTAAATAAAATTTCTGTGCGAATGTCCAGTAGTCAATTGTATTTTGCTTACTTCTCAATTTTACTGGTAGTATACCGGGGTTGTGTTTAACGTCTTCCACTATTATGTCACTGTCGTCCGTTCTGGGCGGCTCCATGCCGTAGGGGTATGTGTGTGACTACTACGCCCAAGGTCCCGGGTTCGAATGCCGACATGGCTCGCTTAAAAAATGTTAGGCGAGCATTTTTCACAAAAATACACCCTCGATTGGATGAGAGGTAAAATGGAGGTACCCTGTCTGAGGGTTGTCTCGCACGTTAAAGATCCCTACCTTGCTTGGAACAGCAAGGGTTCGGTAAAATTCCAAATTTTCCAGGTAAAAAAAACTCGCTTCCTGGCCAATGTAGTATCTTCGGGTGGTGCATTGGAAAATCACATGTAATGTCGTTCGTTCTCCTGATATAAAATTGGCTGTCGCAGGGCTAGCATGGAAGTCGGGGAATTGGCTATCCAGAAGGCGCTTTGGACAGCCCTCAAAGAATTTTCAGGAATGGTTCCGAGATTGGACGGTGATAACCACGCGTAAATCGGAGGGTGGGGGTGGGAAAGGATTGAAAATTTTAGATTTGACTTGACATGAAAAATGGATGTGAGCATGGTATAACCAAAACCTGTATATAAAAATAACATAAAAAAAATAAAAAGAAAATTTAAAAAAAAATAATTAATTATGATTATAACCAAAATCTAATATGCACGACACACCCACACACCACTAAAACAATCACTGTCAAACCTTAAACGCGCGGAATATCGGGAATAAATCAAAACAAGTAAATAATAACAAACTAATCAAAAACCCTCATTAATTTAAATAAGTAAATAAATAAAGAAAATAAAATAAAGTGCAACCGTGCATCTTCCCTGGACTTTAAAGTGATAGTGATTGAGATCCTCCCAGAACGTTTGATGTATACCCACCAGGACTTTAGCAGTGCATACCAATCTTCCCTTAGCAGTAAGGTATAAATAGACGTAAGAAGACGACCAGATCTTCGGATACTGGAGAAATTATTATCCAGGTAAGAAGGAAAATTGTGGCGGCTGCACTCGCATAAGCATTGATTTGTATTAATAAGTATATTTGAAATAATTTTAAAAGCACATATTTTTGAGTAATGGCGCTAGCCGACATAATGCTTATGCGAGTGCACCTGATAAATTGGGCGATGCCTTTTGTTTTTTTTTTGTGTACTGCTATAGCTTAATGTTCATTAGATATCTATTTACATAAATATGTTTATTTATATTTATATTTACATTTTATATTTATTTATATTTATTTTGCATTTATTTTTGGAGCTTGATTTGTTTTGTCTGACGTTCTGCCACCATTTTTAGTGGCAGCATTTTTATAGGAACGAAGATTGTAACTGTGAAAAATGTAATTATAATATAAATCAGTTAGGGAATGGTAGATAAAGCTAAGGATGGATTTAGGCTAAAGATAGAATAAATTACTTAGATCAGGGAGGACGAATTTTTAAATGTATAGAGTAGACAAAATAGCTTTATTCACTATTAAAATATTTGGCGAATGCTTAGAAATTTAAATCCATTATTAATATTAGTTTGCTAGATTTGGATAGTTTAAAGGTGATCCTTCGAGTCGCACCGGTAACCAGAGCTGACGACTCCGTTTACTCTCCGTTTACTTTCGCGTGTGTCTTGTTGAACAGACACACTCCAAATTAACGCTAGCGATACCATTATTCAAACCTTATTTTTAGTTTTTGTTTTAGTTAGTTAGAATTTTAAATTAATCCTAAAAGGGTATATGCCTTTGGTAACGGACTGTGTTTAATATTACCTCCTTGCATGGTTCTAATATACATTCGAGATTGCATAAACTACAAATGATACTTTTTCTTGGTAGTGGAAATGTTTAAATGTTAGATACTTTTCGGATTCTTCGGGTAATCTTATTGAGCAAGTGTTCTGTTTTTCGCAATAATTCGAATGATGCTTAAGTACTAAAATTATTTAAACATCTATAACAAAAAAATTTTTTATGGTGATGTGAAGACAACTATACAAACAACTAAACAAAATTAAATAAAAACCCTTAACCACAAAAAATATTTAAATTACTAGATACGTAATTTAAATAAGTAATTTAAATATTTTTTGTGGTTAAGGGTTTTTATTTAATTTTATTTAAATCGTGCCACAGTGTTCCTATAGATTATTATTGAAGACAACTGTTTTGCAAATAATTTTGACATATCCTTAATCTAAGTAAAATGAAAGTGATTTTCATTAGAATTTGTCGGACGAGAATATTGTAAGGAATCATTATTTAAAACTAACAGATTAATAGGTTCTATTTTTCCTAAATTTTCACTTAAACAAAATGGCAGTATTTTAGTATTTTCTATACAATATAAGTTGATTGCGAGATTGTTGAGCTTCTCAATTTTTTTTATGTCTTTTAATGCGATTGGAAACTGAATTGAATTGTAGCGTAATACTATATCAAAATGTGGATAGCTAGATATTCTATGAATATTTTGTTTAGCAAGATGTAAAGCGGAAACCAAGGCCCAAAGAAAGCAATGTTGGTCGTTATTTATTACATTTACCACAGCTCGTTTTTTTGCTATAAAGTCCGGAACCGGAACAAATGTTGAACACCCTCCTTTAAGTGGATCATGATTGTTTATATTTACATTCAAGTGTAAAACTTCTTGGATTGCCCAACCTGAATCCTTTTCACTAAATTCTTCCAATCGCTTCGATATCTTGTCCAATACGTTCTCCTTATACCACCGCTTGAGATGGGTGTTTATATCGATGTGACGATTTGCAGTAGGAAACGTCTTCAAATCTATTTCACCAGTTGTAGGCTAAACAAAGTTAGCGGACAATATTACATTAACTTTCAACATTGACTTTTTTAAGCAAGCAACAATCTTGCGTTCAAAACTAGCGAACGCCTTGTCTAAGAACACTAAAAAATCTCTATAACTTAAATTGGTAATAAGTCCCGTAATTATTCGACTTCCAAAACATGCTTGTACATCATGCCAAATCAAATGTCGAATATGACTTCTAGAAAGCGTTGCATCAATAATTTACCTTGATATTCCAAAGATCGATTCAAGTGCCTCAATCGTACAGGGTAATTTTTAAGATGTGCCAAATTAGATTCCAGCCTACTAGGATTTTCCTGACGATTGTCTTCGTATACCTTATTTCTAATAGCAAGCTTCAATATACTTATATTTGCTTTTATAATTATCATGTGTTTCGTTATTTTGTCGGCTGATCTGATAAGATTCACGCATTTCACAGTTAACTTTAAAATAGCGCTACTAATCTCGGCTACCGTTTCAGAATTCATGATTCTATACAAATCACTACACTACTTAATATATGTAGAGCTTTATTTACTATTTATACAAAAATATCATCTGACGTATGCAAAACAACTGTAAATGAATTAGCATACAATCAAAATAATTACATAACGAATTGCTTTGAATCTAATGTTAAAAAAAACCACCTTTATTTACGTTTTATTCAAGATGATTTTTTCAAGCTTGAATGGTTTAATTCTTAAAAGAATATTCAGCAGAAAAATTAATGCTGAATTTTAATTTCCAACAACAACAAATCCAGTTTAATAAGTGAAGTATCTGATTTTATATTAACACTTGCTTTGACACACAACAACCTCGCATCATTTTCATTCAGCTGTGTTTACGGAAAAAAATTTGCTTGCTCGCGCGAGCAAAACAACTGTAAAAGAATTAGCATAAAATCAAAATAATTGTATAGCGAATTGCTTTGAATGCAATTGTTAAAAAAAATCACCTTTATTTACATTTTTATTCAAGACGATTTTCAAGCTTGAATGGTTTAATTCTTAAAGAATATTCCGCAGAAAAATTAATACTGAATTTTAATTTCCAATAACAACAACCTGGCATTCTTAATCATTCAGCTGCGTTGACGGAAAAAATTTGCTTGCTCGCAGTATAGTAATAAAATGTTTTTATACGACCTTTGATTTATGCTGTGTGTACAGAAAATACGCTAGCATTACAGCGCTATTTTTATGGTTACATATAAAAAAATTTCAGAAAAATAAAGCAAATTTGAAAAATATCTCAGATTAAACTGTCAATGTTGTTTAATAATTTACACACACTCATGGTTTTTTTAAAAACCAGTATTAAAAAAACATTCTGCAGTTTTATCATAATACAATTAACATCATGCAATTTAATTTATTTGAAGCTATATATAGCAGTACCTTGAGAGAATTAAAGAATTTCATTATGCAACATGAATCATGTAAACGCAATTACTACATACCTATATATGCATATAAAGTCAATTTTGTTAAGTTTTACTGAAAAATAAATTATGCCAGCAGTAATCTAAAACTTATTCTATATATTACTAGTTAAGGGCCATTTGCATTGCATTATTTTACACGAAATTAATCTAATATAGGTTTTTTATCTTTTACTATGTGCCTTCATTGCAATTTTTTTCAGACAATGAATCCAATTCGTTATTTCTGCTGAGGCATAATTATATATATTCAGGGATTTAAATACAAGAAAAAAATGAGTTTGTGTGCAAAGAAAATGCGGTTTTTGCACTTGTTGTTACTTATTCTATATTACTGTATTAGTTAATGGGCATTTGCATTGCATTATTTTAAACGAAATTAAACTAATTTAGGTTTTTTTTTTACTATATGCCTTCGTTGCAATTTTTTTCAGACAATGAATCCAATTCGTTATTTCTGTTGAGGCATAATTATATTTGCTTAAATACTGTTTTTTATTCATTAGAATAGATTACTGAGCTAAATATATATATAACATTTGCAATTTTTTCAGAAAACGATGCAAATTTTTAATTTTTTCTAACAGGTCAGTTTATTATTTAATATAAATACTTCACGTAGATTTTACCAACAGTATTCAATCAGATCTCTTGTATAATTATTAGTTACTACTACTAGCAACTTTAAAAAAAATGAGTAACTTATCATCGATCAAAAATGGTAGTAGTAGTAGTACCAACGTAAAAGTTCTAGAACAATTTATATTACATTCTGATGAAGACTTGATTAAAAAAGTTTTTGGTTCTTTACCTCAACTTGACACTGCTGCTATTTTTGATAGTGACGTAATAGATATATCACGGTAAGTACTTTTTCACATTTATACATGTGTTTTAAAACACTACTAATTTATAAGTTACATTAGATTAGGATCAAAAAACCATTCTGGAAATTCTGAGGCTATCGTTGGATCGTTGGCACATTCTGATCCTCTCAGAAACATCAGGTGAACCTACAATAATCTTTTATGTAATGCTCACAGATCCGGCAAAACATGTTGGCTATGAAAAAGTTATGTACAGAATCTAATATGGCTGTTTGCTGTGAAGATGACAAATCCTACGAAGATGACACAGTAGAGTTGCTTAACGCATTTAAAAAGCGTGGAGAGAAGCTACTGCGTCGTATAGATTTGGAACTAGAAATAATAAAGCAAAAAAGAGAGGAACTAACAGCGAGGGAGCAGCAGATACTTCAAGAACGGGAGTTAATAAATACTTTTTCATTTATAAATAGTTAGATCAAAATATTCAACAATTTGTAAAATAAAAAAGTATTTTATAAAAGTTTCTCTTTTGAAACAAGACTTTCTCTAAACAAGGTAGTAAACTCAAAGTAAAACACACATAAATCAGAACCCAACTTTAATTAAATACATCATTCTTTATACAATCGACTTACATGTGTTATAATAAAATAAACAGTAAAGAACAAGATGTACATTGTTATAATAATAAACTAATTTCTTAGATTAGTGACATATTATTCTGAAAATTCTATGTTGACAGTTAGACCGATCGATCCCTTACTAGTTATGTATACGGGTTTGTTCGAGCCAATACTTTCATTTAATTGTTTCACTCCATGCGCTTGAAGGTATTCAAAATATCTCAATGGCAATATACTCTTGCACTCTTCTGTTTCCACTAATACTCTTTCTCCATATTTTGTCTTGACTGTTTCCACTTCTAAAACTTCAAACCTCTTGTTCACTACAAGATCTTTTGAATTTACATAAGGTTTGCGATATGTGGTTTATTAAGAGTATTAAAATCCATATTGCTTTTCTTCGACTAATTAAATTAATATTAGGAGCAATCTCCTTATATAGCAGATTACCACCATCTGCGTACTTTGCCAACCTACTTTTCAACCTATCACAAGAGTGAACACACATTTTGAATTGAAACCGGCCCATGTGTATTTGCAGCATAAGTAAAAACATAAATCAGAATCCACTTTAATTAAACACAATTGACTTGAATGCGATATTTTGCATCTGGCATACTTTATAACTTCTCGCTAGAAAACCGAATTCAAAACAGCTACACATTTTCTCTGCACTTACATTTTTCAACATACGTGTGTGTTTTGAAGTATGTTCCATTGAAAGTAATATAAAGCCGGTCTGACTTCAAAACGTGCCCACACGTATTTTACATTGAAAGTATATAAGGCCGGTCTAAATTCAAAACGGTGCACGTGTAACTTCTCGCTAGAAAACCGAATTCAAAACAGCTACACATTTTTCTCTGCACTTACATTTTTCAACATACGTGTGTGTGTGTTTTGAAGTATGTATGTTCCATTGAAAGTAATATAAAGCCAGTCTGACTTCAAAACGTGCCCACAAGTATTTTACATTTGAAAGTATAATATTACTTGGTATAGTATAGTATAATATTACTTTGACATTATACATACTTTTCATTTAAATATACTCTCAGTTCCTTTTTTAGTGATTTCATATTTTTGAAGATCTTACGTTCTTGTGGTAATTCGTTTAGCAACTTTGGTACCAAAAAGTGTAAGTATTTCTCACAGTATTTATTTTTAGTCTTCGGCACTATGTATTTATTTTGTCTTAGACGATATTTGCTGTTTTGTAATTTTTGATAAGAATCGCTGAAAAAGTTGTCAATTATAATTTTATAATAAAACAATCCTCTGGCAGATAGTAAGTTATTATTAAGTAATGCATTTTTAAACATGAAGTTGCTATTGTCCTTGTCTACCATTTTTAACAATTTCTTTTGCAGTAAGTGAATTTTAGAAATGTAAGTATCACTTGCAAATCCCCAACCCTCTAATCCGTATCTAATTAACGACTCAGCCAGTGCTACATAAATAATTTTTTTTACTTTTAGTGGTACAATTTCCGAGATATAGTACAATTTTACCAATATAGCTTTAAGTTTATTACAAACAATATTAATATGAACATCCCAACGAAAATAGTTGTCTACCATTATTCCTAAGTACTTGTAACAAGTAGTATTTGATAATTTTTTGCATTCCTCGTGACATTTACGTAAACTCATTTGTCTTAGTTCTAAACATTTGCATGAATGCAATACTATGTTTGGATTTCTTTCCCTTTTCATATACGGTGAGGTTATAAACATAACCTGTGTTTTTTGCGCATTTATTATTAAGCGATGGTCATGAGACCACATTCATAGTTTGTTTGTATCTACTTGTAGCTGTTTTTCAGCTATTTCAAATGATTTGTGACACGATATTATTAATATGTCATCCGCGAACATGAATACCGTACTGTTTTGTGCAACCTTCGGTATATCATTTATATATAAAATGAAAAGCAATGGTCCTAGAATAGACACCTGTGGCACACCAATATCAAGATCTTTTTCGTCACTTAATGTATCCTTAATTTTTACTACAAATTTTCTTTTTTCTAGGTAGCTTTCAAACAAGAGAATTGCTGATTCCGAAAACCCTATCTGTTTCATTTTATTTATGAGTATTTTATGATCTATTGTTTCAAATGCCTTTGAAAAATCAATAAACAAGCACAAAATATTAATATTATTATGTAGGTTATTATACACTATGTCAGGAAATTTTGATAATAATTTATTAACACCCCGTCCCTTAAGGAATCCATATTGTTCCTTAACGATTATATTATTGTCCTTTATGTAACTATTTAGTTTCTGAGCAATATGCTTTTCAAATATTTTTTCTATGATTGGTAAAAGTGAGATTGGTCTGTAATTCGAAAAATCTGAGTAACTTCCACTTTTGTGTATTGGTCTAACTATTGCTATTTTAAATCTTTCCGGAACTTTACCTTTAGTTATAATTAAATTAATAAGGGCTTGTATTAATTTACAAATTTTATTTTTTAAGAAAATTATATCCTTTGGTCTAATATTATCAATACCTGGGAACTTTCTTATTTTAAAATTTTCAATTTCTTTTTCTATAAAGTTCATTTCTACTAATTCAATATCAAAAGTATCCCTTATAGTTTCATTTTCTGTCAGATCATTACTCAACTTATTGGAACACACGTGTTTAATTGCGCTAACATTATTGAAAAACGTATTAGCAAATTGATTTGCAATTAATTTATCATTTTTATTCGGAAAGTGCTCTTTAATTATTTGATCTAATTTTTTTTGTTCCTTGTTTTTTATTAACTGATTTATTGTAAACCACATTTGTTTTATGTTATTGACTGTCGTATTAAACTTGTTTACATAGAACTGTTTTTTTCCTTTTTAATTTATGCATTTATCCAATTTTTATATTTCGTGTAATTTACCCTATCATTTTCTAATCTTGAGGTTCGCCATTTCATAAACAAATGATCCCTTTTTATTATTAAATCTAATAAGAATCTAGACATCCACGGCTTTCTAAAATCTATGATTTCCGTCCGTCTTATGGTTTGTATCTGTCTTACAGTCTGAGAGTTTTTATACACTTGATGAAATTTGTTAATGATATTATTATACCATTTATCTGGCTCATTATTCATCAAACACGTCCGAAAATCTATACTACTTAAGTACTTTTTAACCATTTTCTCATCTAAAACAATTTGTTGTTCTGCTTGATGTATTACTGCCGTGCTGCTGAGGAGTGTTATTGTTAATGAAATCATGTAGTGGTCTGAAATAATAATAATAATAATAATAATAATAATAGTAACAATAATAATAATAATAATAATAATAATAATAATCCTCTCATGGGTTATTACCTTGACGTGGTGAGAGTGCTTACTTCCTTCTTCGTGTTGCAGTTAACCGGCTTGCTGACTACCTGCATTGCGAAGTGGGAAAACCAAAATAACCTACATCACCTACTCACACAAACTCAGAGCACGCACACATACACTCACTATACTCTCTTCACACAGAACACGCATACGTGCATGCCCTAACCCACACGCACACAAAGCTGTACCTGTCAGCATCTTTTATCTTTCCTATCTGGAAGCTCACTAGGCTTCCGACTCTTGTTTTTCCAGGTCCCTTCTGGCTATTAGGGTATCCGAGGGCGAAGGGACCTACCATCAATCTTCTCTCAGGGGCCTGTTAGGTTCCCAAACAGGTACGAGCATGGCAAACTCGAGGTACCCGAGCTCAGCAATCGGCTGTCCTGCCCTTACATTCCCTCAGTCCCCCGAGAGCGTTTCGTTCAGGAACACCAGCCAGTAGTTTCTGGGCACATTGGGAAACTCGCCCTGGTACACAAGCCACGTGTATCAGGGTTCAGTCAAACCTGACCACTATCTTTACCCACTCCTCCCTGTATCCACATCCTAACCAGTCCACTCCATCCCATCGTTTACATATACACACACAAACACCTCACCCACACGACACTTGCATTCCATACACACAGTTTATATGTGATCCGTTTTTCTGGCTTTTGCCCTTCGGGGTCGCGGTGGGGGGTTGCATCGGTAGAGGGTACAGCTTAGAAACTGGGGGTGGCGCACCCGGGCCGCCAGGTAGGACAGGGACCCGAACCTCTTCTAACCAAAGGGGAGGCTGTCCTATCAACTGGTGTATAATCTTGCCCCCTTTAGTAGTGCTGGGTGGTGCCCAGACTGGGCCCTGCTGATGGGGGTGGGGGGCTTTGCCGAGGCCACTGCTATGCTGCCCCTGCATGGGTTCCTTGGGGGTTTGGGGAGAGAACGCGGAATCACACCATATACACATACACACACGTGTGCAAGCTAAGACACACATCAGAGCAAATCAGACATCTACACACTACACACCTATTATTTAAAAAATGGATAAGTCATACAATGATAAAGTGTTAAACGCGCCACGCATTTCACTAGAGGTCCCAGCCTCTCAATTAGATGTACCGGGTAGTGGGGCTCTGCCTGGTACGGGACGTCAGCCCTCGGTAAACGACAATGCAACCGCACTAGGAAGTCAGGCTGTACCTAGTGCGCAACTACAGCCTTTTCGCGACAACATTAGCGTTGTTAGTGTTACTGGTCATAGATCAGATGAAAGACCACCATTATACTCCTCTAAAAAAGGAGCCGGTGGGAGAGTTAAAAAAGTCATGCTTGCGGAAAGGGTGGACACAACCCCACGCTTTCTGCTTGATTAAAAAGGGGCAGCTTCGAAAAATCAGCCCCTTTTAATTGACAAAGTTGTTAGTAACGAAGTAGGCGAAGTCAAATCAATTAGGAAAACAAAAGATGGATTGCTAATAGAAACTTTGCACCGATCGCAATCGCAAAAGCTTTCTAATCTTAAAACGTTCTTCGACTTTGAAGTGGATGTGGCCACACATCCCTCATTGAACTATAGTAAAGGCGTAGTTTCATGCAAAGATTTACTTAACTGTAGCCTGGAGGAGATTAAAGAAAACTTATCAAGCCAAGGAGTTGTCGATGTCAAAAGAATAACAATTAAAGAGATGGGATCTTTCAAGACACAGCCTCTTATCTTAACGTTTAACATCCCAAAATTACCAGAACGTGTAAAAGCCGGAATCTATACATCCTTACCGGTGCGTCCATACATCCCTCTCCGGTGCGTTGTTTTAGGTGTCAACGCTTTGGACATATAACCAGCAATTGCAATAAAAACGAAATCTGCGCTTGCGGTAGTCCCCCTCATGAAGGAAGGTGTGAGGCACCTCTCTACTGTATCAACTGTCATGGAGAGCATTCAGCTCGTTCCCGGCATTGTCCTGTGTTCAAAGAAGAAATGGCAATCCAGAGACTTAGAACAATAGAGAAGATCTCTTACTTTGATGCTAAGAACCGCATTAAAGGTGCTATACCGTCTCTCAACGTTTCGTATGCACAGGTAGCCAAACCTACAAGCGTTAATGTTAAGGAGCTGATAAAAGAACTAGCCCAGAACTATCCAGTATTTGTGTATCGGTTGTAAAAGACCAATTTAGTAAACTTAGCTTCTTGAAAGCTCCTCCTACTGAAACAGGCACTCCCTCTAAATGTTCCAGCACGCCAATGGAATCTGACCCGCCCGAAGGGCGACAAACATCTTATAAACGACCTCTGGAAATTTCTCCGGAGGTCAAGCAGCAGCCACTAGCTGCTCCACATTTTGTAGCTCCCTCAAAAGAGCTATGCCTTGGTGAAGAACACGGTAATTCACCAAGACAAAATATTACCTCCGGTAAATTTATCGAGGTGAAGCACCAAAGAGCAAAAGAGGCAGACCTAGAGGTCGACCTCGAGCCATCAGTATAGACAGGTTATCCAATTCATCTTGCGCATCGATTTAGAATTGTTTCTACTAAAGGCCATACATAAAGCCGCTTTCCATCCCTAAGTAACACTTTCTCAATGGACACTATTCTCCAGTGGAATTTGAACGGATGTATTTCACATTTAAATGAACTTAAACTCATATTGGCCAAAGAGTCTCCGATATGTATTTGTTTACAAGAAACTCATTTCAAACCTGCAGATTGCTTCAATCTACGGGGATTTAATATCTATCGCTGTGACGCGGTACCACATAGAAGAGCTAAAGATGGAGTAGCTATTTTAATCAAGAACGAAGTTGCAGCTTTGCACATTCCACTAATCACAACCCTACAAGCAGTTGCCGTTCAAATCTTACACCCAGTTAAATTCACAGTTTGCAATATCTATTTTCCTGATTCGCACTGGTCGGTCAATAACTTAAACAACCTTCTCACACAACTGCCAAAACCGTTCCTCATCGTAGGAGACTTCAATGCTCACAACCCGCTGTGGGGATCTACACGGACCGATGCATCAGGGAGAGCTATTGAGCGGGTTATAGTAGACAATGACCTCATTATCCTAAACTCAGGGGAAGGAACGCATATAAATTCACGTTCATCTAACCTTACGCCCATAGATTTGTCTATATGTTCACCCCAAATAGGTCATTACCTGTCTTGGAGAACCTTAAAACAATATGTCTTTTCAGACCATCTTCCAATCTGTATCGATATTCCCAACATCTCATATAAACCCTCCACTGAACGCTGGTGCTATGCTAAAGCCGATTGGAGTAAGTTTTCTAGTCTTATAGCACCCTTTGAACCGCATGAGGATATTCAGGAATCTGTAAATCATATTACGGCAACAATGCTGTCCGCTGCTAGGCAAACGATCCCCATTGTCTCTAATAACACTAAAAACTCGGTGCCTTGGTGGAACGACGAAATTAAAAAGGCAATACATGAAAAGAAAGCTGCGCTGAATTCCTTTAAACGTAATCCCATCCACAGCAACCTTGTCACCTTTAAACGCCTACGTGCTATAGCTAAACGTAAAATAATTTTAGCTAAGAAGAAAAGCTGGGAGGAATATGTCGCTAAGCTGTCCGTCAATACTCCCATATCAGATGTATGGAGAAATATCAGAAATATTCTTGGGAAAAGTTTCCACTAGTATCCCCGGTGTTAATAGATAACACTCAAACCATTGTGGGAAACGAGAGCATATCAAGTTTACTTGCCTCGCGCTTTCAAGATGAGAGTAGTAACGACAGTTATAGTCTAGCCTTTTGGCCAAAAAGTGGGCACAAGAGGGTCCCTAGATTTCAACGACATTCACTCATCAGCATATAACAATGATATAACAATGACCGAACTTGAATACATTCTACAACAAACTAAAAATTGCGCCCCAGGACCTGATATGATCACATACCAAATGATACAAAATCTACCTATCTCAAACAAGATATCACTACTAAAACTATACAACAACATTTGGAAAACCGGTACCTTACCTGACTCCTGGCGAGAAGCTATCATAATTCCTCTACTAAAGCCATATAAAGACCCAAAAGCCCTAACAGCTATAGGCCAATTTCGTTAACGAGTTGCTTAAGCAAGATCTTAGAAAAATCGTTAATTCGCGGTTAGTGTGGTATCTTGAAACAAACAATTTATTGTACCCATCCCAGGTAGGTTTTCGTAAGTTTCGATCTACCACAGATCAACTAGCCGTACTAGAAGCAAACATCTTGAATAGTTTTGCAATACGACAGCATCTTGTAGTTGTTACGTTTGACATTGAAAAAGCCTACGACCGTACTTGGCGATACATCATAATGCTCACCCTACACAAATGGGGCTTTAGAGGTCGTCTACCCCAATTTATTCAAAATTTTATGACGAACAGATCATTCAGGGTTAGAGTTGGAAGCCATTTATCTAAGCCACATCCTCTAGACAACGGTGTACCACAAGGGTCCACATTAAGCGTTACACTATTTGCAGTTGCTGTTGATGCACTTCTGCGAACAATCCCCGAAAATGTTGGCAGATCAATGTACGTAGACGATCTTATTATATTCTATTCGGCAAACTTGATGAGCGAAATTCAACAAGTGCTCCAAAATGCCATCGATAAACTAGTATCAAAAGCAAATAATATAGGCTTCACTTTTGCTGCCAGTAAATCACACTATGTACATTTCTGCAGACTTCGACATCAGCATGATGATCCCATTCTATCAATTCAAGGCAACAACTTAAAGGGTGCGGATTGCGTCAAGCTCCTTGGGGTCACATTTGATCGGAAGCTGACATGGAAACCTCATATAAATGATTTAGTCAATCGCTGTCGCAAGGCCTTAAACCCTCTTCGCTGCCTATCTAATCTTAATTGGGGCGCAGACAGAGACATTTTGTTAAATATGTATAAAGCTCTAGTACTGACTAAAATGGACTACGGAAGTGTTGTGTATGCGTCTGCCCGGAAAAGCCACTTACGTACATTGGACTCAATTCAGGGACAAGCAATCCGTCTAGCAACAGGTGCCTTTAGAACATCGCCATATGTACTGCTTTGCTGCGAAGCTAACCTTCTGCCGTTAGATCTACGTCGACAAAAGCTATGTTTGAGCTACAGCATAAAATTGTGTTCCCAAGCACTCCATCCTGTCCGACCACTTATTTTCTCTCCAGAACTTTTACAACTGTTCTCTACGCAGCAGACCAGATCAAGACCACTCGGAGTGAGATGTCATGAAATGTTGTCAGCATTTAATCTGGATATCCTCTTTATACCCAACATCATACATAGAAGTAGCTCCATGGACAGCTACACCTACACAAATTCGACTTGACTGTACTAAACTTTTGAAAAGCGATACACCTCCATCACTCTTTATCACTACATTCAACTGCATCATTTCAGAATATCCTCTGCATACATTATATATACGGATGGGTCAAAACTAATAACGGTGTAGGTAGCTCAATTGCTGTATCAGGAACAGCTCATTCCTGGACGTTAAATAAATGCGCTAGTATATATACGGCAGAACTATATGCAATATGGCAAGCATTGCGCTTTGCCGAAACATGCCCCTATAAATCAATTTTAATTTGCTCAGACTCCTTAAGTGCTATATTATCTCTTCGTATGCCCTATAGTTTTCACCCAATTATCAATCATATACTGTCACTATTAAACTGGTTAGAATTGAACGACAAACATGTTGTGCTAATATGGTGTCCAAGCCATGTAGGGATTTACGGTAATGAAATGGCAGATAAAGCTGCACACGCTGCAGCTGAAAACAATGCTATAGACATGTCAACCATTACAACAGAAGACTTCATTACAGTAATTAAAGAAAAATACAAACGGCATGGCACAATCGTTGGGATGATAGGTGCAGTGCCTTACATGCAACCCGTATAACAAAGTCAGCGAGTGAAGAGCTAACTAGAAGAGATACCGTTGTTCTCATCCGTTTAAAAACAGGGCACACAAATTTGACCAAGCAGTACTTACTTCGAGGTAACCAAAGAACTACATGCACAAGCTGCAACGTGCCTCTCACGGTTGAACACCTACTTCTAAACTGCCGACAATATCAACAACAACGACTACAATACAACATCGCGCACACACTCCGAGAATGTTTTGAAGGAAGTACAAGTGCATCAAGGAATTTACTGCAATTTGTAAAAGCTATCAACCTGTATAGACACATTTGAAATGTTTTTCACCTGCAACAAAAATATATCCAAACTGTCCCGAAACCCGTTTTTGACACGTGACCTGTTGCTATACTATTTGAAGATAAAATATTAAATATAGAGTAATACAGCTAATGACCCAGTAGTTGATGCTGTATAATGAAAAAAAAAAAAAAAAAAAAAATAATAATAATAATAATAATAATAATAATAATAATTTTCAAATTTCAATTTCGATTTCGATTTCGATTTCGATTTCGATTTCGATTTCGATTTCGATTTCGATTTCGATTTCGATTTCGATTTCGATTTCGATTTCGATTTCGATTTCGATTTCGATTTCGATTTCGATTTCGATTTCGATTTCGATCTCGATTTCGATTTCGATTTCGATTTCGATTTCGATTTCGATTTCGATTTCGATTTCGATTTCGATTTCGATTTCGATTTCGATTTCGATTTCGATTTCGATTTCGATCTCGATCTCGATCTCGATCTCGATCTCGATCTCGATCTCGATCTCGATCTCGATCTCGATCTCGATTCGATTTCGATTTCGATTTCGATTTCGATTTCGATTTCGATTTCGATTTCGATTTCGATTTCGATTTCGATTCGATTTCGATTCGATCTCGATCGATTCGATTCTCGATTCGATCTCGATCGATTCTCCGATTTCGATTCGATTCGATTTCGATTTCGATCTTCGATTTCGATCTCGATTTCGATTCGATTTCGATTTCGATTTCGATTTCGATTTCGATTTCGATTTCGATTTCGATTTCGATTTCGATTTCGATTTCGATTTCGATTTCGATTTCGATTTCGATTTCGATTTCGATTTCGATTTCGATTTCGATTTCGATTTCGATTTCGATTTCGATTTCGATTTCGATTTCGATTTCGATTTCGATTTCGATTTCGATTTCGATTTCGATTTCGATTTCGATTTCGATTTCGATCGATTCGATTTCGATTTCGATTTCCATTTCGATTTCGATTTCGATTTCGATTTCGATTTCGATTTCGATTTCGATTTCGATTTCGATTTCGATTTCGATTTCGATTTCGATTTCAATTTCGATTTCAATTTCAAATGCAATTTCAAATGCAATTTCAATTTCAATTTCAATTTCAATTTCAATTTCAATTTCAATTTCAATTTCAATTTCAATTTCAATTTCAATTTCAATTTCAATTTCAATTTCAATTTCAATTTCAATTTCAAATGCAATTTCAAATGCAATTTCAATTTCAATTTCAATTTCAATTTCAATTTCAATTTCAATTTCAATTTCAATTTCAATTTCAATTTCAATTTCAATTTCAATTTCAATTTCAATTTCAATTTCAATTTCAATTTCAATTTCAATTTCAATTTCAATTTCAATTTCAATTTCAATTTCAATTTCAATTTATTAACAAGTTTGTTCTCTTTTCACCATAAGCTAACTCCATGAGTTGCTTGACATGGTGTTAAAACTATGTATATACATTCGTTATAATCTAGAATATTTCAAAAAGTATATAAAATAATTAATTAATAATACATAATATATTTGTTATATGAACTAAATATCACTTAGTAAACGAATGGTCTTCTTTTATTATATAGTATATTTTTAGAACTTTCTGCGTATAGTCCTTGTTCTGACTCAACTCTCTCTTTATTACAATTTTCCACATTCAGTTCTCCTGCATTTCTTTGTTATTTATTATCCATTTGGCATACAAATTTACAATTGCCTTTTTTTATAATTTTTAGTAGAAACATTTCAGGATTTTAATTTTGTGTAACTTGACAAGCTTCATATGCTTCGTTAAATTTGTTTATAATGCTATTGTACAATGTATTAGAATTTTTATGTTCGCTTAGCTGTTGAACGTTTATATCGGATAATTTAACTTTAATTAGACGTTCGTTAAAAATTTTTTTCCTGTTTGTACATGTTGTTCTATTAACTTCTGTTTGAAAAGTTAGTTGGGCTGCGGTCATGTAGTGATCTGATATTTTCGACTGTATCACAGCAGAATTAATGTGTTTGTACTTTCCTCGTACATAAATATGATCAATAATAATAATAATAATAATAATAATAACACACACACACACACACACACACACACACACACACACACACACATTCACACACACACATACACACATACACACATACACATACACACATACACACACACGGGACCTACATTTTACATCTCATTCGAACGGGCGCGTATTTTTGTGAAAAATGGTCACCTAACGTTTTTCAAGCGGACCGTGTCGGGATTTGAATCCGGGACATTTGACATAGTAGTCACACGCATAGCAACTCGGTCTCGGAGACGCCTTATCTTCTGTACATTATAATGTGAATAAGGACAGCTATGCTTGCAGCCACGTCCCCAATGCTTCACCCGAAGGTACTACATTGGGTTTAAACCCAAAATTAAATGTGCTCCAGTGTTCAAATCCGGAGATAAATTTAAAACTGTTAACTATAGACCAATTTCCATACTACCCACAGTCAGTAAAGTGTTTGAGACAATTATTTATAATGAATTATTCTTTCTCGTTAAAAATCGAATAATTAACCAGCAGCACGGTTTCTAGAGCGGCAGGTCGGTTGATACAAATCTTATACCTTATGTTCACTACATTTCGGAATGTTTAGATAACCTTGTACAAGTTGACGTTGTGTATACCGATTTCGCAAAAGCTTTTGACAAAGTTCATCTACCAACACAAATTATGAAACTTGAAACATTTGGTTTACATGGTAACTTGCTGCGATGGCTCATTTCATATCATCAAATGGGTCTCAAATTGTTTCCATTAGAAGCTCATGTACCAATCCTATAGACGTAACACCAGGAGTGCCACAATGCTCACATTTAGGTCCTCTACTGTTTGTAATGTTTATCAATGACATATCCTCCTGTTTTACATATTCACAATTTCAATTGTATGCCGATGATTTAAAAATATATAAATCCATAGTTACCCAGAATGATTCTCTGCTTCTGCAATGTGACTTGAACAAGTTGTTTAAATACCGTGAAATAAATAAATTATTTTTAGGTTTGAACAAATGTGTTCAGATCAGTTTTAGTAAAGGCAGTAATAGTCGGTCATTTAATTATCATATTGGGAATCATAAACTCACAGTTGTTGATGAAATGCGGGACTTGGGCGTAATGATAGATTCAAAATTATCTTTTGAGCATCATGTCAATATCATCACGTCTAAAGCGCTTCACAATCTAGGTTTCATGTTTCGTATCACAGTTAGTTTCAAAAATATTTCATCCTTTAAAACTTTATATTATACTTTAGTAAGAAGTCATCTTCAGTACGTCTCTGAAGGTTGGAACCCATTTTATAAAAAGTACGTTGATCGTATTGAAAAGATACAGAAAAAATTTATTAATTGGTTTAATTTTAAATTCAATAGATCATACTATTTTCAATCTCACTTATTTAAACTAGAGCAATATGGTTTGCATAGTCTTGTTCACAGACGGATTTTGTCTGATATATATTTTCTTTACAAATTATTTAATAACTTAGTATCATCTATGGATTGCATATCATTAGTAAACTTAAATATTAAAAACTATACAACACGCACTGAAGCACTGTTTAGGATTGAAACCGCCAATGCACTTTCTCACATGAATTCGCCTTTTAATAGGTCATTAAAATCATATAATGCCTTGGCTGCAGAAGTTGATCTTTTCTTTTCTTTGCCAAAAACTTTTAAAACCTCCGTATTACTACTGCTGAATAGTTTAGATATTTAAGAAAAATATATGTTACAATGAATTACAATTAATCAAACGTTAGTTTCTATCTACCCCTGAGTTGCGTTTGTTTAGATTTAGTTTTATAGATATAATATTTCTTTTTTTCTGTGTATAGTGCTATTGTGGCGTCCTGCTATTGGAACTGTTTATCAGTTCTGTTGGTCGCCCTGTTTATGTAAATAGATAAATAAATAAATAAATGAAATCTAACTTCCAAATTAATCGATCCTAAATAAAATCTATAAACTGAAACTAAAACTAAAATTGCGATGTGAATAAATGGTATCTCTAGCGTTGATTTTGGAGTGTGTCCGGTCAACAAGACACAAGTAAAAATGAAAAGGGGAAGGATCCGTAATACCGGATAGCAGCTGCCAGCTCTGCTCACCGGAGCGACTTGAAGGGTCGTCTTAAAACTATCTAAATCTAGCTAGCTAATCTAAAAAATAGATTCAAATTTCTAAGCATTTGCCAAATATTTTAATAGGGAATTTAGCTATTTTGTCTGCTGTATAAATTTACAAAGTCGTGCTCCCAGGTCTAAGTATTTTGTTTAAGTCAATCCTGTAGTCATCCCTAACGTTCCCTATCGTTCTCTAACTGATTTATATTATAATTATAATCTTTCTTCTTATATGCTGTAACCAAAAACAGGCGGCAGAACGCCAAACAAAGTAAATCAAGCCCTAAAATAATAAAATACATGCAAAAATAAATATAAAATAAACATAAAATATAAGTATAAAATATAAATAAGAAACAAATATAATTATATAAATAGGTATCTAATAAGCATTAAGCAGTGCATAAAATAGCCAAAAGCATCACCCAATTTATTAGGTGCACTCGCATAAGAATTATGTCGGCTAGCGCTATTACACTAGAAACGTGCTTGTTCAAGATTATTGCAAAATCTGCTTGTTAATATAAATCAATGCTTATGCGAGTACAGCCACCACAATTTTATTCTTACCTCGATAAAAAGTTTTTCCAACATCCGAAGATCTGGTCGTCCGCCTACATCTATTTGTAACTCACTGCTAGGGGAGATGGATAATGCTCTGTTAATGTCCTGGTGGGCATGCACGAAAACTTATTAGTCCGGTTCGGTTCGAGGTTCGGTTCGAAAGAATATATTCCGGTTCGACATTCTGATATTTTAAACAACTAGTACGTTCAACTACGACAATTTAAACGTTTAATGTAGTTTTTATATTTAGTAGCTGCTATTTTCAAATAAACCCAACATTAATATGTTTTAGATTTTAGTAGCATAAATCATATTAATACTATTTGTCCAGGTTAGATTTTTCAATACGTACTCTCTTTAACAAAGCGTAATTACAATTAGGTTAATAGTGAAAACCACCTCTAAAATTTAGCATGTGTTAATAATTGATGAATTTTACTAATGTCATTTTACCGTGAAAGGACGATATCACACGATCTTTGCGATTACTTTTATTTTAGTTTTAGTTAGTATAAAAAAAGTATCAAGACAATAAATAAGGTGTTGCTGATTTCTTATACAGTACAAACAAAAAGCTGTTTGTCAGTTTATCTTTATTATTATTTCTTTTAAAAGACAATATCGGATGGTTCTCGGAAAGAATCGTAAATCTACCTCAAACAGTGTCATAATAAAATATAACAGTATTTATGGCACGGGCATTATGTTTGCTTATTATTTGCATTATAGTGTGTTATTTTATGTCGACATTGATTGAAAAATTTATGCCCCTATGAGTCATAAACTTCAACCATTGGTCGTGAGAGAAAGTTTGGGGTCATTCTTTTGGAGTATCGGCTACTTCTAAGGACGTTGGTAATGGCGACAATAAATAAACCGTAAATAATATCGTACCATGCGTTTTGTAACACCATTTGTTGAGCGATTATGTACAAAAAAAACGAGATTAGTTTTTGCTACAAGGTCACATTTTTTAATATTAATAGAGAGCTGGTTTTCATATAAAAGTAAAAAATTCAAAATGATGGATTAGTAATACATACTTAATTAAAAATTAAATTGTTTCGTTTATTCTGAAACTTCTGTAGTCTCTTGACCGTGACCTCGGCTTGTATATGTTTAAGATGGTTTTCAACACGACTTCTGTTCATTAAATAAAATAAACTTGTTTTTAAAACCAAATTTTCAAAATTATTTCGAGTTTCTCCAATATCTAATACTAGTTATAAACAAACAACAATTTGAAATAAGGAGCATTAAACAAATCGAACTAATCTAGAATTTTTTGATCTACAAACGTGGCTCGATGACAAAATTTATTAGATATGTATCACTAATACCTATTAGATTATTTACCTATTGCCTTAAAACTCAATCATGTACATTAGAAAATCGTTCTAATTCTTATATGCTTGCTACTAGAGATTTTTAAAATGTGCGTTTGGGAGAAATTAAGATTGACATGTTTTTAGTGAAAATTAAATTTTTAAACTGAATTTTTATTTAAAAAATCGAACCTTTCGAACCGAACCGGACCGAACCTTGAGCTAGGTTCGGTTCGGTTTGAAAAATTTGCCGGTTCGGTTCGAGGTTCGGATCGAAAATAAAATGTTCGGTTCGGTTCGGTTCGGTTCGAAAAATTGAACCGAACCTCGAACCGAACCTGTTCGGTTCGTGTCCATCCCTGATGGTTATCTAAACTCGCCTATACACAAAACGGTGTATTTTAATAATTTGTCATATTTCACCATACTTCGCGGTGAGTTTTGGGCGTGAGTCGTAAAAAGGAGACAAAAAGTAGCGGTATAACTATAATCAAAGCTTCTGACTGGTAAAAAAATACTGAAAAAGTCGAGGAGCAACCGAACTAAACCACTCAGTGATTACATTTTCAAAAATTAGACTATCACATTCAACCCTCCCTGTAAACCCCAGCGCAAATGACAAAGTTTTTAAATACACTTACCCCGAGATCTACGTGAGCGTTGATGACCTCAGGTGCGGTTCTTTCTGCTATTGTCCTGTCGTGGGTTGCTGCACCAACTCCGGTTGGTAGTGCTTTACTGACGAGATGGTAGTGATGGGGTAAAAAGGTTGGAACGGAAATGCACTCGCGCCAGTACCACCCGATAATGGTGCGATGTCTCGGAATTTGGTGCGATAAGTCTGGAGTAAAGCGGCGATCCTTGTCTTAAATGTCTCTCCTCTCCAAACGAAATTGACATACTTCCGCTTGCGCTCGTTGGAAGATGAACTTCTTCTCACAACAGAACCCTACTTCAGCGCTTACGATTGCAAAGATAAGCAACTGACATCAAGACCCGTGTGAACGTTATTAATCCCGGGGTTTCACAGCGTCAACAAAATTGCACTATTCAACGAGGACTTTTCCGAATTCTAAAAAAGACCCTAACACTAAATTAATCAACCTAACTTTTAGTTGTAAAATAAAGCGTAACAACTTCCCGAATTGAAAAGTAGCTGATTATAAATACGGGTTAAACGTTAAAGAATTTCTGATTAACCGTTATAAGTTTATTTGGTGTATAAAAAACCGCAAACGTTTTGATCAGAAACTTTTGTCAAATTTCCACCAACCATTTACCTTAAAAATTTTTGTTAAATATACATTCAAAAATTGTAATTACCTTAAGACTGTCTGAAGAAGATAAATGTGACATAAGTATCGATCAAACATTTTCTGTTTATTGAACACCTAATGTTTCTATAAACGGTTTCCCAGAAATGATTTTTGTATATTCACCTGTATTTATATAGCAATTTCTAATTTGGGAAGTCTAATTTTTGAAAATTTAATAATTTCAAGCACATGCACCAGATTTTGTTCGGTGGTAGTCAACTTTTTTTTCATATTTTCTTTAATTTGCGCGTGCGTTAACAGATTATCGACTTTTTCTGTCTAGGATACTTATGTATCCAGAAATACACAGTATAAGTTTAACATGTATTGCTACCTTTTGCCATTTTTTCTTACGACTCTATTCTAAAACTTTTTGCGAGCGGTGAAACGCGCCAAATGGAAAAGAAATACGTCGTTTTGTGTACATTCTTAAATAAGCAAAATTTAAATTGCAAGTAAATGTAAAAAAAAGAGCAGTGCCATTGCTTATATTACAATAAGTTATGAAGAATTCAGTTCTTATGATTTGACTGTTTTATTCGCAGGGCAAAGTAACCACCATTATGTACACCAATCCGTCTAGGTTCATAGACCTAACAGTATAAAGTCTATGTCAGGGTCCTACTAATTAACATTGAAAAATTGAAAAATGTAAGTTTTTATATCGATTTATGCAAATTGTCAAAAGATTGCAAAATGTTAAAGTTTATTTAAACCTATTAAGGTGAAGAACGTCAAGTAGCGTGTTTGAGATTGCTTTTCTTAATATCTGAATTTCTGAGGTAACTGACTAGGAAGTTTAAAGTAATCTTAATTCTATACTAGATTTATTTATTCGAATTTTTGATGTTTATGATTTTAACTAATAAACTTTAGTTATTAACCAATTAAAGTTGATTATTGGTGTGTTGCACTAAAAAACGTACACATGCTACCAGTAAAGTGTATTTCGTAAAAATTTGTGTCACTCCAAACGAAAACCTCAAATGTTAGTAACTTATTAGTACGATATCTTATATGATTAAAAGTTGCTAGGCTTACTTGCTATCAATACTTTTCGTAATAATAGATGGCAGCCGTACCTATGCTTTCATATTAAAAGTTGTGTTACGGACTATTCTGAAAATAATTGTATTTGAATAACATAGAATATTTTACTTACGTTCGCATGTTAGCTATATTTTAAGAGATCAAAGCTTTCCAGTATTTTGTAAACTGGGTTGTTTATCAAACTTCACACTATTGTTTCCTCAAAGTTATTTAAACTCTATGTAGAGTGAACAATCGTGCTCTGTTAATCCTATTCCGACTAAATTTTGTACTTCCATCTTCAGCATAAACGCCAATTCAGCCTCCAACCCTTACCCTCGTCAATCAACAAAGCAAACATTTCATCAGGGAATCTCACAACGACTCATGATTAAGTTCTGAATTTCCAACGTCCTGTAAACTTTTTGTTCACTTAAGCTTTAGAGAGATTTGTTCAAATTCGTAAACAATATTCGTATGCTTTGCTTTAGGATTATATTGATTGTAAAATTACAGTTACTAACTTCATTTTATAATGAGACTATGAACGCTACGGCAAACTCACGTTATCTAGTGTTATTGAACTAACAACTAGTATTGATTATAGTATTGTATATTTTATTGTAACAATACGTGTCTTTCAATCTTAGTGCATGTATTTGTGGACGAGTTTGAAGCTTCTTAGAAGCGTATATGCTACTGATATACACAGAACCTCTTTTGGGCATACCAATAACTAGATTAATATAAAAAAGTTTCACTAAGTTTTTAAGATATGATTCAAGTCGCTTTTTTCTGGACAAGTAAATCTCTCACAAATAGCGACGCACTTAGAAATGTTCATATAACTATGCAATTTGTTCACCAAAGTTGAAATACATTTTATAGGATGATGCTGGTCATTACTTTAAAAGCTTTAAAGGCTTTTATTAGTTTCCAAAAAACTATTGCGCCAAATAGTTATTATAGAACTTGTGGTAGCTTAATATATGTTTAAATTATGCAACGAAATTCACATAAAGATTAAATGACAATGGCCTGAGCAACTTGGTATCATATTCATGCATTAAGAAGATACCTTTGTAGCTTTAACACAATTGCTGAATATGTGGTGGAGAGGAGCTACGAGACCATATGATATTTATGTTAATCAACACGCTACTTTATTTATAAGAAATAGTTAACAAATAATATAAGCGTCCTACACCTTCTCATATTAATAGGTCCCATAAAATTCTCTATCTCCAAATCAATTTTAATAGATAGGCTTATTACGTAAGATAATTTTAGGTCTACTAGCTAAGACTGCTTGTAGACTGTAATGCACCAACAACAAGAAAGTGGTGTCAAATACTTCAAAATAATTAGAATGTTGGGTATACATTATTTCTAGGGCACCCATTTCCTTTATGCACTCATTTTTAAATCTTCTCTTAGTTTATCTGTGTTTTATGCTGTTTAGTTTTCTAGTTGCTTAATTAAGCTGTGATTACTGCTTTATTATCAGGATTGTGGTAGAGGAAGGTCCATTTTTAGAAGTTATTTGGTTGATTTTAGCACAAATTAAGAAAGATCGCCAAACGGCTTATGTATTTTGGAACTAAAAAGCTATGCTTTTGAGAATGGGCAATATGAGCTGAAGCAGTAAGTTGCACCTCTGACTGCATTAAACTTCATCTTAATATTAGGGTTAGGATATCTTTGAATCCAGTACAGGGAAGCTTTTTTCCCATCTTAATTGTAATTAACCTACTACGTGTAAAGTTTCATGATCCTAATTTTCCATGAACCAGATTTTAATAACCCGATAATTTATTGCCTATATTCCGCATAAGCACGCATTTCCCAAGGAAAGAAATGTGATGTCGTTAGTTATGGAAAGCGTGGTATGGTGGGATACAAATAGGCTCATGGGAAGAACGCATTCCAAAACAAAGAATTTGACTTTACGCCGCCGATCGAACAGTATCGAGCGCAGATGCGGTTAAGTTTCGGCGAAGTGATTCCTTCCTGTCCTCGTACCTCTTCCTTAATTACCTAAAAAACATTATGTGTTCCAAAAAAAATGTAAGTGTACTCATTTTGGCTATAGAACTTAAATTAAAAGAAACTACTCCAACGCTACTGTTAAAAGTTTTCCTTAATTTGTAAATCTTGTTCAACTAAAGGTAGTATTAGAAGCTAGTTTTGTATTCCAGTCCTTCTTAAACTTGGGCTCTTGGAACTACTTGCTGCAAGAGTAATACGCATCGGAAGTTCAAGCGGATAACTTAACAATTGCTTAAGGGCGTATTGCGTCTTGGCTTACTCCGTGCGCGGAAATGCTGAGATGCTGACCTTTGTACTATATTTTGCTAATTATGTAATTAAATGTTCTATATTAATTTCACTTTTGTAGTTATTTCTATAACCATTGAAAGAATGAGCAACTGATTCTAAAATCGTGTATGTAAGTGCCCTGAAATGGCTGTGCTGGTTCTGTTTTCAAAACAGAAACAGTGTTGCATTTTACATCAATTTAATCACGATAAACCCACTGGTCCTTCAAGCCGGATGTGCTTAGTGAAGAAACAATAGCTTGTTTATAAACGGAAATAAGTATCCTGACAGAACTGTACGTAAAAAAAGCAATGCAAGAGCTCCAAACTTTGGTGTTGGTGGAATGGTTGAAAGCTTCAAACTTCGGTGTTGTGTTAATGTTTACCGGTAGTACAACGTGGAATGGTTGATGTTTGCTGAATAGCTGAACGTAACCGTTTCTAGATTCTACACCTGGCTGGCTGCATTCCTAGTGATGCGAGATTAAGAAATGAAAAGGCTAATTCCTTCTCAAAATACAAAACTTTAAGCATCACATGTTTTCGGTGTGCTTTTAAAATAATTTAAATTAAAACAAGAATTTTATATAATTAGAGACAATTACGACAGACTGAAAGAATCAATGGACACAGCCAAATTCGGAAAAGAGTATGCGATAGAAATGCTTAATTAGAAAAGCATAATGGAAAATATCATAAAGAACACAAACGATAAATTCAATCGATTAATACCAACAGACTAAACCACAAGACAGAAAAGAGGAATTATTAACGGATTAGGAAATATTATAAAGGCTATCACAGGTAATTTAGACAACCACTATGACGAACAATACTACAATGCAATACGAGAATTGATTGACAACCAGCATGATATAAAAGCTATTGTCAAAAACCAAATTTCCTTAACCCAATCAACCGTAGTAAAATTTAAAGATACACCACGAAAATTAGTAAAGAACCAAGACAGTTACAACAAACAGAATACTAACTCTTGAATGTAATATGCAAACCACAATGTTAAGGAATGCGAGATTTAATAAGATTTAGCACGATATTCAATCAACTGATATCGAACCCCACTGTAATGCAACAAATTTTAGCTACATTAGAAAATACCGTAACATTTGCTCAATTAAATACATTACATGTTAGTATAACAGAACAACTTGATTTATTGAAGGAATTATTAGAAATTAAATCACTTATAACTCATAGTAAACTACCCTTTGAAGTAACAGAGTCTAACATACTTATATTTAAAAAGCCATAGTGAAAAGTTATGTAAGGAACAATGAAATTACGTTTTTAATAAAAATTCTCATTGTAGAGATTAAGAATTACAATTATTATAATTTATTTGCTTTCCCTACGAAAGTTACTAGCCAATATCAAGTTATTATCCCTAAAACCAAATTCCTTTCCCTAAATGAACTTAGAATTGATTCACAAATGAAAAATGCAAAGAAGTAGCACCCAGCCAATACTTATGTCAATCATTAACGACAACAGCTATTCAAACAGATAGCCCTTGTGAAGTACAATTATTACGATTCTCTAATGAGTACGAGAATTGTGTGTCGAAACCAGTACAAATTACAGATATAAAAATTCAAAAAGTTACGGACAATAAATGGATTGCTGTAATTCCCCAAGAAGTAATAGAAACCGCCAATTGCAATCAAGACGAAAGCAGTTTAGCTTTAATTGAAAGCAAAGTGATCACCATATAGGAAGATCACTATTAAAAAGTAGAATTAGACGAGTATATCAAAACCCAACGGCGACGAAGGAATTTGCAAATCTACCAAAACTACCGTTCAAGACTCCTCAAACCGAAGACAACAAAATCATCAAAAAAGCCAATGCAACTAGAACATCTAGACCTAGACGATCTCGACCACTCCGTAAAATTAATGGACACTTATAAGCAACACATAAGTGAGTTAAAAGTGCCAAAGTTACATTACGACAATATAAGTGTGTGGACAATTTTATTGATCATTGTAATAATTAAATTAACCGTATATTTATCGAATAAAATGTACCTTAGATATAATAACAAAGAAACAAATGTGAACAAAGAAATTACAAATGAAACTTCAGGGACAAGGAGTTTTGAAAATTAAGTACAACCCTTAATTTCCATCAAAGTCAGGAGGGGTTACATACCCCCCAATTAATGTGTATACGAATTTAAATATAATGATTAAGTTTTAAGAAATAGAATGTTACATTGTATAATTGAAACACACATTATAAAAGGTTAATAAACATTCATAATCAGACTTGAGAACAGAAGCAACTACTTTGTATTTCAGAAGCAACATGATACTGCAGGTGCAGTTCACAATGAACTAGATGGAAGCAATTGTTATAACTAAGATTACTAAAAAGTAATACATTGTATTTATCAAGAGGTAGCAGATCTGCACTTCCCAAAAGATGATTCAAAAGCAGCGATTGCATAAATACCCTGAGGAGTCCCTGATGGCCAGTCAGTCTCGAACTTCATAACTTTAGCATTGTTGGTTGTTCAAGCTAGTCACCATAATTAGTAATTATTAATTTTGATTTATTGTTAATTAAAATTAAGACGTTAATAAATATAACGTACAAACTATTAAACCATTTATTATAAAATTAGTGTATAAAAATAAATTTAATAGAAGTGTTTTTGGAAGAAAAACTTTTTAAAAAGATGCTCCCAAAAGCCCAAAACCTATCTAGCGTCCCATTTGTATTGTGTAGACAAATGTCTCTCTTTTTTGCAGGTTCCTCTAGCCATGCCATGTTTTTTTTTTACTTTGGGTAAACATTTCACTTCAGTTAGCGTATTGTGGCCAATTAACCCTCAGAAAAAGTAAATAATTGCTTACGAAAGTTGTAATGAAGTAGTTTAAAAAATTACTATCGAGCGCGGCTGCTAAAAATAGATAATCTATATCTATATAAGATCCACTAGGTTGAATCTCTCTGCCAAAAGCTTCTGTCAATAAACTTATTGTTACGGATTTACACATCTTTCCAAATTCAGCTGCTTTGGAATAGAAAGTGGTAGATGTCAAAATAGTCCTTACCAAGTTATGGCATGTGGTGCCAACCCTTTGCTTGATTACATTTCTACTGTTGGAAGCTGTCAATCGATTTATTTGATGAATTTGGTAATAGGGGTTGTTGAACTGGTTTACAGTGCTAGCCGCGATACCGTTAACTTGCTTTGTAGTTTCCTACAATAATTGTCATTGGTTGGATTTATTTGTTTACTGTTTACGACACTAATACTTTGTCGAATTTAAATATATGTTTCGTTCATCACTAACTTGTCCACAATTCTCATGCGTATTGATTTTCAAAAGTGTTAGTATAGTAAAGAGATAAGTTGTATTAAGTTCAGTGTTACGTCAGAGCGTTCCAAATATAAAATATGTCACTATTCAATTATTATCTCTATATACTTTTACGTTTCCAGGACAAAGTCATATTCTTGTTTTAGCACGTGTTCTTCCATATCAGGTTGAATAGCAAATGGTTCTTAATCTTTGATCTTTAGTCTTCGTTTTACGTTTGGCAGTGGTACCTTTTATCATAGGGCTTTTGACATCCCTTATAAATAGCTTTTTCCTGTTTTTAGTTTGTTTACTAATATATGCTTTGGTGTATTTACCTGGACTTTTCTTGGCAAAGTATTTCCAAAACCTCAGGTGCCATTCAAAGCTGAATAATTACCAAATTCAATCATGTTTGCTCAATGCATATGTAGTAACTTTTCTCTTTTTCTGCTTAACGTTGATAAGTAACTTCGAATATTATAGGCAGATTTCTGAATGAGATTTAGTCGTTTGCCCATACTAAATTTAAATTACGTACTAAATTACATTCATCAGATAATACTACATCAACATTATCGCAAAAATAATCTTTGAATTTGATATCTTTCCCAAAAACATGCCATGGTTCATTATTTAAATCTTCAAGTAGGTAAGACAAATCACCGTAGGCGTTCTCATATTTGCTTTTTGAGCAATGTTTTGCAACTCTTTAATTTTTGTTGCTGTCAACAATTTTCTTACAGGTACAGAAAATTGTTTTGTATCTTTTTTACGGCGTACAATCTTTAGCAGTAGTTATTGATTGGATGATTAGTACATTTAATTTTTTTGAAATTGCAGAGTAATAATACAATTTCTGATGTCTCATACAGAGTACATTAAATAGGGTAGTATTGCACTGCCCTATAAACTTCAAATATCTCCAAATTCTCTACTAAATGATTATAATCAAGGAACAATATTTTTTGCATAATATTTCACTAAAGTTTTACTCTGTGCTCACTTATGTCAGCAAATCTTGTAAACACTTGTGTCTTGTTGTATACTTAAAGACAGCACCACATTCCTAATTTCTAACTGCATCTTTGTTTTAAAAAAAGTTACAAATTCAAAATTAATGCATTTAATATACTCCGTACATACTATTTTTTCAAATTCCTTTACCTCGTTGCCATATAGAACATTTTGTTGAATTTTCACATAGACGTTCGAATCGCCATTATGTAAATCGCTTGTAACGTACCCCATGCTGGTCGATGTTTTGATTAGAACCTTCTACAATTATATCGGCTTCCATTGCTGTCGAACTTCCTTACTAATTTTTAAACAGATACGCTGATCTTCATTGTCAGGTATTCTACAAATTATGCAAAATTTATTTCAAACACCAACAAGTAAAACTTTTTTTGTCTTCTGTCCGACAATAACCGCCCAATATAAAAATTACAATATACTAATGTCACCTATCGTAGTGTGCCATTGGAATATCATTCCAGAAGCATAATCATAGTTGTTACCATAGCTCTTTTTGACCTATCCGCCATCTAGATAAACAGTTATCGAAGGGACTCCGTCATTATCTATAACACCATTTATCAATGCTATGCATTTTCCTTCTTCACCAGTTCGTTCCTTTGAAAGTATACTATCGCTCCATACTGCAGATGTTTGTTTTATTTATGCTTTATAAATTATCAATGTAAATTTTACCTGGCGCTAAGTATTCAGAATTGAGTAAAAATGGTTGTTAGTCATACACGGTATATCCAAAGCAGACAAAAATCCTTTCATGTGTGTAAAAGCACTTTCAGTCGACAAGTGTTCCACATACTGCTGCATGATTTAATTGTGCATTTTTACAGTTTCAGTGGAATATGAATATTTTTGTCACACGTATTGCCTTTTAAAAACAGTATGCTACTAAGACCATATCTTTCTTTCTTTCTCAAGCAACAAGTTACCTGCAGTGCATATACGAGCATGAGTCTCTGCAAGAAACAGTGTCCTGTGGAGGAGATAAGCGATGTCTACAGTCCTGTTGCCTTCAACTTTATATTGCAAGGATTCCTTTTCAATTGTAACTTCTTTCGCTATTATTCTATATAGAATATTATAAAATTTGAATTAACACTAGGGATTTTCATATACTCAGTGAATTCGACGCATGTGCCCCATGAGTCGGAAGGAGCATAAGAGCTATTTGGATTATGTATGTTGTTTTCATTTCAAACTGATTCTAAGTCAATCAATTCAACACCAGTTGGTAGCTGACCGGAAGCTAATGTATTGTTAGTCCTACAACTTTCTTGAAAAATAATGATTGATTAATCTAACCGGGTGTCCGAAAATAATGCGTCAATATTAGGAAGAGCGGTTCTACACAAAAAAATTAATGTCATCAAGTCCTATTACACTTTCCGATTTTTGCAAACTTATTCCTAGTGTTCTTTTGTTTTTGCGTTCTAAATTTAGCGCAGATCTCCAATGCAAAAAGCTAAAACTAACCGACGTTGAATTATAAAATTATTTCAAATTTTTTTTAATATTTCTATATATTATGATAGAAAAAGCATCCAAAGTTGTTTAACCGCACGTATGCTATATTTGTAACGTAGAATCGATGTGTTTACAGTTAAAGTACTCCGTTTTTTAAAAAATTTTGATTTTAAAAGTTGATCGATGTTCTTCTAACATTGTGTTACATTGTTGCAATTCGAATTTATTTTATTCCAAACGATTCCTCAAATAAACGGAATACTCCATTTTATTACTGTTTTCAAAAATCAAAGTATAAATCTCGCATCACCACCGGTTATCCCAAAATCGAATTTTCGAATATATTGAAAAGAATAAACATACCCTTCGTCTTCCTCTTTTATTCTATTGGCTAACTTTTTGTAAGTCGAATTGCAACAATGTGGTACAAGGGTGGAAAAACCAGAAACAATGTTCAAAATCATAACGCGTGCTAATTTCACACACATGTAGAAACACCTTCTGGGTTACTGACGCATCAAATCAGGATACGCTGAATATTTTATTACTTTAGCGCATTTACCTACTCATATGCATTCAATAGTTTTTAGTTTAGAATTTATTGATTTTGTGACTCGTATATTTTTGGCTCGCTTCGTTCTATTAGTTACACGCTTTCTTGGTTTATAAGTGCTTTTACCCATTTCGAAAGCAACAACCCTCACTATTTTCATTATTGTAATTATCTCTGAGATTTGAACTATAGGACCCATATGGGTATAATTTCGATTTTCGAATTAGTATAATTACTTACAGTGTGTATCAAATAAATTATTTGAAATGTGCTTTTGTTTGTATTATCACTCCTAAAAATGAATTGGTACTTACAACTAACGTAAATTTGTAATAGTATTCTTGTTGCTGCGCTGCTAATTTTCTATTTCGTTCTAGTAAAAATCAAATTGTTAGGAAAAATGAGTAAATACTGTACGTGTTTTTGTTGACCCTGGCATATAACTTTGCTCAAGTTACGCACCAAACTCGTACACAAAGTATGTCCAGTGTTCATTATATGGAAAGTAGTTAAGCAGCAAAACAACTATACTTGTTCGGTCAACAATAAATATGTTCCATTTACATCAACACAATTAACTAGCTTAGTTACTCTAACCTGTAACTCTTATGCCAACTGGATCAACTTTTTTTGTTAGTTCAAGAATTAATGTAAGTCACACCGATTTGGTTTTAACCGATCGACCATCACTATAGCGCAGTGATGCAAATATGACCGTGAAAGTTGCCATACAATAAGTAGCACACACCAGGAGAAGTTTATGTCTAAACTATGTAGTTAGTGATATTTCCTGCAATTTGGTTGTTTCTCATTTTTGTAAAATAAGAAATGGCCCACATATGGTGGTGCGTTTTAGCGTTAAAAATAACTATCCGTTTAAATTTATTAAAAGTTGTTCAATTAGTAGTAATAACTAAACCTACTTTTTACTTTTTCATAATCGAATACGTTCCTACGATTTATATTTCTTTCAATTAACACTCGGTGTATTTTAAAATAATATAAATGCCAATTATAATGTAACGATAAACAACAGTTACTACAGTAAAATATGCATCTTCTTACAGATAAAATGTACAATCAAACTGAATAATAAGCTAGTAATTCGTTTTATGTATACGCTGCGCTCTCCAAGGATAAGTTTTAGATGCGCGTATCTGCAAGTCTATCATGTCTTGATGATAACGTCAGTTCGTTTATCACAAGGTAATAAAATACTGATTTACAATACTCCTACTAAGCTCCACTGACTGACTGCAAAATCGTGTTTAATAGTTTTAATAAAAGAGATGCCCTCTATCGTAAAATGTGCGTCCACACAATGATATTCCCCAGTTTTAAAAGATATTAATAAAGATTTGTATGCATTGATATGCGACGATGCAAATGAACTTTGTATTTAGTTTTATAGCGAGTTTAAGTATTAGTTTTTTGTGGTTAAGTTCATACTCTCTTACTAAATTTTTGCGCTCGATACGGCGACCAACAATACCTTTTCGCGCTTAGATTAGGTGACCTAAGTATCGAGTGACTATTCGTTTCCGGTTCTTGGTATCGCAAGCATTGCTACGGTTTAAAAACAAGGTAGCGCCTACAGACATTATTTCATTGTAAGTTTTCCGTGCATGTGAGCTATCGTACAAATAACCTTTCTTTTTTTTATTTTTTATTTTTGAAGCTTTGAGATGATTGTTGGGCTTTAAGCTGCATCAAACTTCATTTTAATTTTATGATTAGGATTTGAATCCAGTACGGTAAAGCTTTTTCCCATCTTAAACGTAATTAAGCTACTACGTATAAATTTTCAAGATTCTAATTTCTCAGGAACCAAACGATAAAAGCACGATAATTTATTGCGTGTAGTACGCATAAGCATTTATTTTTTGGGGAAAGGAATGTGGCGTGGCCGTGAGAAGCGTGTTTTGGAGTGTATATAAATGGGCTTGTAATAAAGACGCATTCTAAAACGTGGGACTCGACTTTACGCCAGTAATTGAACAATATCAAACGTAGTGCGCGTTAGTTCCGCCGAAGTGATCGTTTCTTGTTCTCGTAACTTTTCTTTATTTACCTAAAAATTATCTCGTGTTACGCAAAAGTATAGGTGCAGTCACTTCGATTTCGGATTTTAGAAAGAAAAGAAACTACTCCATTGCGACCTTGATATGCTGAAACGAGCAAAAGATGCCTTCGGCTTCAGCAAATGGGCACGTGAACCCCCGGCATATTTTTATTTTGTTAACTTTACCTGTGACGACAATACTTGCAATCAAATTTGACGGCGTAATAAAGTTACGCTCATGGTTCTGTAGTGATTGACGGAACGGATAAAACGTAACAAGTAATGGGAAAGTCATTTTATGAGCAGACCAGCAAAAGAAAGAATCTTGGCGGGCCAGTGTGGTTCATGCAAAACTCTATAAGAGTTTAACTAAAATGTACGTTTAAAAACAACAATGTCAATAACATGAAAATAGCTTAACAGCCATAAAAATGCGTTATATTCTATACAGATTTCAAGAAATAAAATTATATGCTCACCGGATAGTCTGTTTCAAAATTTTAATTGAGGAAACACTTATATGAAATCAACTATAATAACTTTCTAGACGTGACATCAGTTTTCTGCTTTTCTACTCCGACAAAGACTTACCGAACTTTATTTTTTAGATATTGATGAACAAAACTACAAGTACGGTGTCACTATTGCACGGTGCATATTAGACAAAGTATGTTGCAAATATCCACGTACATTGAATGCACTGAAGTTTCAAAATCTTCGTTCAAGTTGAAATTGTTGACGGCATCTTGGTAGCTGTTAACTTTGTAACTGATTAACAAACAAGGATGGTTGTACCGTAGGACCTTCGCAATGCGTCCAGATACAATTTATAAAATCGTACTTTTCTTACATCTTGGCATAAAACTACTTGATATAACAGACAATTTGTGAAAATTAAAGTACCAGAACCTATTTTACATTCCACAAATGATCGTTTCTCATGCAAAACTTATTTTTCGATTGCTATACGCGTTCCCCACTAAACCGCCATACATTCATCTAGTGTACGAGGGATGCTATATAATAACGAGATTTTTGCTGTAAAATTTCTATTGAAAATCTATAGATATATAATTACTATCCTCTTAGTATACTCCCCCCCCCCCCTGCAATTGCTACACCCTGCGTGTCCTGCGTGCAAATTTTCCATAGTTCAAAACAGTGCTGAATATCGCCTTTAGTGAGCTCGTTTGTGACACGTACCGCTTTTTATTTTACATTCTAACAGCCTGATATTCTTGTCGTTTTAATGCAGATTTCACCTTTAGGAACAGACAAAAATCACATTGTGCCAGAACAGGCGAATAAGGCGAATGATCTAACACTGGGATTTTGTACTTGACTAGAAACATATCGACAGACAGCGCAGTGTGCAACGGTACGCTGTCTTGATAAAAAAACTCGTAACCTGTTTATCCAAAATTCTTATGTAAAATTTGCCTCACGAATTCTTTGGCAATTATTGCGATATCAGCAACCGCTTGAGCACTTACTTGACGGTCAGATCAAGTCAGTTTTCTGATATTTTAAATAATTTCGTACGTTTCTGATGTGGAAGTGCGTCCCGGACGTGCATCATCTTGAACTTACTGTAGACTAGCTTACAAGGTTTAAATCACTTTAAAACCCACGCACGAGATAAACTTTCATAACCATATATTCTTTTTAATAAAAAATGAGTTCCAATAGGGGTTTTTCATGTTTCATATGAAATTTCACAACAATTCGTTCGTCTATTGAAACGCTTATTATTTACTGGCACGACAAAAATAGATCTAATATAAACGAAGGCTACGGCCAGACTAAGAAGTCTACACATACAGAAAGTACAGCAATTGAAAAAGAGCTTTACGCTACATCGCTGTCGCTCGTATAACTTCGGTACATGAGTGGTTTGTTTTGTAGTAGCATCAGTCTTGTCATTTATTAGCCACACCTCGTATACCCGAAATTATAAAAATTGCAAAATTGTTCATGAAGAAACCTACAAGATCCAATAGGAATGGCAAGCTTTACGATTACTTCAGACACAGGTATCATATTCAAGACTAATTTACAGTCAGCATATTAGTGTATGTAGAAGTAGGATTGCACCCGGAGTACTTTTGCTCAAAGATTCAAACAAAAACATATGATTTGACATAATTTTGTATTTCGACGTAATACTGCATATTTAAGTTGTGGGTGCTTTTATAGCAGGCAGTAATTTCTGAAATTTATAAAGAATATCAAATTCTGCTATAGTTCCTTTAGTTAACGCATGCAACCCAAATTCGTCACTAATAGAGAAGGCTTTATCATCACTTCTTATAAATAACGGCAGCTCAAAAGGGTCAATATCAGTGCTTTCATTTCTCACTTCAACTGTGTCTTGTCAGGTTATTTATTTCCTCAAATATATATTCACAGTTTTTCGAGACGAACCTGCTGTTTCAAAATACATGTTCTTGTCAGAACCTAAAATATCTCCAATCTCGAATATTCGGTGTCTAATAAACTCTCCAAAAAAGCTTTATATCTATTAACAATATTGAATGCTACAATGAAACTTGAAATATAAAGCTCGTTTTTAAGGAAACTATGCCAATCTGATAAATTTTGTGACCATCTGCTTTTCCGTTTCTTCCAAATTTTGAGATTGCTTCTAAAATTGAATTTTAAGCAAAGAAGAGAGGCAGTAACAAATCTTAAACTTTCTGAAGATTCCTACGATTTCATTCCAGCTGAGACCAGTGACTTATGCTGTACAAATGTAAACAAATGCATTTCGGTTTGTACACCAAAGAAACGACAGCGTTCTATATCAACACCACCTCAAAGAATATTAACCAAGAATAAGAAGCGAGGCTCCCGGCAGATAGTTAACATTTGATGGTGGAAAGAATATCTGAGCCTGACGTGCTCCACCATTTTGTTGGAGTGCTAAGAATGGTGGTAAAATTCAAAATCACAATTTAGAAACAATGGTCTTTTTATTCATATACTCTTAATTGCAGAATTTTTTACACTTTATCAGAAAATTGTCAATTAGTGGCTACAGAAAGCCTTGCATTGAATGTGTCAGTTAGGTTTACATTATGTTGCGGAGTTCTTTCTATTCAAAGGATTTTATTCAGTATAATATCTTAACTACATAAAAATGCGCACGTAGCATGTGGCCACTGAAAATAGGATGCAACAAATGTAAAGAAGCCCAACAAAACAATTATGCTCACCTCAACATAAATAATGCTTCCTTTTATGCATACACACACGCGCGCACACACACCACACACACACACACACACACACACACACATATATATATATATATCTATATATATATATATATATATATATATATTGCTATGCTACTGGAATTATCGAGCCCCTACGTGGGCTGTTATATTATTATTGCTATGTCCCTCTAAATTATTCGCGCTCCATCATTTGAGCGACCATATTAATATTACTATGTATAAACAAGATTGTAATTATCTCCGACGTTGGGCTGTCTTATTAATATTGCTATCAATTCCCTCCAGAAACTTAACTGGATTTTATCTTGAACCAACCTTGTATACCAATAACAAAATTTGATACGTTACCGCCTTCCTTGTTATCAATTTCCTATTCAACTTGTAGCTCCTCCTTGAACTATTTAAATTATCAAATTACTCTCCTTAACTTTATCTTATGACCTCGACTAGCATTTATTTGGAATTATTAAATTCAGGTAATTCGATTTTATATAATGAAACCAATATTATTTACAGCTTTTGTAAATTATTTGAAATACACTTTTCAATTAGTTAATGTTGTAAACTTTATTTATTAAACATCATATACTATTTACTCAAAACCCAAAGTCACCAAAAAACCTATTATCTTTATAAACGAAGTGTAGAACGTTCTAAACCTGTTATCATATCACGCACTTTATACGTATTCAAATCTTTTGTTGACTTTTTCACATTCATATTATATTAAGCAAATTCAATATTCAAAATAAAAAATATAGAAAAATAAAATGTCTTATAACTAAAAATCTGACCTGGTCTATTTTCTTCACATCGACGCATCCATTTGAATAAAATTATCTTCCTCCAATTCAGGATTATATTGTCTATCCACACGCTTGAGCCATTGCATTTAAATTATTGCCATCACCCTCTGGACTACCATTATTAACTTATGCACCCCAATTTATTGTCGTTTCATTTCAGACTTATTACTTCTTATTCTCGTCAATTTCCCCAAATTTAGAATTTTATTATCATCATTTATTTTCCCTATTGCATTTCTTCTCCACGTACTCGAATATCGTAGTTTATTTTCTCCCCTTACTCGTAGATTGAATTTTCCTCCCGGACTTAGAAATCGTAGTCTATTTTCCTCCGGACTTAGAAATCGCATTATTCTTTCCCCAGACTTAGAAATCGTAGTTTGTTTCCCCTGGACTTAGAAATTGTATTATTCTTCCCCCAGACTTAGCAGCCGTTTAATCGGCAATTATAATTTTCATATTAGCACTTTTACAATTTTTCACTTTGAATTATTATTATTACGTATCACTTTATTTCATAGTGGCGCACTTCGGCCTTTGTTGAGTTGCAAACTGACTTCCTTATCACTGTACCTGCTAATATAGTATTCAGTTCCCACTCCGTCAGTGGGTATGGTCTACAAACTCGTCGCTCATTTTTAACGAATCAAATAATTACATTCAAAGTAGTTTCTGATGTAATTTTCTATGCTTCCCAATAATTGTAACCTGCTTGCAGCTGTCTTCGTTATCAACATGCGGTGTTTTGATAAATCGAATTGTTTTTCCATAAACAACTGATGCAATTCGACTTTTAATTTTTATATCTGCTTGTTGTTCGCGCAATTTTTAGTCTTCTTTCTTATCAAAAAAGGCCAACTATCTGCACGCATTTACACTATGCTTCCTGAAGCTCTATTTCTATCTCCGTATTAATCTAATTGTTTGGAACTCTTTCTGATTACACTTTATTATGTTTACATATAAATATACGCGTGCTTCCACTGAAAAATATCATTACTTGCTTTACCTAGATTATCTAAAACTTTATTTACAGGGTATTAAATATTTTCTATTTACCTAATGCACGTGTTCCTGGTTTCTACGCTAACTATGCGTCTTCCTATGTTTATTTGCGTCGCTTAAAACTATTTATACTTTATATACAGGGCGTTGACTGCTTACTATTTACAAACTATCTTCATTTCTCAATTCCTTACTAACGCAGTTTTTTGCTGCCTATGCTAATTTCTCATTCATTCTAAATGACCTTTACTATAAAGTGCACCCTTAAACAACCCCTTATCACAGCAATATATATATATATATATATATATATTAATGTGATAATAAGATATACCCTACCCAAAACGGAAGAAACTAAGATATCTCAATATTTAAATTTCACTCTGTATAAACGCATAAGCGTATTCCATTAGCACATAAAATAAGATTTTCAAGTAAAATAGCACTTTATAAAGACCCAAACCAGTTAAGAACAAATCCTAATTCTAAATTCACTGATTGTTAATTCATTTATATTCGACGGTGTGTAAATAATTACTCCTGAAAGATGGTATAAAGCTAGTTTTTATAAAGCTTATAAGCGAAACCCAATTTTAAAGTCTGTGAAAATAAAAGCATTTATTTTTAACCGTGTGTAAATAATTATTCTATCTTTCTGAAAACTATCAAGCTTCATTGCATTTACCGTAGAATGCATTTAAAAAATATCAAGTTTACAAATTTATAAAAAAAATAATATCTTCTGTGTGTAAATATTCTTTAAAAAACACGTAAAACAAGTTCTAGTAGTCCAGAAAGTTTGAGTATTTATGTTATTTAATAAAAAGGTACGTCACTTTAGTAGAAACGTATTAAATAAGCTATTTATTTTGTATCAATAAATAAACGCACCAATTTGAGGAAGTACTGCTATCGGAAAAGCCAAGTTTAATAGCTCTAAGAAAGGGATAATAACCAGATTTTAATGCATTAACAAAGAATGCAAGACGCTTTACGATAGCCATAGATTATACCGACCACTAATAATTAGAGTTAAATCGCGAAATTAATGTCGAATATTGCATCACTCAGATGTGTCATTCTTCGAGAATATAATGGAAAATGACGTATCTAGTTGGTTTTAGTATATAACACGGAATTTTTTACGTTCAATTTTCCACTTCTATATTTTAGTTCGATTTACGACTTTTTCAAATACTCCCAGACTTTCACGCCGACATTTTGTATAAACTAGCTGATTTTTTATGGACGGAGCAAGTTCACAGAACCCGTTTCGGAACTTCTTTATTGTTATTTAATTTTATTTTTTAAAATTCTTACTAGAAATTGCTATAAATTTAATATTTTTGTCTTAAAACGCTTGTTTATAAGAAGGTATAAGGAATACATTTTTTTACTACTGTTCAGTTTTGCATGTTGCAAAACGAAATGCGCACTTCGTATATAAATTATTCAAAATTGTCAGTAGAATATAATTTCTTTAAATAGATTTTTCGTTTACTGTTAATAAAAAAATTCTATGGAGATGTCCTTTCTTTTTTTGAAATCCTCCCTACCCCTATGCCTTTGTAGTTAGCATGGCATTTCTATGGTTTTTTATACTTTATACGTTATAGTTATTCGTGCAGCTCCTTATCCTAATTTCCTTTCGGTTTTTACCTGATCCGTGAGTTTTATGGTAACATATGGTTGTTCATTCTAAAGTCAAACATATACATTTCGAGTAATTTGTGTCCTACTTTGTCGGCGTTCCACAAGCAACATAAACGTTATCAAACCTAATTATTTATTTAAGTATAACAAAAGTTTATCACAATAATTAAAATAATCTTGGTATAAGATCACAACTGCTGATTTTAATCGATTATAAATGCACTTTGCAAACTGATATTTAAACGTAAAGATTGATTATAAACGGAAATTTTAAGTGGGACCAAGAAGTATTTAATGTCGTTAATTACAATAAAAATGATATTTTTATAAGCTCTATTTGACAATACCAACTGAAAGTATAAACTTGTTTTTTGTAACGTAATAGGATATCTGAGTAAATTAAGCTAGAATAAGTTTTAATTTTATCAAAATTATTTGTCAAAAGATAATTTCCAGTAATTTTGATGTCAGTGCTCGAAACATTTTAACCTTCTTCAAAATTCTCTCTCCAGCGTTGTTAGTTAATTACACTGAGAACTGAGGTAATAAAAAGATATGTGAATTATCTCGAGAATTTTAAAGAGAATTTTTGTTTCTCACAAGGAGATGTTTGGGTTCTGTACTTACTAACAAGGATTAGATAAAGTTTATTTTAATTGGTAAACAGTCATTAGGTAATATTTTATGTCTAAGCTTAAGCTGTGAATTGTTTTTATAAGCGTTACTTACAATCTGAATGTAATAGATTCTTTAGATAACGATGTTTTTGAATGCATGGAAGATTGTTCATAGATGTTTTTTGAAATTTCTGTGTTTCATTTCCTTTTGATAAAATCCACAACATATTTTCCGCCGAGCTAGCCATGCAAGCAAAAGGACACAGCGAGATAGTAATTTCATATTTTCCATTGCATCCTCATTAATACAATTCGTCTTTACCCAAGTCACAGCTTTATTTGATACCCAACTTAGAGGCTGGTCTCAGCATTCTTTGTGACTCCCAACGTATAGGCATCAGCTCACAGTAATATTTGCGGCGTCTCAACTTATAGACTTGATTAAATTGTCTGAAAATTAGTTTCTTTTCTAGTAATATTTTGTGGAAGTTTTCTCTTTGTAATATATGTAATTGATTTCCAGTATGACTGATAAAATGTAAGAAGGTATCGAGGGTTTGATAGCTGAGAGACTAGAAATTGGTTGTCAGGAGAAATGAGTAAAAGGAATAAGAAAGGTATGATGGAAATAAGAGAGAATATGCAGGAACAGAAGTAGATTAATGAAAAGAACAAAAAGTATGAAAGAAATGGGTAATGAATTTGATAAAAATATGCAGGAACTACGATCGGGATTTGGAGAGAATATAGCAAAATTGGGGAGAAATTAAGATTAGAAAGGGACATGAATTAAAAGAAATTTAAAGAGATCAGTGAAAAACTAACTTCGGTCTTATAGGAAACTAACAAAACTATGGAAGAGATGAAATTTGAAATCAGAGGAATGGAGGTACAAATTTTAGAGAATACGGATGACGCTAAAGCAGAATTTGTTCAAATTAAAAAGGAATCAAGACGAACGTGAAAAAGAAACTAGTGGAAAATTTTAAAAGTTTAATCAACAAGTAAACGAAATAGAGGGAAGCTGCCAAGCGTGTTTTAAAACATTTAAAAATGATTTGGAATACCTTAAAACAGAGTCGGGGAATAAGTTTAGAAATTTAGAAGATAGCGTTAAAAATATTCATGTTGGGAAACCTAGCGATGGAGTCCATCCATTGGAGCAACACTAAATTTTATGGGGATAACAAATTTAACCCTAAGATATTTTTAAATAACGTATAAACTTTAATACGGGGTAGTTGGGATGAACAAACCAAGTCGAATATTATGAGGTCCATGTTGAAAGGTAGTGCGGACATTTGGTTTGGACTGATTGAAAGTGAGTTAAACACTTCTAAAGATTTTGAGATCGAATTTTTAAAGCATTTCTAAGGGGATAACCAGCAATTTAAGGTTAAAGATAATTTACTTATGGGCAAGTTGTTACGGTATTCCGCGCAAATACAAAAGAAAACGGTAAAAGTACATAAAGAAATCGTTTACGCCGAATACCACAACAAAACGGGGACAGAATGGTAGAATTCGGGCTAACTCAAAAATGTCGTAGAGGAGCGTGGGTGATGTAGAAAGAACACATTGGAAACCTCTGTAAAACTTTATTGTTAACATCCAATTTCGAAAGACTTTTTACAAAACAATAAAATCCAATAAGTTGCGTAATCGTTTGTTACGTGCTGATAACCAAAGCGTCATAACATAAACATAAAATTGGCAAGCAAAATAAATATAACATCTTAGAATCTAAATACTTACTTAATGGTTCACCTTAAATATATACAAAACAAAATAAAAGATAAACTATACAGTACTTCTAGGAAAAGAAATATACATAAGTTATATATACATTCTGCATTGTGAAGTGCACTTCCTCAAGAAATATTATCATATTAAAATTATACCCTAACTTAAATTAATCAAATATTCACTACTTTTAAATTGATTCGTAAGTTCTTTACGTTAATGTTTATATAAAAAGACAAAAGAAACAGTAAAACGGACTCTAACACAAACTTTGATTGATTAATTTTTAATTTAAAGAATGATTATTCAATTGTCGCTCCTGCATCGTGAATAAAGTTTGGTAACGTGGTGTTGGTAATTTAAAGGATAATCATGAGTAACAGCAAATAAAATGTCTATCCCCCACAGCAGCATCAAGAAAATATATTACAATAACAGGAAACTGTACCTTGAGCAATCGGTTTCGTGCTGGTCTCATCTTAGGACTGGAAAAATGCGACTGTATTACTCTATGGGCTAACTGTTGAAACCACCAACTTTACTCCTACTAGCACAGCGAGCATTTTTAGTAGCGCGACTTTAGAACATGTATCTTCGGTAAGAAGATGTTGTATTCAATCCTCCTTCAAAGCACTGTCTCAATTTTATAAGGACAGAATCATGTATGGGGATAGGCACTGCACCACTGCAGGTGGTAAAATTTATTACAACTACTTTGTAACGTAAAGTTTCCTAAGCAGCTGTTTGATTTTATAAGGCAAACTTTTACATAAAGTAATTACTTGAGAGATTTTTTGAAATAACACTAATTCAAATGGTGGGAAATCGAGCTTGCTGAGAAATTTTAGGGCGTTTTAACAATGAAAGCAAAGAAAATTACTTGCAGAGTTTTGAACGTAACAAATTATATCAGTGATTCTGGCATGACATGGGAGTTGTATGTCATAAAAAAAATTATTGTTGCCAAACAACTTGATCTCCTTTTAGAGGACAAGCAAATTATAAAATATTTAGCAGGACACTTCGAACGAGCGTAAGGCAATGCATCGCCTTACAAAATGCTGTTTGTAGTTAGATGTGTGTTTTTAGATTATCTACAACGATATGATGAGATGGTTCAACCAAGGAGGATGGAGACTAAACCAAAAAGTCAGCACATTCATTCTTCTAGATACCCAAAAAAATACTGGAGAGGTATCAGGACAGAACATATAAAAAGGGGAATATCCAGAAAAGTAACTGGAATCGAGGAAACGTCATCAGAAGAGACGGAGGAAGAGATTAAAATGAATACATTACAATTGAGGATAGAACAGTAACCCAAGAAAGGGAAAGTGCTACAAATTTACAAAAAGATGACACAAACAAACACAAGATAATTGTAGAGCATACGCTGATATAACCTGGAATGTCAAGTAGGTAGGATATTTAGAAACGACAAAACTATAAAAATTAATAAATAGGAACATGTGTGTAAATTTATAAAATTTGATTGTAAAAATGATTTAAAAGTTAATGGGAAAAATAATTTACTACCTATAATAAAATTACAAGTAGAAGAAAAAAGGCTAAATTACTTTTAGACACAGGAGCTGAAGTAACATTAGTAAGAGAAGGTTTTATAAAAGATAATTCTAAGGAGTTAATGCAGAAAGTTACACCAATTAAAAGAAATAACTTAGTATCACTGAATAATAGGAAGTTTACATTAATCAAGAGTATCGTAATTCTAAGAGTTAAGTTGTAAGGATGGAGGTTGAACTAGACCTTTTAATAGTGTCAAAGTTAAGAGTTGTCGCCATTCTGGGAATGGATTTTATTAGTAAGATGAAGGGGATAATATATACAGAGAATAAAATAGTAATTATGGCGGATGAAGGGTTAGAATTATTAGAAAGTGCAGAAGATAGCATTGAAGAGGTAGAAATAATAGATGCAACGGATGAAAATAGTATAATTGCAGGAGTTGTTTAGGAAATAAAGGAACTTTCTGTGAATGCATCCTTTAAAAATAAAGTTAGCAAAACGTTAGATAATCAAAAAATAATTTGTAAAGTAGAGCTTAATAATTCGTTTAGGATAATTCACTTCCTATTAAAGCAAAACATATCTCGACACCTCCTTTCACTATTGACATTTCTATATTGAATTTTGTTCATTCATCCCAGCTACCCTGTATTAAAGTTACGACATTATTTAAAAATATTTTGGTATTTAATTTATTATCCCTATAAAATTTAGAATACTGTTCTAACGGGACACCACGTTGACTTCACCTCATGGGTTCTCCAACACTCATATTTTTTATTCTATCCTCTAAATTTTCTACTTTGTTTCCTAAATTTGTTTTGAGGTTCCCTTATTGAGTTTTAAATCCGGCTTGGCAAATTTTTTCAATTTAATTTACTTTATGATCTAAGTTCTTGATTTTTTCATTAAATCCTTTTTCACATGCTTCTTGATTAGTTTTTATTTGCACGATATTATCTTTAATTTTATTTATATCCTCAAAATATATGCTACTTTACCCCTAACTTCTAATTTCATTTTCTCAATGGTTTTATTAGTCTCTTTTAAGCTTAAAGTTATTTTATCACCCACCTATGATACATTTTTCACTCGTACATTTCATATTTTGCTCATGTTTTTCACTTATTTCTTTGAAGCCTGTTTCGGTTCTTTCACTCATTTCCTGCATTTTCTCCTGCATTTCCTTTCACTTTTTGTTTCTGCATATTTTTATTTAAACTCAATTAAAGGGACGTCATTTTTGATTTCCGAGTATTACCTATACTCTGTTGTCTTTTTCTCTGGATCCTCCCTTTTCGGATTTCTCAAATAAACACTTTCTTGAGAACCAATTACCACACCTTCAGCTCTCAATTCTTCATGAATTTTTTTCATTCTATCAGTCATTCTGGAAACTAATCAAATATATTTTACAGAGAAAATTGCTACAAAATTATACAAAACAAAAAACCCTAATTTTAAAGCGACTTAATCGGGTACCCGATGATGCCTGACGTCGGGCGTCAATAAACGTTGTTCTCGACCTTGAAGATGATTCTAGTAAAAGAGTTGTCCAAATTATTTTGCCAGTTTAGTTTAAATGAAACCACTGGAATCGGACATCAAACAAATAATGACATGAAATATTCTTTAACAAATAATCTTTTAAATAACAATTGCTACATTCACATACAACTTTTTTCACCAATCGCTATCTTACTTGTAACCTCCAGATCAAATCCTACACATAACAATTTTAAATAACGTTTTTAGGTTAGTTTATTAACCAAATTCAGAAATGACATGAGTTGTCAAATCGGTGTAAACAATAAACACGTTGCACTTTTGAAATAAAAACGGCACTTACCAAAGTCGATTCAAACATTAATCAAAGAAAACATCCTTTTAAAATATCATAAAGGTCTTCATAAAACTGCATTACGTTTTGTTATAAAACGTTAGCTTCAGATGATAAACTTCAATTTTCATCGCTTAATGAAACATGCTTGGCTGTACTTTAGTTGTACATTAGGTTTTACTTAGTTACATTAAGTTATATCTAGTTGCGCTATAACATAACGTTAGTTTTAAAAATTATCTAAGTAAGATGAAATACGAACAATGATTAGTAAAGATTAATCTTGGAGTCTCTACTGCTTAACGAATACGAATTGCTATTCGCAAATTCGCCGACCATAAATTTTCACCCATTTTGCTATAATCACCTGTCTGGGTCGACTAAACTCGAGCAGATAACAAACAAGCTATATAACCTAAGATTGATGAAACCACGATGTATAATGACGATGCGTTCATATACAAATGAAGTGTTTGTGGACACGTCAAAGTATGCAACCAACAATGCTTCTTAATATATTATTGGAAAGAAAAGATTACTAAATTATTGAAACGTAGTAATATGGAATAAATTGAGATATTAGATTAGTACAGTGAGAAGCAAAACAAATTGCTTCACTAAAAACCCTACACATATACACACTTTCTCCTTTCTTACTGTTTTCTCCATTTTTTCAAGAAGGAAATTTTAGGAATTTTCTAATTGGCGAGCTTGCACGCAAATGTATCAGAAATTTTAGCAATGTCTTTCAGTAATTCGTTTGACTTTTTCACAAATATTTTGTAAATATTTGTATTTTTTAGTTGCTCAAAATCAAAGTGTCTTTTTCGCTTCTTTTTTTCCAAATTTTTAAATTTAAGAGCGGCTTTCATAGTTACTATGTTGTTGTCAGTGTCTATATCGGTAATCTATTTGATATCTCCTTGTGTTTCCTGGCATTTTCCACGTGTATTATCTTCTAGCATTATGTTGAAATAATGTGCTTTTGATGATTAAACTCTTCTTGTAAAATTCTATCAGCCTATTTCCCCTATCTTTTCTCGTGCCTAAATCAACTAAACCTACTACCGGTCTTTTCCTACCATCCCCTACCACTGCATTAAATTTTCCCGTAATTATTACATTTTCATGCCCATATACGAATCTTAGTATTTTTTCAACGTCTTTGTAAATGGCTTTTACCTCTTCCTCACTGTAGCTAGAGGTGTGAGCATGTATACTTGTATTATTGCTGTATTTACACGTTTAGATTTTAGTCTAACCATAAGTACTCCTTCGTTCTTTTGTAAGTACTTTCCAACACAGAATCCTATATTTTTCCGCATACCTATCTCTACACCCGAATTTCCTTTCTCTAATTCTGAATCAATTACCCTACAGTCTCCGCTTTAAAAATACCTACTATATCTAATGCTAGCTTATCCATTTCAATTTTTAAATTCTCTAACTTGCCTATTTGCTACATGCTTCTGACATTGCACGCTCCGACTAGCAAAATTTTCCTCGCTCTTCTTTTAAACATTTAAATCATATCCTCCGAACTAGTCCCCTCCCGAAGATCCGAACACTGGACTATTTTAACTCCGCAGTTTTTTACCGTAGAGTATGCTATCATCTCAAAAAATATTTTTAGTGCGCTGTGTACTTGGGCCTATGCCCAGGGTCCCGGTTTTGAATCCCGACGCGGTCCGCTTGAAATATGTTAGGCGAGTATTTTGCACAAAAATACGATCTCGATCGGATGAGAGGTAAAATTTAGGTTTTTTGTGTAAGTGTTGTCACGCACGTTAAAGACCCCTACCTTGCCTGGAACAGCAAGGGTTCGGCAAAATTCAAAATTTTCCAAGTAAAAAGGAACTCGCTTCTTGGCCAATGTAGTACCTTCGGGTGGAACATTGAAAAATCGTCTGTAGCGTGTACTTGTATCTTAAAATGCTACACCAACCCATATGGCCTTCGTCACTTAAGTACCGAAAGAGCTGCTACCCTCGTTCGAGGACCTATCTTAGTCTGATTCCTGTTTAAAAAGAACCTAATTTGGTTAAACCTATAGTTCGGCCCTTTAGCTCACTGTAACGCGGAAGCCATGCTACCTGTCGTATTCTAGAATCTTTTCTAGGTGCAGGTCCGTTCAGAATAGATATATACGTATGGTTTACACTTAGGATAATTTAACATTTTATCATAGAATACCTTTATACTATAAATTTAGAGGAGGACATAATCACGACTAACTGACTCAGTATACCGTCAAAGTTACAATGTTCGTAAATACACCAATACCTTTGTATACAATCAGGGAACTAATACTAACAAAACAAAACTTTAATAGCACTGTACAATACCAAAGATCGTTTTCCCTTATTTCATAATAAAGTTAGTAGGTAGTTTTGCAACGCAAGAATGTCTTGTTACTATTGCTTGTTATAAATGCTACAACTTTTATGCCAAATAAAAATATTTTGTAGTTTTGTCCTTACTCGTCAATTCCATAATTTCTAATATCTATATTTTCACAATTTGAATCATAAATTTTAATGTTTGCATTGCTTTCATTATCCTATGCCCTTTCCAGATAAGATGCACTTACTTATCAAGAAACAAATGATAACATCACTTAAGCGACGTCTTTATAAAACAGAAAGACTTTGTTGTTTCTAGAGTAACACTTTCCAAATCAATAAAGCCATTTTGAGCAGAATACATTTCATCCAATTAATTCGTCGGAGTCTAGGAAGGTTAAAGAATTTATAAATCATTTTAGAGCACTTTGTATATCTAAGCAGATTTATCCTCATTATCTTCTTCGCTGCTTTGTTGCACTACGTTAAATTCTAACGAGCTGGTGTAAATTATTTTACTATCAGAAACCAATTAATTATACCAGTTTACTCCTGCTACTTCTATAGCGCCATAAAAAACCAAATATCAATTTAAATTGCACGTTCCACCATTAATTTAATTTCAAATACCAGGTATCTCATTAAACAAGTAATTGAAAATCCTGTTGATGAACTTGTATAAATCAAACACGGCATGATAATCCACCTGAGTTTGAAGAGAAGCGGTGGTTTTCTATAACTCCGATTAAAGCTCCCTATCAAATTCAAATTAAATTGAGCTTCCCTCAAACTGATATTGAGAGTTGAAGTTGAGTATAAAATCAATTCCCTAATTTCGTATGCAAATACGTTCAAATTACTATATATTTCTCTAAATTGCTTTTGCTGGAGTTATAACAATCTTCCGAATGAATCGCTTTATTTTCGAGGATCACATAAATGTTTATGTCGTTAAGCAGATTTACACATTTTAAAATTGCATATTCTTGTAGCAGTTGAATTGATTGCAATATAAATTACATCACATAACTGTATAAAAGCACATTCTCTGCTAGAATGCCTGATTTTGAATTGCTATACTTTACATTATAAGTGCGAATATCGGATGGATCGTTAAATGGAATCAAAACGTATAAGCACTTTGATAATTGTCCAAACATAGATTATTAATTCATCTGTAGGCACTTCATTGTTGTATCTCCGTTTTTATCGAGAAGTGGTTCATCCTGTTTCATTCCATTTCTCTTTAATACGGATTATATGCGAGAGAAGTTTACTCTATCGCAAAACATACAACTAAGTAGCTTACTGTTACTAGTACATAAATCTACGAAAACTTACCTAAGCCACATTTAGGGATGGCCACGGGCCCGGGCTTTGGCCCGGCCCGGCCCGAAGCCCGGCCCGAATATCAAGCCGGGCTTCGGGACGGGCCGACAAAATTTTTTTCGGGCCCAAGCCGGGCCAAGCACGTGTCGGGCCCGGGCCGGGCCGGGCCAGACTGCTCAAGCTTTTCGGGCTTTTCGGGCTATTTCGGACCGGCCCGAAGTTTATGTAACGTTTCTGTAAGTTTATGTAAAGTTTATATAAAATTTATTTATTTAGTAAAAGACTCCATTTAATGATTTCTTTAGTTGCTTCTTAAGCAAAATTATAATTAACGCTCCTTCTAATACATCGCCCAGATACAGTTACACACATATTGGTAAGTGTGTGATAATGGAAGTAAATCGAAAACAAAAATGATTTGATTTAAACCGATTTGTGAATTTCGATTATTTATTTTTCGATAAGTAATATTCACTTCTTTCCACTTTTCAAGAAATTTGAAATAGAAATTGTCCGTGTTATATTTAATTAATTTGAAGGAGTATTTATTGCAACGTATGTTAATTGAGCTGGTTTATTTTATTATACTTTTTAATTAACTTAATATTGTGGCCCCGCACTGAAGATTATTTATGAATAAATCGAAACCACTCTGTATATGAAAAAATATTAAAAACTCACGATTACAAACAACTAGTTCAAACATATTAATTATTTGAATGTATCTTTTGTTGAAAAACATACCGAATACATTGTGAATAGGTTTTTATAGCTTTAAATAACATGGATATAGAAAATTAAAATGTAAATACTCAATAATATTCTATGTTGCGGCTCCTAAAAAGATATAAAGAAAAATCGTGATATTATAAAGGGTATATACAAATATAACGGAATAGAGTAAATATTATTTTAACAGAGGCGTCTCTAGTTGCTGCTATCTGCAGAGCTTAGGTTAATAATGGATACCCATAAAATTTATAACTTGCATTTTAGGTCGCATATTTTAAACAGCTGTAGTAGTTGGTACATGCGGTAGTAGTTCAATTTTAGAGGTTTTTGCTCCATCGAACTCAATCCCATTACGCCTTATTTTCATCAAAAAATGTACCTGATTTCAGCGTGCTTCAACAAAAGCCGTGTAAATTTGGATTTATCATTTCAAACGGTTTATTATCCCTTTTACGCATTAGGTGGCATGCTGGAATTTATTCTTATTTTGGTAGTGCTTTGCAATTTTTTCACTTCCTTTGCACTTAGAGTTGCTTGACCCATGAGACATAAATTTATTGCAGGTGCGACTATTTTGGATTTTTTCCTGATAAATATAAATAAGCTGAATTTCGTTTATGCACTCTGATTTAAATCATAAAGATTTCTTTATTTAGTGCACTGTTTTAAAAATATTATAACCAAAATTCTAAATCTTGAACTATCCGTTTTCAATCACAATATCGGATTTTAATAATGAGGATAGTGTGGAGGATCCAGATTATCAACCTCGACAAAGTAAATCGGTAACTGACAACACACAATTAGTGTCAGACAATTCTAAAACGCGGAGCAAATTTAGTAAGTCTTTGAGTTTTCCCAATTTCAAAAAGTGTAAAAACTGCAAAATGTAAGATATGCCAAAAGAAAAAGTACGATCAAGAACTTAAAGTGAAAAATTCAAGTACATCCAATCGTAAAGGGCATTTAAAAATAAAACATTTAAAATAATATCGAGATCTCTATCCGCAGACTGAGGACCGAGCTGAAAATGAAGTTGCAGGTAGATCTAGTACAGTGTCTCACCAAAGAACCATTTCGGAAATGTTGCAGTGCAAGGTAAGTGTGAAACCTCCTTTTCCATTTTTTAAGAGTTAAGAAAATTCGATATAATTAACCTTAAAACCGTAACAATTAATACAATGTTATTCAATAATGCCTGTTTTATCTCTAAAATGTACCACACATGTGTGTAGTAACTAGCACTGCTAAGGTGTCAGGTCAAAGAACCTCATTTTTAAATTGGTTTTATGTTTGTTATTATTTTATTAATAGCTTTAATTGAACATCTTTTACTTCCGTTTTATTGCAATCGCCAGCATAGTAAAAGCTTTTAAGTGAACCTAAATAAAAAACCATCAACAAAACCTGTAAAGACAGCCGCAGAAAACCAACGGATAAAAAAGCTGTAAAACTGAGAAAAGTAGCTGAAAAGAGAAATTAATTATTATCCTTTAAACTGTTTACAATTCTTATATTGCATTTGAATTGTCTAAATTATAGTGAAAGTAAGTAGATGTAAAGTGATAACTAATTAATTTTTTCATATGTATTGCAGTTTCGAACTCTCGGCAGACAAAGCACGTTGCCAGTTATTTCATTAATCCAATATGAAAAAATTACTATAAAACACATAATAATAATACCACATAAAATATTCAAACTTTATTTACAAATTACTGTGCATACATAAATAAAGTACATGCGCAAATAAATGCAGTTTTCTTTTCCTATGCATTATCTCGCGGCTGGTTTACGTACAGCCTATACTTTCCGTCATCTTTTTCTTTCCTCAATTTTCATCCGTCGAATTTTTTCTTATTATATGCGGCTTATTTTGGGGTTTTTCCAGTTTTAAATAAGTAATGTTATATAGCTTGCTTATATACATAATTTCAGGAAATAAAAATTGGGTTTTAATATATAAAATGTAGAATCTCACAGGACTACGTTTTTTTATAACAAGTTTCGGGATATCGAGTGAGAATTGTGAAAAAGGGGCGTGCATGTAAAAATCAATATAATATAGTGATGGACACGAACTAGGTACGGTTCGGTTATAGGTTCGGTTCGATTTTTTTAACTGAACCAGAATTTTTCTAACTGAACATTCGCACTGGGAGGTAAACTTTTCAACCGAACCACATGCTCAAGGTTTGATTTCTATTCAGAGCAAAAGGTTCGATTTTTAAATAAAAATTTAGTTTAAAAGTTTTCACTTTCTGCGCCTCAATCTTAATATCCCCACAAATGCACTTTTTAAAAATCACTATAGTCGGAAGCATAATTCTTCAAGCATTTAAAAAATATAACTATTTTTAAATGTACAGTGGTAATCGAGTTTTATAAGTCAATATATACCAAATGTATAAGGTATTAAGGTTACACATCTAGTGCTACAAAATAAATTTTCCCATCTAAGCGGCAAGCAGCACGATGGTGGGTCAAAAAGTTTTGTTTTTTTTAAACATGTGGAAAACTTATTTCTATTTGACACTCTGCAGGATGTATAATTAATTGAATACTTTCCTTTAATAATGTCACTATATACTAGTAGTAGTACATGAGTTCTAAAATGCATTTTGTTACTTAAGGTTGAAGTTTGACGCAAACCACCTTCTATTTTGGATTGCCTGTGCAAGTGTGCATCATCTCCAAATACCTTTGGGATTCTTCGAGGTTAAAATGATACTATAAACTATAGTTTATTAAAGTTGATATATTCAACTTTTGTAGAAAAGCATAATAATATTAAAGAAGTATTTTTATACAACTGAAAATACATATATTAAGAAATGATACTTTCCATTTGGATGTTAAAAAATCTATACTCACTTAAGGTATTAGTTACATTCCGGCCCGAATCGGCCCGGCCCGGCCCGAAGCCCGGCTCGAAATTCAAGCCGGGCCTCAAGCCGGGCCGATGCGTTTTGGTTCGGGCCGGGCCACCGGGCCGGGCCGGAGCAAATTATTTCGGGCCGAGCCGGCCGGCATCTAAAATCCCGGCCCGGCCCGACCCGAATCCATCCCTAGCCATATTGAATAAAAATTAATTTCTTTGACGTATAGAAAGTGATATTAAGTACTGAAAACCCTTTTAGATACAAAAAAATAAATATCCTTAAATCTACACCACAAGTTAACCAATTAACGCCAAATTATGAAGGATACAATCAGGTTTGCATAGAAACACATCAGCCATCCTGCAAAGTTACGAGTAGAGTGAAGTACGAGGTGTAGCAATTAAATAACGAGACCAGTATCCAATACTTGATATATTTCAAATAAACTTACATTTAACTGTTATCCCCTTAAGCATACTCTCCTCTACTGTCTATACACCTATGTACACGTGTCCTTAATTGTTCACGACAATGCTGGAGCTCAAAAGTTTACGGCTTCTTCATTAACTATGCCGTTTGTGCTTTTATTTGTTAAAGAAACCGAAAATGTTTTCCACTCAATACACTTTTCACTTGTGAGAACAGGTTGATATTGCATGTTGCAAACATAGGTGAAAACGGAGCATGACAAGTAGAGGAACTTGTGTGTTCGCGTCACAAATAGGTCATTGTGAGATGGCGCGATGTACCGATGCAGAATCTATGAGTCGTTCTTCCAGACATCCGGTCCTTTATTTCTTACACCTTCCTTAGCTTAATTAGGAATTCTTTGTAGTATTCCCGATTAACAGTTATACCTTCAGCACATAGTCACTCATGATAATACCCTCGATATCTCGAACTCTTTCAGACCTTCAAAAAACCGTATGTGCTATTCAACAGCTCTTGCAACTAATATAAGATTATCGCTAAATATCTCGTTCAATATTTGTAAACATTCCGTTGACGATTTTTTTTAATTTTGCAAGGAATTTCAAGTTATTTCGCAGCTCGATTTCTATGTCACCCACGTTTGCAGCATTACTACGCAACAGTGCAGTGCAACAAAGACTCGAAAGCAAACTATAGCAGACGAAGGACAAAATTATGGGTTGCTGCTTCAGAAGTATGAAAGTCCACATTTTAATTATAACACCGCCCAATGCGACTGCGCAGTGGAAGATAGGTAGTCTCGGTATTTAATTGCCACACCCCTTAAATAGTTATACACCAATCGAAGAAGGTAATAACTAGCTATAAAAAGATTTTAGTTAAAGGTTAATCTGTCAAAGTTCCAGCATGGATGGATAGTTTATTTATTCTATATAAGATGCAAATTCAGATTAAATAATAGGGTATAAGCCTTCCAAAATTGTTATAATTATGAATTACAATATACATTGTATTGAGTATGGACATTGTTATTGTAGAGCTAGTTCAAACTTGTAATAACTAGAATACCACTTAACACATATAGTAGTATTATTATCAAAAGGCGGGTGACCTTGGAGAAACCTGCGCGAGGCGTGCAACGTTCCTCTAATGAGTAGAGAGTAAATTCGAAATAAGGGTCACACATTCAAAAATTACTGTATTAAAAAAAATGGATAAATTAAATGTTCACATAGTAGTATACATAACGTGCTATTAATTAACTAATTACATGGCCTGGATTAAACAGTAAGGCGTAACATAAACGGCAAGTAAACAATGTAAAAGTACTTACAATATTACTCCAGAGCGCTAGAATTCACGCTTGACAGATTACAACTTAACTTACAGCAATTGAATTCATCGAACCCCAATCTTAAAGCATGACGATGCGCATACGCACTCTGCACAGCAGAGTCAATTACTACACGCTTAGAATTATGGCGTAACTAAAAATTAGTATAATCTCGCCGCACATTCACACTACTTTAGTAATTTAATGATATTACAAATTAACAATTGATACATAAATCGCTTTCAAAACTAACTGCACACGTGGAATGCCGATGCTAAGGACCGATATACTACCGCTTGCGTAGCCATCACCGGACTCATCCCCGTTCTGTTTGACAACCTTGGTGAAAACATACCCTTCTATAAGGAAGGTAGCAAACAATTTAATTTACGTGCAATAACCACTAGCCGACGTTCTACTTAACCTAACGGAAATACAATATTCTTACAGCTACACATTTTAAAGAAATAATACACGTAAACAACAGAATGTATTTAATTATTAAATACATTGTTTTTCATTAGAAATATCCCCACATTAAACTATCAGTATATGGACGCCGAATGTAGCGCGCGCTACATAACCCCCTTTTAAAAAATTAGAAAAACTTAACCAATATAAGTTAATAACTAGAACGAATAATGTTTTGAGAAATTTCTTAAACTAAAAGTAGGGAGAAAGAACATTGCCTCTGTTAGATTTTAAGACAAAAGTGAATATACTTTTTTAAATTGATGACGTTATGTCTCCCTATAATATCGCCGTTTTCGGGGTTCCTGAGTTCATAGACATTCGGACCTACGCTCCGTACAACCGAATATGGTCCAGCATATAATAAAAATAGTTTCTTTATTTTGGCATCTTCATAAGAAGATTGTGGATGAGTTTTCACCCAGACTAAATCATCCGGTCGAAAAACAGTAGACATACACTTAATATCGTGCTTAAATTTGCGAAACTCTGCCTTGGAAACCAACCGCCTATATGTTAATTTAATTACTACTTCTTTTTCCAAAGTTGGGGGTTTAGCCAGTTCTATCAACTCCACAATTAGCTCTTTACGGGATATCCCGAATTGAATTTGGTTGGGACTAAATCCTGTTGAATCGTGTACCACTTCATTCAAAAACATCTCACATTTAGAGGCTTTATGAGCCCACTTTGAGTGCTTATCAAAATACAACATCCTTAAAAGGCGGCCTATCTCACGATTAACTCGTTCGGTTTGGTTACACTTAGGGTAATAGTACGTAATATGAACTACCTTTACACCCTCACCAGTCAATAACTCTTTTCAATTTTTCAAAAACTGTGTACCGTTGTCGGTTAGGATAGCGCCCGGTTTACCGACCTTTGTAAAATAATCATTCTTTAGCTTGTTGAAAATTGCTCTACCCACACGGAGAGAAGTGAAAGAAAAGAAAAAAGATCCGGCAAAACAAGGAAGTAAGTAAAGAAATCGTAAAGTCCAAGAATCAAATCCTAAGAAGAGCAAAATCGGCATAAGATTCTGAGGCGTGAAGACTAAAAATGGAGGTTTTTACGTTTGCGCCGCCAACAAGAAAACCAACCGGAATCGGGAACATTAGAGTTGTCGTAAAATGCATCCTGGTCAGCACCCTCTCGTATTGCACCTTTTATGTTTATTTTCTTCATTTTATTTATTTTGTTTTTGGTTTCGTGGGTCGAGTTATCGGAACAAGTGGGGGTACTGATTGGGCAGTTTTCTGCAAAATAGGAATCAGAGGCTGTGGTAGTTGTAACGGGCGGTTGATTAGGTGGTTGCGATGGTGGAGGTAATAGTGGTTGTTGTAGTTTGGGAAATTTTTGGAAGCTTTTGGTATTGGTTGTAAGAGTATCAACTTTAGGAAAAGGAACAGAATCAGATAAAACTTCAGCTATGTTAGATAAAGGAACAGAAACAGGTAAAACTTTATCGACGTTACATAAAGGAACAGAAGCAGATAAAACTTCATCAACGTTAGATAAAGGAACAGAAGCAGGTAAAACTTTATCAACGTTAGATAAAAGAACAGAATCAGATAGAGTTTAATCAACATTAGATAGAAGAAGAGAATCGGGTAAAATTTCAGCTATAGTAAGACTCGCTTCCTCAACAACAGCAACCGTCGTTATAGATACCGGTTGAATAGCATCAACATGAATTTTTTGTCCTTAGGTTTATTGGTTATCGTAGTTCAACTGCGTTTGCTATTGTACACATGACAGGAGTTTCTTTGATAGTATTATTTAAGGCAGCAGGAACAAACTATTTACCTGCTAGCTGTAAGTCACTAGTTTGAATTATTGATCCAAATCGTTGCCTAAGATGAAAGGGATTACATATAACCCGTTTGATTATCAATCAAACAGCTAAAGACAAAACAAGTTGGTTTCTGTTAGTGGGTGTTTGGTGAGTAGGAGCGTGATAGCCATAGAAATCAATAGTATTCTTCGAAGGTATATGTGTCTGAGAAAGGTATGTTTGAATGATAGTAGAACAATCAGGAGAAGATACAGAAATGGACGTAGAACTAGAGACAAAAGAAATTTGGTTCATATCAGTAGTACGATGACAGTTCCGACACTTACCTCGAGTAACTTCTTTATGCTCATAACCATAGCAGTGCGTACTTGAGGACGAATACAACGTGCAAACACATGACCATGCTGGTCGCAGTTGAAGCATGTGGTCTGACAAATAGAAACAGACACATGAATAGAGACAGAAGAAGCTACAAAAGAAATACTTGATCTAATAATAGCTGTAGGACGAATCTCGACTGATTGGTCATGTGGAGTAATAATGTTTATAGAGCCCAGCATAACGGAGGTAAGCCTTTTTCTTTGATTAAAACTAAGCCTCCAACTTGCAAATCGTTTTGATTGGTATTCTACTTCAAAACGCTCGCAAATATATTTGGAAGATCAACGTGTCCAAAAGTGTTGTCTTAACTGTTGTATGTGTTAGTATTTGGAAAGGCGGTTTTTTATGTCTTGTAAGTTGGGATTAGCGATTGAATTAATAGGACGACCGATGATAAAATGTTCGGGTGTTAACGGTGAAAAGTCGTTTTGATTTGTGGAAAGTGGTGATAAAAGTCTCGAATTCAAAATTCTTTTAACTTGAACTAAAATTGTTAAAAAATCTTTATAGGCTAATTGCGTTTTACCCAAAACTCTCTTTAAATGAAAATTTGCTGATTTCACCCCTGATTCTCAAAGACCTCCAAAGTGAGGTGAATCAGATGGTATAAAATCTCAAGTTATGCCTTGTAGTGCAATGTAATCAATAATCTTACTGCTGTAACCGTGCAAGAACTGAGCTAAGTAGTGTAGTTCATTTTTTGCACCCGTGAAGTTAGATCCATTATCTGAAAATATGTGTAGTGTTTTGCTTCGGCGAGATATAAATCTGCGCAACGCTGATATAAAACATTCTGTAGATAACTCAGTCACAAGTTCTAAATGGATGACTTTAGAGTAGTGTATTTTTGAGAGAACTGCTTCCTCCAGAATCCCTCATTTCCTCACACACCTGGACCATATAGTTTTCTTCGACTAGCCATTTTCATCTTTCACGATAAATCTATTTTGTTTGGTATCAATTAATATTAGATTTTTTTCAGCTATCAGAACCTCATTTCCTCCAGAACCCCCCATTCCCTCACACATTCTGGACCAAATAGTTTTCTTCGATTAGCCATTTTCATCTTTCAAGATAAACCTATCTCGTTTGGTATCAATTAATATTAGATTTTTCACAGCTATCTGAATTTCTAAGAATTTTTTAGATAGCATCATCCCCAGGAAACTGCCCTCATTTTAAGATTTTTACCAAGGTAGATTTCTAATCACCTCTTCTTTTTAACTTCTAGAATCCTTTAACCAAACACTTAGAGGTATTAACACAAAGAAATTAAGCACACAAAAGTTTAATAATTTATTTTATCCGATTTACAGTTTAATAAATTAATGGAATACAATTTTTACATTGGAAAGTACAACATTATTTTCTTCTTGTAACCGAAGCCAAGTAACCCGTAACAAAAAAAGACATTAATGTGTTGTTTTGAAAAAATGTAGGATTGTGTCTTGGTCAACAAAACATATTGCCGTTAAGACCACAATATATCTCGTAGTCCAGCGACACCACGTGGAGGTAAACACATGTCGCCGGGAGCGATGGGATTATTAAGAATGGGATGAGAGGTAAACCTTATAACTAACTTACATGCTACTATAAACAAAATACATTAAATATTTTTATGACCCCAAGCATAGGTGTTTGTACTGCTTGGTATCGCAAACCTCTTATCGTCATATGCAGACAAACTAATTTTGCTAATGAGCATGGTATACAATTCGTGCTTTTTGCTACGAATGCGTACCATGCTGTGTATAAGAGGCGCACTGTTTGTACCTTTTACTATATTTTTTTCACCGTATCACTTTCACTTATTATGCAGTAAGATTTTGCGCGAGTTCCAATAAATTCTAACACCAATTCACCATTAAATTCATCCTTAAACTTACCCACCACCTTCTTATTAACTAAGGGTATTTTGTATTTGTTAGTAGGAGAGTAATTGCTAGTATCAAAGTAGTCTATGTTAGTTAGGATATCACTATACATGTCTTCTGTCTGTATTGTATAAACAAGGGAATCTGTGTCCGTATACAAAAACGACAATCTGGAGCCATACAGAAGGATCATAGTGTTGTAGTGAAACTCATACATAAGAGTTTTTGACAAATCTAGAATCGAAAAACCTGCATATATGGGTTTGTTGTAAGTGGCTTTTACACGATCCATTTGTATGATCACCAGATCCTCGCTCAACACTAAACAACTATTAAAGTTTGGTTTGGCTATTAGTCCACTTGCACAAAACTTTTGTCCCTCGTGCTCCCACCGCGACACAATCTTTACATCAACACGTTTGTCCGCGTTCTCCATAGTTTTACCAAAAACTGCATTGTTCATTAGTTTTTTGTGAAGGCGTTAGTGGCAGAAGTACGGAAAGAAGTGTTTAAATCTATGTAAGGTTTCAGCCACAGTGATTGCTCGAACTCCAACACATGGTGAACTGTAGTTAATTGTAGTCCATTGCGCAGAGCCTGTTGAAGTGTTTGGTAATGGACTACATATTTCTTCTTATCAAAAAGTGTTGTGAGTAGCTTTGGAGTCCTAGAAGACGGCGTTGGTGGAACCATTGTCTCGGGACAGAAAGGCAAGTCGTTATACCGATCCTGAAGCTGTTATGGGTAGTGCAGATCAACCTTTAGGATGTACCCTATATTATGTGTAATAGGAATATTCAAAATGTTATCTTTCATATGGTTAACCTGATCGATGTTTTACCACCTGAAAAACCTATGCGGAAGTAATCGACTCATAGCCCATCCGTATAAGTTGTTGGCATCGAGGTATGTCAAGTACATGGAGGGTTCACTGGGATTGTACTCCTCCATATACTTGTTGTTGGCACGAGCATACCGATGACTACACTGAGTGGGGTTACTTCTAATGCATTTTTTAACAAGGTGGTGCATATCAACATCGGTTAATAACTCCAGCTTCACCTCAGTGTGTTTCAGCATTGCACCAAAGGCGAGAGAAGGAGCTGTCACGTACTGGGCCGTACGTACTTAGACAGATGTTTTTGAAATTTTCAAGAACGTCTGCCAACAGTAGAACATCTCTCTTTAAATAGAAATCGCTGTATTCACCCAAGTGTCGTACGTAAAACTCCTCCCACACTTTCTGCGCATGTTCATAATTCGCATCGCTAATAGTCGTAGAAGATAAGTCGTTGAAGAAAGCATGTTTTGCGGACAAAGAGGTTTCATCCAATACACTTACATCAAAAATGTATGAATACGGGAAACACCTTTCTTTGTCAGCAAACTACGCTGTTTGTCGTTTGAGAAAAATTTTGGACCTCAACAAACTGTTGAGGTTCTAAATTCTTCGTCAACTTATCCAACGATGATGCCATAAAACGAAGCGAATCTATGAGATGCAACTGGATCGTTGAATTGTGATCATCTTTAGTATCTGCATCTCCTGCTAATCGAACATACATCGTAAATAAAATAAATCGTTCCTTATTGTTGGGGATCCTTTCTACACATTCTTTATCACATCCCAGCTCCCTTACGATAAAATGTCTATCGTAACCACTCAAATTGTGAAGGATCACTGGGATGAATTTAGGTACCATGTATGAACGTTGCACTGGCGATGTGCTGCAAAGCGAAACTTTCTTCTCAGGTGGCAGTGATCCCTCACTCGATCATCACCCAAAGGTTTTTTACAAATGCCACACTCCTCAACCATATAAAACAAAAGCTCGTACAGAGGTTCTAAAGGCAGCATTGGAACGTTGGTTTTTAAAATTTTCCCGAGCAGACGTGCTTCTTTTTTTAACCTCTGGATGAAAACCTTGGCGGCATCTATCCCTCAATAAAGCTCGAATTTATTTAGGGTGTCATCGAAATCGCATTTTATATAGTATGCAAAATTGTAAGGAGTGTGAACCTGCATGTTAATTGTAAACGAAGTGGAGGGGTCTGGATTCGCTGAGCTTAGTGGTTGTAGGATGCATTCAAAATCAGCATAAATAACAAAAAGGGCAGACATTTGCTTGTGGGTGTTGGTGAACTCTACAATGTTGTTGAAGTGGTTCGGCATGGTGGTGGCGACATGGTTACATTCCTGCTCTGTGTGCCTGCGTAATTCCTCCTCGGATCGGAAATATATGAGACAACAATCACATAACCATTTGCGTCCATTATGATTAGATAATTGGGTTCCGACTAACTCATTTAAATTTTTGATCCAACAGTAGTGAGACTTGGTTCCTTACTGGATGTACAAAAGATTGACATACCGTGCCCTCTTTCTTTGCGTGAAATGCAAAGGTCCCATAATCGACTTCCTTTCTATGCCAAACACGTTGACACTAATGTTGTTTAATTCCTCAAACTTTGGAATGTCCTTCATTCCCATGGGTAGAGAGATACCTGTAAAGTTCAATGCCGTGGAGTAGTGCGGCTAGCTACTAACCCTTTCAGGATTAACGTGCCCAGGATAGAGGACAGCCATCACGGACCAGGCAAAACATGCGTTATCCTGGTTCTGGATGTTAACAACGGCATGCTTGTCTCGGATCCATTTGGGGAGCTCGATGTACGAAGAACCTCGCATGGGCGCATACTTATTAATATTTAGCTCCAAATAGAGCATCTGTTTCAGCGTCCAACCTAAAACACTAATTTAAATATATGTACATTGATTTTCAAAACTCACCAGAGTCTCGTTCCATAAACTCATCCGATTTTGCAGACATCTTTTTCACGCACGTGTTTTATTTATAACCAAGCGAGACGTGTAAGCGATATAAAACGCGATTTAGATTACTTGCAAAAATCGCTGTACCGTTTTTGATAACCACAACTACTCATTTTTCATTTTTAAAAAATACAAACAAGAAACAATTGTAAAATATTCAATAATTGGGGTTTGCTAATAAATTCAGTTTTGTTTTAATAATAAAAGAAATACAGACTTACCTTAAATTTTTTTAAAAGATTTTGAGGAAAATCACTGCACAAACACAAAACGATTTGTTTAAATTTCGACGTAAACAAAGTACCAACAGCGTACCAGAACCGTTGCGATTAGAATTTATAAAATTAGATCGTATTATATACAGTTGACCAGTAATTAATCGGTATTATTTAATATTTAGAAAGTGCATCAAAGAAGAATGATAGCTCAATTACTCAAGTGCCTTGTATAGTGCATAGTACAATTAAAGTAATCAAAATATATGGAAATCTTTGGTCACCAAAGAAAACGTTCTCCCCATGCGCAAAAGAGCTATAATTCAGAGTTAAACTGATACTAACTATGTACATATAGGAGTACGCATTGGTAGAATAAACACATGAAATCTTAATTTAGAATATAATGTCTCTACTAGTAATATTTTTCCAGTACTAATGGAAAGTTGAACCAAGAAGATAACTGCTGTCTTGGCAAGTGTCACTAGAAGGAACGGTATAAAATTTGTTGAAATACAGAAAACACTACAATTTGTGGACCAATGCTAGATAGGCTACTGGTTTCGTGGAGTCGAGCGATAAGAGGTTTCCCTTGGAGTAGGTTTAATTATATTTACCCTTTAATTTATGAGGTAGCAAGATAATAAATTCTCCCTGTAGTCACTACACATAGACAGAAGCCTATCGCGTAGACAACAAGGTTAAAATAAAAGCGGTAATATGGGTAGAACTCACCAGATGGACTTATAAAGTGACTTCGCTGCACGCATCGATAGGACGGACAGCTACACCCAGTGAATATCAACTATCTATACGGTGGTCAAACATTCTTACGATATCTCAGGCATTATGCTGTATAGCAAATTTGAACCAACTAAGGAATGCACAAGTAAATTTACAATTTGTAAACTGGAAAGTAACTTACCACATGAGAAGATTATCGCTCCAAAGACACTCACAGCGTCTAATTCCCATGTGCAAATCCGACAGGAAACATCTATAGTAAGACCATGACGAACAAGAAATTTGTTTTTATAGAAACATGAATATTGTTCGTTATATTTAGCAAAAGAATGCAGAATCATCTTTCATCACACGGAAATTCTTAGCAAGTCTTTATCGATTGATAAAGCAATCAACACATGCAATCTCGTAACATAAGTAAATGAATACAAGGTATATTAATACACCCTTTGTTAAACAACATACGCACTACAATCAAATTTAACAAACTTTCAAATTCGCAGTTGAAGTACACAATCTCTATAGTAACGTATCATATACGAGGTCGTATTTAAATATAAAGGGCGAAATTTATAAAAATAGATACTTGAAAAGTACTGTACAAACGACTACGACCCTTTAATGCTAATTCAAACTCATCTCTAAGTATAGGATATCCTAAGTCATTTCAATGTCTGATTCCTGTTCTAATGCTGTTAGTTTCTCTCCTGCGTATAAATTCCTTATATATTCTTGCCATCTACCTACTTTCTCTACATTTTCTATAATGACGTTTTCTCCCGCGTCCTGTATATTTTTGCTATATGTTTTTATATCCATGAAATTGATTCTAATTAGTTTGTATGTTTCATCTGTCCTTCCTGCTTCCATCTTAGTTTGTACCTCTTTGCACTTTTCATCAATCCATTGTTCTTTATCTTTTCTGCATTTGCGAATAATTTCTCAGTTTATGGCTTTGTATCTCTGTTTTCCTGTTTCGTCTGACTTTTTTTGTATTTTCGTCTTTCTTCTATTAAATACAGGATATCCTTTGTTATCCATGGTTTCTTATTTTCTTTTTATGTATACCCCAGAATATCTCTGGTAGCCATGTCTAGGCTGGATTTAATGTTATTCCATTCTGTTTCTACTTCCTTAGTATAAGATATTTTCACGATATCTTTCAGCAATTCATTTAACTTTTTTTCGAATCGTTCTTGAATATCTTTATCTTTTAGTTTCTCAAAGTCAAAGTGCCTTTTTCCGTTTCTTTTTCCAAATTTTTTAATTTAAGTACGGCCTTCATAATTACGATGTTGTAGTCAGTGTCTATATCTGCTTCTGGGTAGCTTCTTCAGTCTATTACTTGATTCCTAAACCGTTGTCTAACAAGAATGTAATCTATTTGATACCTTTCTATATCTCCTGGCATCTTCCACGTATATCGTCTTCTAGCATGATGTTGGAATAATGTGTTTGTAATGATTAAATTGTTCTTGTCGCAAAATTCTACCAGCTTATTTCCCCTGTCGTTTTTCGTGCCTAAACCAAATAAACCTACTACCTCTCCTTCCCTACCCTCACTTACCACTGCAGTAAAATTCGTAATTACTAAATTTTCATGGGAGGAGAAAGCGTGTATATAGGGTTTGTATATTTAGAAAAAATATGCGACAATATAAAACGGAGAAAAATGTTCGAAATGCTCAAAAAGATTGGAATTAGATATAGGAAAAGACGAATAGTACATAGCTTATACAAAGAGCAAACAGCAGTAATAGAACTAGAGCAGGAACGTAGAGGAGAAAATATTAGAAAATGTGTGAGACGGGGATGTTCCCTATCTCCATTAATCTTTAACTTGTACATAAAAGAGGCAATGAATACTGTCAAATGTAGGAAGGCATTTGGAATTACTATGCAAAGACAAAAAAAATGATATGCTTAGATTTGTAGATGATATAACGGTATTAGCATCTAGCAAGGAAGAGTTAGAGGCTCTTAATGAAATGGAAACGGTTCTAACAGAGAGATAAGGTATGACAATTAACAAAAATAAAACTAAAGTACTAGTATGCAAAGGAGGGGAAAATAAATTAAGAAAAAGAATACAAATAGGCAACAAGAACTTACAACAGGTTAAAAGTTTCTACCATCTAGGAAGCCAAATAACGCAAGATGGGAAAGCGCAAAAGATATAAAACAAAGATTAGCACAAAATCGTGATACATTTAACAAGAAAAAGCAACTACTGTGTTCAAAGCAACAAACAGATACAAGGAAAAGATTGCTTAAAACATATGTGTGGAGCACAGCACTTTACGGCTGTGAAACCTGGATATTAGGAAAAGCGGACAAGAAGAAGGCAGGAGCCTTTGAAATGTAGTGGTACAGACGAATGATGAAGATATCATAAACAGACAAAGTTAAGAACAAAGATGTACTAAAAATAGTAGGGAATGAAAGAAATTTGTGGAAAACGGTAAAAAACAAGAGAGATAAGATAATAGACCACCTATTACAGCATGAGGGAATAGTGCGGAATATATTAAAAGCAGAGATAGGAAAGAAGAGAAGAGGTAGATTTAGGTTAGACTACTGCACACAGATAGTGAAAGATGTAGGCTGTAAGAGTTTCAGGGAAATTTATAGGCTAGCTCAGAACAGAAATCAATGGAGGTACGCATCCAACCAGTCCCAAGATGGATACTTTAATGACGAAAAAAATAAATGTACTTAAACATGTTGATTATTATAAGAAACTACAGGTATTGGTTGTGCAATATTCTAGAATAATATTAATTGTGTGAAAGGAATTACTGAAAAATTATTAATTCGACGAATGTCTAAGTGTTGGGGGAATCTTGGCAGCTACAGGCTGTTTCAGCCCATGCACATACCACTGAATCTCGGTGAAATTAAAAAGCAATAGAAGGGGAACCGAGCGGTCTATAAACTGTGTGGGAATTTCAGGGAACTGTGTAAAGTAGCTGAGAATATAAATAAGTTTTGAGACGGAAAACCTAATGACGAAAAAATAAGCACAGAAGAATTTGATGATTATTATAAACAACTACAGATGTTGGTTGTGAAATATCTGCAACTAATGTTGACTGTGTAAAAAGATATCTTGGAAAAAATATTTAATCGGCAATAGTTCAAGTGCTGGTGGAACTTGGCAGCCACAGGCTGCTTACCCCACTTCACAACCACTGAATGCCGGAGAAATAGGGTATATAATTGTTATACAATAGAAGGGGAACGAACTGCACCTGACAAGAAAGAACAGCGCCTATGGTCAAAGACAACAAACATAGAAACAAGAAGAAAATTGTTGAAAGCATATGTGTGGAGCACAGCACAGTATGACTATGAAATTCGGGCAGCAGGAAAAGCAGACAGAAACACGTTAGCAAGCTTTTGAAATGTTATGCTTCAGATGTATGAGAATGATAGCATGGGCAGACAAAGTTAATAACAAATAGGTTATAGAAATAGTAGGGAAATAAAGATATCTGTGGAAAAAAAGGAGAAACGGGCGGGCGGAATACGTTCTAAGGCATTTTTGGGAAATAGTATGTGATATATTACAAGCAGAAATAGAAAAATGCAGGTAGATGTAGACCTAGATCAGATAGTGATAGATGCAGACTGTGCAAATCTCATGGAAATGTGTAGGTTAGTTCAGACTAGGAAACAATGAGGGTACGCGTCTAACCAGTTTCAGGGCTGAAGACTTACATGATGGTGATGTTGTTATTGTTAAGTAGAGCTTATTAAAGTCTCATTTCCATCGTTACTAACGGTATTAAATACTTCCTGGTTCGACTTCAAATCTCCATTTGCCGTTAAAATATCATTTTACAGAGTGCATCTATTTTTAATGGATTAAAGTCAGCAGTTGCTTTTGTACCAGGATTATTTATATTGAAAATCCTGTAATTTTCATAAGTATTCTTAACAATAATTATGCTTCATAATTCAAAGACCTATGTTGCATATTGCATGTCATGAAATAGATTAAAAATTACTCAAACTTAACATGTTTGATGTCTTAAAGAATTAATCTTTACATGTTCAATGTCGTGAAATAAATTGCCGGCGAATGAATCCTCGTTCTTAAGTACTTCCGTTTGTATACAAAAGATCCAATACGTCATTTTTCCATTCGATTCTAAATCTATTTTCTAGAATGACGCATCCTGGATGATGTAATAATTATGGGGATGTCGCGATTAAATGAGCTAATTAAGTGCAGTGAGTATGATTTTACGTAAACGTCGTCTATTCTTTGCTAATAAACAAAAGGGTTCGATACCATCTCTTTCTTCCCTGCTGTTATACGTAGAGCCATTAGACTTGTTTATTTCATCGTTTATAGTTTTGGATGATTGTGTGTTCTTCGAATTGGGGATGTTTATTCATTGATGCAAAATAATTGGCTTATTTAATGACTTTTAGGGCATTTATAATAAATGACGTGTTCTTTTACTAATATTCGTAAATTCTGGAATTTATTTCTTTGTAATAAGGATTAAAACCCATATAGTGGTATTTCTCTGTTTTCTTCTCTTTAGTTAAGTTTTTTTATAGAATTTATGTGTTCAATGACCCCTCGTGACCTCATTATAACACACACACATACATTCACACACACACACACACACACACACAATATATATATATATATGTATATATATATATATGTATATATATATATATATATATATTTGTGTGTGTGTGTGTGTGTGTGTGTGTGTGTGTGTGTGTGTGTGTACAAATATTGTAGGAGGGTTTGTTTGTGTATTTGTAATGGGAAAAGGACGTATTTACATGTATAATTAAAAAATATGTATGTGCTTGTATTGTAAAACGCTTTACCGAGGTATTGCAAAATATACAGTGTAGCAATAGTTTCATGTTATTAAATTGGGGAAGTGATAGAGGCTAATTAGTTAAAACAAAAAATTTCTGAATCATTTTGTTCCTGCGCCGATTTATAAACGCCCAACTTACGTAAACTTAGATAAAAGTTCTAGGTCTGCTGTTAGGTTACATGTTTATAAGGAATAACTTTGCTATGGCAAGATATTTAACACGTTCAGTGAAAAAGCACAAACAACTTAAGGTATTGCTAAATTGCTAGAATATCCAGACTACGGGGACAGAAATCTAATACAGCCGACCAAATCAGAATCATTGTAATTGGTTTTTGTAGTGAATATCATCAAAGATTTCGTATGTTTAAAAAAACTTTTAAACTAACTTGATTAGCAGCTAAAGTGCATTGGTTTATTTCGTCTTACAGCTGACATGCAGCGTATTTCACTAAATTATATTTGCATAATGTCACAAATTGGTTGATCGACTCTACAGTATAACGTTATTGTGTTTTGCAGTAGTTCTACAAGGGTTTGGATACTTTTGTGTGTCCATTTGAAGCTTTAAATTAATGACAGGTAACTAATCCAACCTGTATATGCCAATATTGTGTAAAAATTTATCTGAATGTTTATTCCCTCCACCACGCTCCACCACCATCACTCCTCTTCGCGACCGTTCCCTACCACCCTCCTCTATCTCACTCGTCCACAACCTTCCTCCACTTTCCTCCTCTAAATTAGATTAAGTGACTTCCTCTAGTCAACAAACCTAAGTTAGCCTGTGGAGAAAAAAGGATGGGTTAGGTCAACGCGTCTCCGGCTTAGGGTTAGACGCAGGAGGTGAAAGGGTGATGAAGAATGGTGGCGGTGGTGCTCCCACCGACTCACTTTCTCTACTAATGTGTTATATAATTTCAAGCGTATTTTTGCTAGTTGTAATTCTGTAGTTTACTTGTTAAGCGTAAATTAGCAGTGAGTCATTTCTCAAATGAATATGCATAAGCTTTGTACTTCTGGCTACCACAATATACATTTTAAATTTGATCAACTTGAATGGTTAATATACTTACCACTCGATTTGTTGCGAAAATTTGTCAGAACGTTAAATTAGGGAGCAATGTGCTTTCTAATATCTAGGGAACGATATTAATTTGCATATTAATTAATTACACCGTTTATAATAATTTATCATGTCTCAAATTCAATACCTCATGTAACAAAGATGCCACGTAGAATTGAAAATTTTTCATGAATAGAATGAATATCTAAACATAAATACTTTTTCCAGTTTCAAGTATACACTTGAAAGAGCAGCAAACTAAAAGTTTTCATTTCACCCTTAAAGCTACGAATACAGCTTAACTAGATTTAAAATTAGTATTGATTGCTTTGAATTTGCAATGAATGTAATGTAATAAATTAAACTCCATTGTAATATATTTATTACTTCAGTAATTGGATTTTAGATTAAAAGTAACAAGGCATTTGGATCACTAAAACTAACACCAAAATATAAACTGGTAATGAGTTTAGTGAGAAATCAAGCGCAAGTTATGTAATCAAACCATTGAAGCAAATATTGCCATTTATATAAAGCCATTCCTTTGATGTATTTTCTCAACACCATTGAGCTCCTACTTGCCTTTCAACTTGTTGCTGAATGTACTTTACTTTAATATCCCTAGAAAACTTTCTACATAGGTAATGGAAATATATTCGAAGTACGTTTATAAAGATGTGAACCATTCAAAGGGATCGTGATATTGACAGCTTTTACCGTATATATTTTGAAATTATTTCAATTTCAGTGATATTTGAGTTTTCAAAGTGCCTCAAAATGGATATGAATGACAATTCGATACTTCTTGGGTATATTGCTTTGCATTTTGCGAGTAACCTTACAATCATATACAGATATTTCCCACGTCGAGGAATCTTCATGTAACAGTTTTCTCTGATGCTAGGTAAGAATTTCAAATTTATTTATTGTTTATGTATGGATACCTAGCGTTAATTATGACAAAGTACCATATTTCGCAAATTTACAATAATTGATAAGTACTTTAACTTATGCCCATGTACACTGCAGTCTAAGCGTTTTTTGCATTGAATAGTTCGTAATTAAAGTACTTGCTTTTTAAGGTGCATATTGATAAAGAAATTTAGAAATTTTTTAAACTATTCTAATGGAAAACCCAAACTAGTAATAAACGTTTCTGTTATTAGCTAGTAAATAGAGTTGGGAACTACTGAGTACCGTAACAATACAAGTTTGGTTATTGTAGTTTAGAAACCGAAACAATACTATAGCTACTAGAAACTAAGCAGAGTTAAGAAACTATTACTCGAAGAAATGTGTTAATTTTGGAGTAATTCCTTTCATTAAAATATCGAAGGTCTTCAACGAGTTCATCAAAATATTAATTAGCAATGTTTTTTCTTTTTATTAAAGCACTAAGATACGCCCTAGTTCTGGGCAACAATTATTGCGTTTTAAAAATGTCAAAACTATTTTTTATGACATTTATATTCTTGAAATGCATATTATATAGTTCTCGACTCTGAAGCACGCCGAACTATTTACAACTTAGACTGCAGCGTTTTCTTTTAAATGGTAAGGCGAGATGAGATTCCAAATATTTGTGGAAAATTGAGGGAAAACCGGTATATTACTTATGGAACTCGTCTAGGGAGTGCCGTTGGGTACCAAAAAAATAATGATTGTGGGTTCCAGGCAGTCGGTTTCAGACATTCAGACTTAATACGTATGCCCTGCCATCGAGGGTGATTTCGCGCGTAAATAGGAGAGAGGATACCTATGTTTAAAGTTATTAGAATATATAATAATCATTCTCTAATTCTAGTAATAGTTAAAATCCATTCTGTTGAAATAACCCTTGAATCGAGGGAAAGTGAAGTGGTTCTTCATGCTCACTGATTCATATACTACGCAGTTTCTGACTACATGGTTGTTGTCGAAGCTATTCGCTTTGCGACCAAAAGAAAACGAACTGCTTTACTCAGTTTACTGACGGTTAAGTGCCAGTGCAAACATACGTAAGAAACGCAGATTTATCTCGTAGCGGCAGAGAATTTGGGTCAGCATTAATTGATCAGTCGAAGATTCAGGAAGATGGACTAAAAATCGTAAACACATTGTGACGTTCAAAACATTGCAAGCGATCTCTTCTGAATGAATATTATTCCATACTACTTCTATTTAAAATGCCCTAAAATTTCTAAAAAAATCATAAAAGTTATCCATCAACAGAATCGATTTCTTCCAAATAAAGTTAGTGTTATTTGATAAAAGTTCCTTATGTATTTACTCTATAATGTTTTACCTTATAAAATCACATCTGCTTAGCAACTTCACTTTACAAAGTAGCTGTAATATGTTCTACCACCTTCAGTAAATACATTTCAACAACAGCTTCGCATACATTTATGGCTTTCTTTCAAAGATTAAGCGGCTTTGACCATCTGCCAAGTAAATGAACACTTGGAATGCGTTTGCTATCTATACCAAGTATATACTTCTATCAAGTGGTATGCTGTTATCTTGCAGCTGTGCAGATGTTTCAAAAAATAAGGTTGTCGCCTTTTGTTAACAATTTTTGCTAGCCTATGTTATCTCTTTATTTAAAGGCTGTACTTTACAGATGGTATACTTTTGCAGGTGCTATCTAAGAATTCTTAACGCTTGACCTTTTGGAGATATTTTGAAGCCAAACACATTGTCCCCAACGTGGTTCTTTTTTTTATAAATACAGACTGTACTTTAAAAGCTGGACATTCCACTACGAGCTTTTTTTTGTAAAAGAATCCGATAAGTCGCGTTGATACTTAAGATGCCTTTTTGTTAAATGGTTTGACTTCTGTGATGACGAAATGAGTTAGTCAAAGTGAAATTGCTTCATATAGTCCGTCGGCAAGCGTAATACGCACTTTCCAATCCGCTATGGTACCAGAGACAGAGAACTACACTTTCTAAGGTACAGGTACTCTGCTTCGTTTCTTTTCCTTTGCTGCTGCGATGAAATATAAATACTTCTTTTGCGGATTGATAACCACACTGCGTGTTAAAATTTAATTTTTTGAGTCCCTGTACACAAGTGTTTGCGTGATTGTTTTCTAGTCACAAAAAAACATAAAACCGAAACTCGGGTAGAGCAATTTTTACTTTTTTTAAAATTAAGATTTACCAAATGTTTCACAAATTATTCATTAATAATCATCTAGATTAAGTTTCACATTTTATATATTTCAGTTAGAATTATGTTTTAAATTTAAAAAGTGCATTTCAAAGATCAGGTAGAAATACTGTATATTTTATGTTTAGTGTTTTTTTGTGTATATATTTAGGGTTTGAAGCGTTAAGTAAGCATATATGTACATATAATTTAGATTCTAAGATTTTATATTTGCATACATATGTTTATGTTGTGTAATATGTGAGTGACACTTTTATTTAAATTATGTTTACGGGACGATTACGTAAAGGTTTGGTGTAACGTTATATAAATATTCCGCGTAAGACCAAGCTTGTTCCACTAACAATTAATAAATAAAATACTTGTTAAAATTTTCAAAGTTTCTTTCTGTCACCCCACCCCACCCCTTCTACGTCGTTTTTAAGCTAGCTAGTTCTTTTTTTTGGATTTCTATGCTACCATTCTCTCTCTTTTATTGCGTTATATGGTGCAGCGCGTGACTACTATGCCCAAGGTCCCGGGTTCAAATCCCGACACGGTCCACTTAAAAAATGTTAGGCAAGTATTTTTCATACGAAAACGCCGTCGTTCGGATGAGAGGTAAAATGGAGGTCCAGTGTGTGTGTTGTTATGCACGCTAAGGACCCCTACCTTGCCTGGAACAGCAAGGGTTTAGTAAAATTCCAAATTTTTCAGGCAAAAAAAAACTCGCTTCCTGGCCAATGTAGTACCTTCGGATGAAGCATTTGAAAATCAAATGTAGGGAGATATTTGGTGTAGGAAATTTACTTTACTGATTTTACTGCTTTCTCACGTGTCTGCACGGAACACCGTTATAAGGGTAGGATCATAGCGCATTAGTAACCTGATTATGTAGTATATTGTTACATTAAGTGTTTGAAATAGAGAAAATATGCATTGATTTGCAACTACGTTAATTAAAAACTCTAATCTAATCCCTTTTTATGTAACTCACAAATTATGCAAGCTTAACAAATTTAATAAATACGTGTTAAATCGTGCAGTATAAAAATTTTCAGAGTACGACGAATATATCCTATAACAGTTTATATATTTCTGAACAGTTTGAGTATCATTAAAACAACTTTATTAAATTCGTTGAAAGTAACAAACAGATTGCTGGCCGTTAAAGTCACTTTTGCACGTTTTAATTTGCCCGAGTTTTATGGGTAATAAAATCGTTCTTCCTCCTAATTAGTCGTTCCTGGTATTTTTGTTGCGTGGATTGATAACAATACAAAACTCTATTCTTCTTTAAGAGTTAGGCAACTGATTTTCTTGGCCGTATCCCTGGTTGCATATTCGCTTGGTTGCTTTAAAATGTATTTTGCTTTCCCATTCTAATAACGAAATTCTTTGGAATTAATTATGGTATTTTGCCTTCTTTATTGCTTGCATTCTAGGAATGTTTCGCTGTTGTCTGGAATATTTTTTTTGTTTGCTTTCGTAGAATATTTACCATTATATTGCTAGAAATCGTTGTCCGTTACGTAGCTCCATCGTTCTCAAGATTGTATAAATACAAATAGAACTTTAGGAACGCCGTCTTACTTATTCGTCTTTTACTTATTTGACCTTTCTGTTATACAACGTTCTTTGAGCGTTGTAAAGTCGCAATTTGAAAATGTGTTTCTGTACATGGTGTACTAGTATAGTTAAGTTTTGGTTCCAGCACCTAGCCATAGACAAATTCAGCCTGCATTTTCTCATCCTAAGATGGTACTAGAGAAAATATGGCTTAAGGTACAGGGTTGCTGGCTTTACATGTGTTGTTGTTTTGAAAGATAAGCCTTTTCTTTTGGTTGTCTCCACAATAAATTCTAGACTATACTTTACTAACTGCACGCTCACAACATAACGATTATGTACATTATTCTTAAAGCTTGCGATAGAGCACTTTCTGCTGGATACTGTTCTGTGTAAATTAATGTTAACGTCAGCAACTTGATTGTTAATATTTGATTAGTCTGTTTAAAATTTAATGTTACGTTTTTAATTTTCACGAGGTGCGCTTCCCATAACAGATGCAACTTTTCCATTTCCTGCATGTATACTGTATTATTTCTTGTATATATTTAGGGCTGGAACATGTTGTAATTATTCTTGCATGTATATGTAAATCACTACCTCAATATTGAATAGACGTATCTGTAAGAAAAATAGTCGTAATTTACACATTATAATCACAGACCTTTCTATCATTTGGCATTTATGAATATACAACATGACTTATTAGTAAACGCCGTGCAAAGGCCTTTGTACCACTTAGATCGCTTCATATTTGAAGGTCCATTATACAAATATTCAAGCATAAAGGAACTGATGTAGCATTTAAATCACTTTTGCTTTATTTCGTAGAAGTAAGCCGTTTCTATGAAAAGGCCCAACTATCAAATACGTCTTTTCGTTTAGATCAAGTAAATATTAGTGCGAGCTGCAAATAAAGAGTTCTAAGTGTCACTTGGACTTTATTACTTGAGGTTCTTCTTCAAGTTATTAATAAAATAAAACAAGCTAAAACATACCTGGGTCGGTTTCATAATCAATATAATATATAATTAATGCAGACTACAATGTGTTATCTCGTATCCGGTGCACTAGCTATTGCATAATTTTATGACATTTCTTTAAACGCGTTCTACGTGTAAAGTCTACATTTTAATGTTTAATTAAAAATAAAGTTTCTTTAGTTTGGATTGTTACAATTTTTATTCGACATTGATACGAATAAATATATTTGACGGGCTGTTAATTACTAAAGCAACACGTCACGTGTAAAGCTGTTGGTTGAAATGAGCAAAGTAATGCAATCAGCAAATTCCCAGTCTGGGTATATTAAAGCACAGTGCAGCGAATTTGAAAAGGAGAAACCCAACAATGATTAGTGAATTATGTAGATGACAATTTTGATCATGTACACTTAATATAATTTAACGATAATTCTATTATGTAATTCTGTGTATGATTTTAGCCCTTCATAGTGCAGACAGTATATGGAATTTTCAAGAACTCGTATTAAATGAAAACTAGATAAGTGTAAGTAATTGTTTTGATTTAATTTTGTAATTAAAGGTAATGCGATTTTATACTATTAGTAGAGTATTTAGTGACCTTCTGGCGCCACATTTCCTCCAGAATCCCACATTTTCCTCACACATCTGGACCAATTTACATGTAAATTCCCATAAGGAGGAAATGAGGGAGATAAATCTCCGCCTTGCTCCGCCTTGCTCTCCGCCTTGCTCGAACATCCCGACATCAACAATTTTGATTACGTCACACCCGCATTATTTCCACCCGCGAGATAAATCTTTCTCCACATTTTCACCCACGAGATAAATCTATACTGTTTGGTATCAATTAATATTAAAATTTTCACAGCTACCCGAATCTCTAAGAATTTCTTAGATTGCATAACCCCCCAGGGAGCTACCCCAATTTTAAAAAATTTTTACCGCTAACATTCTGAACCAAATAGCTTTCTTCCACTAGTCATTGCATCTTTTGAGATAAACCTACCTTGTTTGGTATCAATTAATATTAGAATTTTCTCACTTCACGAATTTCTAAGAATTTTTGGGATAACACCATCCCCCAGAGAGCTACCCTCATTTTAAGATTTTTTGCTGGTAGCGATTTTTGCTCGTCCTTATAAATTTTTTAGACATACGACACATCAAATTAGTCTAGAATTTTATACAGAATCAGAATCTGCAAACAGATTTAAAATCGGACTACCTCCTGCAAAGTTACACTTTTAAAGTCCTGAATCTCCAAATTTTGCTCTTTGCTCTATAATCAAACTTAACAAGCTTTCTTCGACTAGCCATTTTTACCCACGAAATAAACCTATCTTGTTTGGAATCATTTAATATTAGAATTTTCTTAGCTACCCAAATCTCTAAGAATTTCTTAGATTGCATCATCCCCCAGAGAGCTACCCCAATTTTAAGATTTCTTGCTGGTAGCGATTTCTGACCGTCCTTATAAATTTTCTTAACCATGCAATACGTCAAATTAGTCTAGAATTTTATACTGACTTCGAATCTGTAAACAGATTTAAAATCGGATCACCCCTTACTGTTTAACACATATACCCTCTGCGAGATAAATCTTTCTCCACATTTCCACTCAGGAGATAAATGTACCTTGTTTGGTATCAATTAATATTAGAATTTTCTCAGCTACCTGAATCTCTAGGAGTTTCTTAGATTGTATCAACCCCCAGGGAGCTGCCCTCATTTTAAAATTTTTCACTGCTAGCGATTTCTGACCGTCCTTAAAATTTTTTTAGACATACGATACATCAAACTAACCTAGAAATTTACGCAGAATTTGAATCTGTAAACAGATTTATAATCCGACCACCCTTTACAAAGTTACACTTTCAAAGACTCCCAAACCTCAAAATTTTTGCATGCTTTAAACAACCATTTCCCGAGAAATCTAAAACCGCGGGAGTTTTAGAAATGAGTTCTTTATAAGCCATAAGTGTTTAATATTTAAAACCATTTTCAAATGGTGATGTACCGTTTTTTGGAATATTCAAAAAACATGACTTTTAAAATTTTAAACTGTTATCAATTTCTGGTTTAACATTCTCCTAATTACTAAGTAAATCACAAATTATTATAAACTCAATGCTAAATATGTAATTGGAAAATACATTTCGCTTCCAAAACTAATTGCTTTACGATTACTCAAATTACATGTGAAAGCTGTGTATAATTTCTTTTCAATGGACTTTCTATTAATTATGTTTGAATATAGTGCATTAGAAAATTCACGTATAATTGCTTGTAGATTATTAATAACATAATGTACTTTCTAGTACGTCGTCGACTACGTATATAGAGAAATGCCAACTTTATTGAGTAATACAGATCAATTAACGGTTAATTATTTCAAACCGTATATAACGCGGTCTTATTAGTCTGTTTTTTAGAATATTCAAAAAACATGACTTTTAAAATTTTAAACAGTTATCAATTTCTGGTTTAACATTTTCCTAATTACTAAGTACGTCACAAATAATTATATTCTCAATGCTAAATATGTACTTGGAAAATACATTTCGCTTCCAAAACTAATTGCTTTACGATTACTCAAATTACATGTGAAAGCTGTGTATAATTTCTATTCAATGGATTTTCTATTAATTATGTTTGAATACAGTACATTAGAAAATTCACGCATAATTGTTTGTAGATTATTAATAACATAATGTACTTTCTAGTACGTGCTCGACTACGTATTTAGGGAAATGCAAACTTGATTTAGTAATACAGATCAACTAACGCTTAATTATTTCAAACCGTATATAACGCGGTCTGATTAGTAAATCCTATGGTGTTAACCATTTCTATGCCATCTTTGCTAGTAGCGGTAACTGTTGCATTTTCATGTCTGTTGCTTCTGAAGTGTGCGGCATTGATAGTCTTTTCCATTTCAAAATCGCATAATTTACACATAATTCTTGGTTGTTTCGTACAACACCCTTTAACAGCTGTCGGAGCTGAACGTTTACGGCTTAATGACATACCATACTGTTTTTCCTTGTGTCGCTGTAAGCTGTCCATTCTCGTAAAAGCGATACCGCAAGACACACAGTTTAAGTACTTTGCTGCTGACGGATGTATAAGACTAACCCTGGACGATGTTACACCACGACATTTGTTCTGGTGCCGTTTGAGAGCATTTTTCCAGGTATAGGAAGCACCGCAAGGGTTGCATTTAAAAACGTTTGCAGGTACCATTTTAGTACAAAACAAAATTCGCACTATAGGACTTTGGCGAAACTTGTAAGCGAACTAACTTATAACTAAAGAGTTTACTCATGCGTGCCTGCTTTATGTACCCTATAGAATGCAAACCGAAGGTTTCCGAAGACAGTCGAACGAAGTTGAGGATTCAGCGGAGAACTAAATGACGTCAATTTTTCCACACAAGTCCAACTAACCTAACCTAACTCCGGACAACACCAGTTGCCCCACACTATGGGGCAATTTCAACCTATGGGGCAATTTCACCCTAACCTAACATCCTACATATATCTGACATATATCCAGACATATGTCGATGCGCATCCCTGACGACGTAGGTCGGATAACCAAACAGTTTCTAAACAAGAGAATGTAAGCAATATGGCGGTGTCCGACATATTCGACTATCTTCGGCAATATACGCAGCCACTCTGTAGGATACATAAGGGGTCAATTTTTTCGTATTTAATTTAGTATTCGACAGTAGCTAGAACGGTAAACATGAGCGTCTCGAAGGTGATTAACGTTTCTCAACTTCTTGGGAATAAAGTGAAAACGACAAAAAAGCGATTTGGATTATGACTGTTGGCAGAAAATATGTGCAACAATAATCTGGTGACAGATATTGGTAATATTTGTTATGTCGAAGGCAAACAGATGCTGACTGGCGGACTACACACACCAATTACAGAACCATTTTGTGACAATAAAATGTTGGTTAAAATTTGCGACCTCTCTGACGCCGAACAGACATCTGCAAACAAAAGGATGTTTATCTTAAAAAAAGAAATTTGTGGTGCATTTTAACGGCTATCTACGAAGAAAGTTTAACCGATTTGTTTCCGCTAGGCATGGTGTTAAAGCTAAGCTTCCGTTTTCTCTGGAAAGCATTAACAAGATGGGCTAGAGAGTAAAAGAAATTATCGGAAAAGAAGACCTCGAATGCATTAATAAGAAATTCCAAAATCCTATATGTGTTCCATACAAAGTGGAACTAGCAGATGTTAAGTTGAAAACTTTATTGGAGGAACTACCAGATATATTAGACGAACTCGAAAGTAGGGTAGCTAAGCCGGTTTGGCAACAGAGATCCACAGCAAGATATGTATACGCCGGTTCGAGAACAATATGAACAGCTAAGCCGCTTTGGGAAACAAAACGTGCAGCAAGATATGTATACGCCGCTTTGAGAACAAAATTGTCTTTGTGTGTAAATTTGTTGCGTCGGGGGGTCGTTAGGTCTTTGGGGTGTGCGTTCGGCGGGGTCGTTAGATTTTTGTTGTGGGGTGGTGCGCGTGCGCTGGGGTGGAGATATTTTCTTAGGAAATTTTTTAGCAGCGTTCACGACGTTAACTATTAAATATTAAATTTTAAAAAAATGTTGGTTCGTATTTTTCTGGGGTACGTTAAGCTAAAAATTAAAACGCCGAGGTGAAGAATTTTTTTAATACTAGGCAAACGCGTGCAAGTGGTAAAGAGTGTTTTAGCTCTCCTCATAAGCTGCGTTTTGTACGAAGTAGAAAATAAAATTGAGAAAATATACGAAATGTTATATGATGGAGGTCAAATTTTAAACGTCTGCAGGTAAAATCTTGTAAAAAGAAGTCGTTCACTTCTCGCAATTTCAATGTCACGATAAAATACTAAGAATTTGCATGCAGTCGAATATAACCTCGTGTTTTTATCTGGTAATATATATGCAAATTATTCAACTTTTAATATAATGTATTTAATTAACATAAGGTGTGTTGCAAAACCATTCAAGACAGGTATGTCGTATATTTCCTTTGGTTACATCATCCCAAAATAATTTATACAAGTACACTGAACTTGCAGTCGGATCTAACATATAATCTTTTAATTATACCCGTATGAATTTAAAATATATGCAAATTATACCACCTTTCATCACGATTTATTTGACTCTCAAATTATTTGATTTGATCTTATATCAAGGCTTATGTATTAACTTTTACAACTCAAGGTGTAGCATCAAGGTTTTACGTCACTCTCAAACTATAGAACTTAATAAAATAGCTTTCCTTAGCACCAATATCATTTAGAAAATATGTGTTTCATTAACATATACTTATTTATTAAATATTTCCTACCAAAATTTATTCAAAAATTTAAAAGTTCTTTATTTTCATTTTCATATAGGTAAAATCACCACGTTGCTATGCTCTCGGCTACCTAGTTCCGGCTACTTTTCCAAGGTCGTTGTGACGTCATAGCCTTTTATAAATATAGAGCAATGTAATACTATTCTAAAATTCTAAAAAGAGTCTTTCTTACTAACCACAAATACATACAGCTTGTAGAACGCGGATGTATCCAAGTCAGTCCATCGGCACATAAAATAATCTTTTAATCCTTTCCTCTTTCTCTAATAAGATGTTCTTTGTCTAACACATCTTTGTATTGTTCGCGTATTGTCGCAGTGTCTTCTATTTAGTCCAACTTTCGCCTTTTTGCATGCATTTCCTCTAATTCCAGCTGTCTTTTTCTTCCACTTACAGAGTATGGCGTGCATAATTGGGCAATTTCCTGCAGCGTCAACGGAGAGAGTTTACTGCCAATATTTACGCGTTGTCGTACAACCTCTGGGCGAATGTTAGGCGTACTTATCAACCCCGATACCGAAATGGTTATTTCTTTTGGAATTGTAGAATATGGTGTTACAGATTGTGTAAAATATGTTACCTGCTTTAATGTAGCACTTGTGTAAGATTTTTATTTTATCTTGGCTGTTTTCCTACTCTACTATCTCCAAATAATTTACAGGTAAATAGTTAAAACTAAAAGCTGAAAGCACATACTTTATCAATTTTTCCCTTTTCTCTGGTTTTTCTGACAACTTAATTTGCAAGCCCGTCAATTTCTTTGTATTGCCGTTCCCCAATACATGTACTGTAGCAGGTTATTATACACTAAACAGCAGCTATTTTGAAGCTTGTCCGATAACTTACTCCACATTTTAGCGATACCGAGTACATTGGCGCCTTTAGGAAGTATAACTTACTATCTTCCAATAAGGTTAAACAGTCTTTTAAGGGATTAGCGAATGTTGCTCTTAAATGTGCATCTGGACAACGTAAAAAATCTAGTATATAATTTCCAAGTTGTTTATTAACATCAGGATTTGTTATCTGACACACAAATTTGTTGTATATCTTAATTCTTGCATTGGTTGTTAGCCATGTTAAACAATCGAATTTATATTAAAATTAAGTTTAAATGGCTCCATGCTTGGCATTAAATATTTTTAAATTTTGTTATGTATAATGCCAGAATAAAAATTTTAAAATAGTATTACATTGTTCTTTATTTATAAAAGGCTATGACGTCACAACGACCTTGGAAAAGTAGCCGAAACTAGGTAGCCGAGAGCATAGCGAAGTGGTGATTTTACCTATATGAAGAATTTTGTTATGTTAAGTAAAAACGTGCAAGTGGTAAAGAATTTTTTAGCTTTCCTCAAAAGCTGTATTTTGTATGAAGTAGCGAATAACATTTAGAAAATATACGAAATGTGATATAATGGATCAAATTATAAAGTCTGCATGTAAAAACATGTTGTTCACGATTTCATTACCAAGATAAAATAACAAGAATTCGCAGTCGAATATAACCTCGTGTTTTTATTGAAATTATAGCTCTCTGGTAATATATATGCAAATTATTCAACTTTTAATATAATGGATTTAATTAACATAAGGTGTGTTTGCAAAAACATGTTAAGACTATTTCCTTCTTGGTATGCAAATTATACCACCTTTCATCACGATTTATTTGACTCTCAAATAAAAAAATTAATTTGATCTTATATCAAGGTGTTCTTGCTTACATTTAGCAATTTCAATATATATTTAATATGTGTGTGTATATGTAAAAAACATGTTAAGACAGGTCACTCGTTATTTTATTCATGATTGCATCACCAAAATAATTTATACAACCACACTAAACTCGTACCCGGATCTAAAATTTAACCTTTAAATGTATGCAAATAATGTCGTTATTTAAAAGGTGGTGAAGAATTTGGATGGGGATGTACTCATTCTCAAATGCGGAATGGTACTCCATAAGGCGTTCTAAACGGAGGCTTTGCACGCATTAGGTGATTGAATACTTCGGAGATTTTTAGGTTAAGCAAAAACATGCACGTGTTGACGAATCTCCCGAGAATTTCAAAAAATTATTTTTGTATTAAATATATAATATTAAAAAGAAACACACAATATTTTAATGTTTTATTTACAAAAACTTACATTCTTTAATTGTCCCTATCTTTTTGTAGGTGGCGGTAGCAGATTCTTATTTGAATAAAATATAGATAAGACTTCCACATTAAGAAAAATGTATCTTAGTTAAATGTACGGGGATTTTATTAATTATAGTTTAGTAAAGTGCATGGTAGTTAATGACCTCGAGGTTGTGATATTTATAACAACATACCGATATATGTAAATTATATATGGAAACTGCATAACTTCAAATCATTTTAGCATAATTGTTAATTACCAAAATTCATAATTTCTACTTCCGTTAAAAACACATTAAGTAAGTAAGTTTATACATACCGATAATACAATGGTAAAAATTCTTCTACAACACATTAAACAGCTTATTTATATTTGCTACCTTAAACAACTATGCGGAGTGCATATAAATGTCAGAGGAAGATTTCTTATCGTTCCCTTCCAATCTTAAAATTTATATCGTCAATAAAATAATAAACAGATTACTAATAATAGGTCGTCAATGGAACTAAAACAACATATACAAAATGTGTACAAATGAAAAGACCACTTATTAATTAATCATGACTATAAATTCCTTTAAAGATTTGATATTCATAGGTAGTAACAATGTTGGTGCTATATATATAAACGACTTTTTATGAGCATAGTTTAAATTAAAATAACACCGAAATTTATGTAAATTTAATAGTTCTGGTTTATAGTTGGTTGATCTTTGGAGAATAAATTTTATGAAACTTAGGTTTAAGAAATTAATCATTTTACAGGTGGGATTAAATAAAATGTACTACTTTGATGATAAAAACCTATGCAATGCATTTTATGTTTACACAACTATAACATACTTTAAAATTTAATACCTCGGTAGTAGAATATAATTTTTAATTGTATTATTGTAACATAAAGTTTGCATAAAAATGCAAAATACATATCCGTTAAGAGGAATTTTTCAATATGATACTTACAGATTCGTTAGTAAGTTTTACAATTAAACTTATTTCAAGACATTTTTGAAACACATCTTACTAGTCTCAAGGAATATGTATGTATGTAGGTATAAAATATACAAATAAAAACACTACTTAATGTAAACATTATTCTTTATTAAAAATGAATAATTGGTTATATGTACAAACCAGTTTTGGAAGTACAATTACATCTGTGGTTGCGCAATTGAATGACGAATGTTGTGTGGTATGCTAGAAACACTTGTGTGAATTGGTGTAATACTTTAATTTATGTAGAGGAGTACACCCTAAATCTTCTAGGTTAATAACATTTAGGTGTGGAAATTCATTGTAAATTGCCATCATCTCAAGATATACCGTGAAAGTTGCTTAACCATATCTTTTGGTATTTGAAGCGAGCTGATAGACAGTTCCAAGAATATGGTGGTTTCAGCACATATGTTATTGCAACTCCATTCGATAGGGATAGTTGTAAAACAGCCATTTCTTTAAACACAAAGTTATTATGTGCAATTTTAAACTTTTGAACGTCGACAACTAATGGACTATTAATTTTAGACTTCACTCACAATATTGGTTGCAGGATTGTAGCGGACCAAACGATCGTGTAGAATGAGGCAGTACGCTGTAGTGTGAGCTTTAAGCGCTTCTTTCATTTGAAATTCTAATCGTACGTCAACCGCTCCCACTTTCACTATTTCGTTTTGATGGGAACAATCGATGACTACAAGTGGAGCGTGCGTTTGAAATTCATTGGGTGTTAATATCGGCTCGCTGATACCCCCGTAGTACGATTGTTGAAACTGTGCATACATCTCATATAGTATAGAATAGCGATTGGTATCGAAATCAATGTTAAGATTATCGTAAGGATACATAGATGAACCCAGATGTAATTTCATATTGGTCAACTTACAGTGGTCGAACTGACTGCGCCCTTTTGCGCGATGTATCGGTTTGAAAGCAGACAATAACAAAACGTGGTTTCTCCACTTGAGAAGCCGTCTTCACGGCCCACGTATGCGTGTGTGTTGTATGTAATTCTGGATATTCGTGTAGTTCCCAACTGCGAAAGCTTATGTCCATGGTGGCATTGCGTTGAATATGTTTGAGTAGTTTTAAGCGCTCTGCATCTGCAACGGTTATATGTGGAATCCGCCATGATATATGTGTAATAGTAATTTTGATTGACTCTTTGGTATCAGAATTCGATATAGCTGCATCGTCAGCACTACTTCTAATAAGAATAAGCTCTTGTTTGATATTCAAAAGAATTTTTCGGTAGTCCTCCGCAAATCCTAAAACCATGCGCAAGGGAATGCATACGTTGAAATGACCATTAGCATCAACGAGATCAAGCTTATCGATGGGGACCAACCGGCGTTTCTAAAGCGACGACTTTCGCTATAATCGTAGGATAGGAAATTTTTAATAGTCGTAGTTATACCTGGATTACGAACGCGGTCAATAGTCTTTCCACCAAGTTCATAACGAATTTCATCAAATAAAAATAAAACTCCGTTGTTGACAAAATCGGCGGTAAGCGAAACGCCACCATCTGACTTATTCATTGTACCCTCAATATAAATTACGCTGTCCCATGGTAGTGTATAGACATCTTCGTTTTCTATTGGAATCCGTATAACATCGTTCTTCTCATACGTGGTATTGGAGTACGGAGTATGCATATGTTTGTCGGCATTGATGATGGTTGTATCAAATATAGCACGTTGCGTAACATTTAAAATATTACTATCCATTTTAGCTATGTAGCACTTTGAGTCCTAATGTTTGCAGAAATTTAACGTTTTCCGGTGTTAATCGGTGCACTGGTGTCTTGTAACTGGTAAAGGTGCTGATAATGCGTCTATTTTAACAATGATGCGATCGATGATTCGTGTATTAAGTGGCATATAGGTGACGTTCACGGGGTTTTCAATAATCTTGTACCCTGCAGCAACTGCAGGAAAGAATTGATGCAAAATGTGTACAGGTTTGCTATTCCGATACGATCCGACCACAAGATTACATTCAATACATATTGAATTGATTGGAAAGACTTGTGCCGGATGGTCCGAAATAGCAGTAGTGAGAGCTGGTAGTTTACGTTTCTCAAAACCCAGCAACGAAGCAAGTGAATTTGGTTGTGTAAAGTCCACTATACCTGATGCTTTGATTTCTGTATGTAAACTGTTATTATTGGCTCGAATATCAATAAGATAACGTTTGGATGAAGTGCGTTCACGGGGATCGTTCAGATTACGTCGTACGAACTTATTAATATCTGCCACTTCATAAGTTCCTTCTGGTAAAGTAAGCACGATGTCATCAATGTAAAATTTATTGTTCGCTTCCGTTACATTGGGAATTGAAAATATGTATCAAAGTTTGTAAGACCAATAACGTATTCATGGTCATCATCGAGAACAATTGGTGGGTTGATGATTGCGGTGAGCGTAGATTCAGTTCCAGTTAAAGTAAATGTGTACATGTTCGGTGGTTGACGATAAACTAACAACTAGTCGTATTCGTAGTTGGGATGGGGTAATAAAAAGCAAATTCCTGAAACACTTGCAATATATGGTTTTTAATTAAACACTTTTATACAAAACAGTTAAAAATACACTAAAATCAAATAATATATAACGTTGTTAGAAACTTAGCGGAGGACTATTTTGCAGTAAAAATTTCAATACGAAGTGTCCACAGGTAACAGTGTTAAGCGGTTGAAATTGTTCATAATTATAATAGAGAGTGCATGGTCCTGATGAGGTTAAGTATTTGACAAGTTCCCTCGGAGGTCGTAGATTACCAATGCTATCATAATAGACTGCCCTTGAACCATCTTTTTGTACGCGGTCCAATGAGTTCCCACACCACGTGTAGTATCATGATTAAGAATACCACATTCTCGCCAACGAATTGTGTTTGGAAGTGAATTGCGCATGAATATTCCACGAAAGTGGGATATTGGTAAACGTTTTATGTATTTGTTCAAGTCAACATTGGTCAACGCTCGCATAGGTAGATTTAACGAATGCGTTGAGTTTTTTTTTGTTGTCTTTGTTTACGCAAACCTTGCCCGTGTGTAAGAAAAGGCTTTAGGTACAGTCCATGTCCACGGCGATAAGGTTTCAAATAGAGACCCTTTCCAAGTGTCACTGCCTCTTGTGCCATATTATGTCGTTTCGCTTCATCTAATTGTTGTTGTCCAAGTTTAGCATCGTTGACAGCTTTTGCAATCCCAGCTGCTCCACCCGACAACGCTCCAATTGCGGAAAGGGCTGCAAAATAGGTATCAAAGGTAGGAAACCACCAGTTTTGGGTACAGGGATTACACGTGGGATGCCACGAATTTCATCTGTTATTTCTTTAATCGGTGCCACTGCAAGTTTAGCAGTTTTAATAAGATCAGTCGGACGAACGTTTTTAATGCGTTCCCAAATGGTGCGAATTAAACGCTTGAATGGTATACCACTTCCTGTACGTAGACGCTGACCACATCGTTTTCCTTTACACCTTATCGTTTTTTTGCGACAACCCATACCAAATTTAACTTTGGCATTCATTGCAGAACCAACAGCAAACGCAGCAAGTTTTTCACCTAACGAAGCGTCGGGTGCAGTACGACGTTTTGTGCTGTTTCGGCAAGACGTCGATCAGCTTGGTGTCGGGTTGTTAAGTCTGTAGAAAGATCGTAGGCGATGTCGTGTAGTTTGCAGGCTTCGTCTAAGGGATTACGACCTATATCACCACGCTCGAGGCGTTTCTGAAGCTTAGTACCCGGTCCACAGAAGCGATAGCCTGGTAAATGTAATTCTACCGGTAAACGATTGATAGCACTATTGAGTAACCCGTAGCCACGATAGGATTTCATTAATCTTGTCAGTCGAAAGGTTTAAAGGAGACTGGTCATGCGTGTAGAATTACTCGCTTAAATGCTTACCATACTGCAATTACGTTTTAGTATATGGATAGAATGCGTCTGGTAAAGCAACAATTGGCGTTGCCAATTACGGACCACAACTGCAGCAACAACACTAACGTGCAAAAGCATGGACTACTATTACCATCAACAATACGGTGTATCATTACAGGTCCATCCAATTGTGGTAAAACTAATGTAGTCATCGGTCTCTTGAAACATCCGAATGGTGTACGCTTTGAAAACGTTTATCTCTACTCAAAATCCTTGTATCAACCAAAGTATCAGTACCTAGAGAGGTTATTACAACCAATAAAAGAAATAGGATATTTTGCGTTTAACAAATGGGATGCAATTGTTACTCCAGCGGATGCAAAACCTAATTCGATATTTATTTTCGATGACGTGTCGTGCGATAAACAAAATGTAATGCGAGAATATTTTTCTTTAGGTCGACATAAGGCCATTGATTGTTTTATCTATGTCAGACCTATTCCAAAATACCTAAACAATTGATTAGAGACAATGCTAATGTCCTAGTGCTATTCAAACAAGACGAACTCAATTTAAAACACGTATACGCTGACCATGTAAACACGGATATGTCGTTTAACCGGTTTAAAGAATTGTGCGGCGTATGCTGGCGAGATCGGTATGGGTTCCTGGTGATCAATAAAGATGGCGATTTGCAGAGCGGTCGTTACCGAAAAGGTTTTGACACCTATATATACTTATAAAGCACATAAATAGCATATCACTTCCTACCCGTTTCTAGACGATGGCAGACGACGTGAAAACCAAACAAGAACTCATAAAAGTACGAAAGGCAGTCAAGAGGAAATTACAAGCGCTAAAAGCAGGTGTGGTTGAAAAGGAGCTTGCATTAAGTAAAGTCTATGCACCTATTACAAAACGTTTACAAACACTTCAGACCGGTCTGCTGAAAGATATTAAACAGGAGTCCAAGATCGAAAGCCAGCACTGGTTACCACAACAACATGACGTACAATCTACTCCTAAAAGACGCCCTAAATTTCTCGATCAGGTGCGCAGTTCAACCCCAATCGCCGCACCACCAATAGAGGAGGCATGGGAACACAATCCTCATAGCCCAGTCCAGTCTGTGGAGTCCACCTTCGAAGAATCGGAGAGTAGCGGCAACACTCCAGAGACCCATACAGAGTACGAACGGTACCTAAACAGCGAAGAACATCAGGCCTACTTACAACGATTCTTACCATCGGTAAGATACTATGTCGATAATCTGTTTTCCAACTTTACTGGTATTTATAACAATGACACGGAGCACTTGCGCAGGGATAAAGTACGTTTTAATCCGGAGACAGGAAAATTAATGATTGGTGATTCGGACATTATCTTCGGGATTGGTGAAAAGGTGTGTGTAGAACGATTTTGCTACAACGGTAGCAAAGGGTTGTACGAGCAGCTGTTCCTTCTCAATCCTTTGGGTAAATTCTCACTTAAAGAAATTAACGATTATGCGGACATTAAAAAAAGAAGTAATGCAATGTATAGCTTACGACAGCAAACTATAAACCCGAGTGGTCGTGGTCTACTCATGGATTATAACGAGAAGCCACTAAAGTATGTATACTTTGATGATCCCAACGAACTGTGCGAACGGCTCAAGCTTCTGGTCGCCTCGCAAGATGCAGGTAACACCGGTCACACAAACGAAATTACATCGATTATGGAAGAATTACGCGAATTGCGTATAATAGCGTAGATTGTGCGACTTGTTATTCATTATCACGATGGTTATCGACAAGTTTGGACATGCGTCTGACTGTGCTTCATATATTTCTTATGATGATTACTACGATTTTGACAACATGAGATTAGCGCGCGTCGCTACACCACAAGAAGATGATGATGCAGTCACGAAAGCGTACTTAGAATCGCGGTTAGCAACGCTACACCAGCAAGAGGGCGAACCAACGCTTGGAAGTGGTTCCACTATTCAGCAGTATATAGACACGCTTGTGAAGGAGACAACAAACAGTATGATAACACAATTCTCGAGCGAGTATGTTACAAGATCAGACTTTAACCATTTTGAAGAGATGATGCGTAACCTTGTTCCAGCCACTGTGAACGCTAATGTTGCACAAATCGTAACCAAACGGATAGATGATTCTATGAATAGCATATATAAGACATTAGACGCTGCTATTCAACAAGTGAAAGCACAATTTAGAATAGACATTGCACGAATTCAAGCAGATATTCAACAGTTGCAAGAGAAACTTAAAACGCACGCATATAGCCGTCAACCATACACACACACTATATTAGCAATATGTCTGTAAAGGAGCAAATCGTCCACGAGTTACATAAGCCTGCTCGCATTAACTTTCCTAGAAGACATGTAATCACAAAAGGATTAAACGAGCTGTTTCAAGCCGATTTGGTGGAAATGATCCCATATGCAAAGATAAATAAAGGATTTAGATACATTCTAGTTGTTATCGATGTATTTTCTAAATACTTATGGGCCGTACCGGTTAAGCGCAAGACGGGTAAGGCTGTTTCAAACGCTTTTCAATCAATTTTCAACAAAGACCATCGTATTCCACGGTACATTCAAACGGATTTGGGAAAAGAATTTTATAATTCAACATTTAAGGCTTTAATGGAAAAATATGAGATTACACATTATAGTGTGTACAGCAATAAAAAGCTTGCGTAGTAGAACGCGTTAATCGTACCTTAAAGTCAAAAATGTGGAAACAATTTAGTTTGAATGGTTCGTATCGATGGCTGAATGTACTATCCTCACTCGTGACTGCATATAACAACACCAAACATCGAACAATCGGCATGCGACCTGTAGATGTGTCAAAACGCAATGAACGCAAACTCTTCAATACAGTGTACAGTACGATCAAAACAGTTAACTTAAAGAGTAAAAATTTTCTGTTGGAGATCATGTTCGCATTAGTAAACATAGAAGTCAATTTACCAAGGATACACACCAAATTGGTCTAACGAAATTTTTACGGTGTACAAAGTGCATTTGACTAATCCTTTAACGTACCTGTTGCGCGATAGTCGAGGACAACCAATATTAGGCGGCTTCTATGCAGAAGAACTTCAACGAACACACTATCCGGATGTATATTTAGTGGAAAAAGTATTGAAGAGAGTTAAAATCAAGTATATGTGAAATGGTTAAATTTAGATTCTAGCCATAATAGTTGGATATCCAAAATCATATTTTGTAGATTTGCTGTTACGTGTTTGTTTACCATCATATGTCATTCATCAATAAAAATTTTTTACTGTTATATGCTTTATTATAGCGACACACACACACACACACACAAATTACATCTATGTACTACTAATTACTACACTAGTTCTACGTCAAGAAAGTTGTTTATAATTCCTCATGCCCGAAGCGCAAAACGTTAATGTAGGTTGATTTTCGCTGTTTTGGTTGAACTTGAGTATTTCGATGTCCGTGAATATGTGTAAATAACAAGCAGGTAAAACACATTACCTTCTCAGCTAACAATTTCTCCCGTACTTGACCAACACTCGAGGTATATATATTTATTGTAAAAGGTATGCGACACGTACAATAGCATCCTCCATTATATCTAATAAGTGCTATCTATAGCGCATCAGGTAGGATTACCAAGATGACATAATTTACATACAAAAAATAGTATTAAACTAAAACAATAACTTTAATAGCATATACACTTTTTTATAATCATCTATACTATTTGATGGCCATTTTCCCGAATCCGGACCACACGTCCATCCTGGTTGCTGTTTTGAGCCCTCCATTGCCAAATTCTTGAGGAGCCAGTTATATGTTGTTCTATGAGGGCCAACTACATTAGGTTGGTACTTATAATTTACCTTATACTTTAAAATTAACTTCAATACTTTTTTTAATACCATAGGTTGTGCGAAATATACAACATCTACAATCATATCGTCAATCGCTGTGACCAGTGATTTATAGTTGCATTTTATATTCATGATAGGAAATGCCTTCGTACTCAATACAGCTCGGTTGGTTAGTAATTCTTCAAGGAAATATACATCGCTCAAACTATAATTACTCTCTATTGCGTCTAGTACACCGCGCACCTGATGACATTTTAACTCTGTTTTGCCGTTGCAAGCATCAATGAAGTTTGATACAAATTGATCGCACCTACTCTGTTGTTTAAACAGCATGTCCATTACATCAATGGATGTATCATTGGTCAGCGTTAGCCATTTGAAGGCTTTAAAGGGAACATGAACACCTACTCTGAACAGTATACGTTTGATTTTGTCTACATCATTCAATACTATGGCATGTTTCAGATGTTGGTGTAAAATGCGTTGTTCACTCTCGAACAAATCGTACAGTACATTGTCCATGTTAACTTGAAAACTTCGCACCACTATCGTTGTTGTTCCACTCACTGCGAGATCTATCCAAGTACCTAGCTTTTATGGCACATTCATCAAAATAGGTAATGCTAAAGTGTTGTGATACTGAGCATCACCTAGTTATTCGTCTGATAAACCCCCCACTAGTTTTTGTAACAGCATTAATAAATCAACAACCTTGAGATGATCTCTGGCAAGGCGACTCTGTTGAATTTGAGCAATATATTTAAGGAAAATCCAATTAGAGGTGTTTTGGTGGTGATAGATTGTTATTCAAATTATCTATGGGAATATCCTTTACTTTTAACGAAGGATGCATGCCCGGTAAATTGCAAATTAATCAAAAGAGTATAACGTTAATCATTACTCTACATAGAGCACAAAAGCTGTCATAGCCATGCGAGAAATATGTTGCCTGATAAATACTCCCTGTATGATTGTTGTGGTTTTGACAATTTTGACAACGATCCTAGGTCATGGATCGAAACGTAAAGAAAGATGATTTTAAAAACTATGAGTGGTTTAATTCCCAACGAAGATTAAGAAAAAGGTTGTCTGATGTCGCTAAATCTATATATATATATATATATATATATATATATATATATATATATATATATACCAATGATTAATACATTGAAAGTAATAGTGAAAATAAAATTTAAAGTTGTCAACCATGTTCGGGTGGTAATGTTGATTCGGTCATTGATACCTACTGCAAGTTAAAACAAGTCGTATACAATGATGAAAAGTTTTTTGAAACTAACTAAATGTGATCTTGAATACATGCTTTGTAAAAGCGATATAGTTCAGATTCTGCTACGATTCTTCAACAGACAACAACAGATAACAATAAAAACTCTGTTTAAATTAATTTTTAATAACGACTTAACATTGCGTAATTCTATTAAAATGATTTGAAATATAACGGTATTATTTTTATTGTTTAGCATCAATTTAATAACATTTGTTGATATAAGATGAAAATTGTGAATTTTGGTAATTGACAATTATGCTAAAATGTTTTGAAGTTACCTTGTTGCCATATGTTCCATTTAACAGAATTAAAACTCAGATATATTATAGACATTCTTGCAATTATTTACCATATGTGTATATATTTCTCTTGACAATAATTATTAATTTAAGAATAACTTATTGAATTAAAGTAAGTTATTTATAAGCACTAAATTCTACAATAATTAAAACGAGTTTGAAAATAAAATGTATTGACAATGTAGCTATACTTGTAATTTATTCTGCCAGGATCAACAAAATATAATGCAAAATAGTTGTTTTAGGTATAAACCAGAACCATATAATTTACATATGGAGATATGTTGTTATATTTATACTATAAATAGCCCAATCGCCGAGGTCATTAACTACCATGCACTTTACTGAACGCGGTTGTTAAAGGGCGTTATATGAACGTTTTTGCAAAGAAATAAGTAATATTTATCTCAGTTTGCGAGATGTTGAAACGTTTAGATCCGTAAGTTATGCATATCTTTTAGAAAACATATTTGCTTTTATGGACAAATTTTGCTTTACATTCCTTAACTTTAATAATTTCACTAATCATGTTTACAGAGTCTTTTAAATAATAATATCCTTTGAACATACTATCATCTGGAATACAAATTTTGTTATACCTATATCTAGTACTAATAATAATTAGTGTCTCTAGCACTGTAAAATTTAACTAGAATAAATAATTCACAATCTTTTATAGTGTTTAATTAAATCGGTCTTTTAACAACAAAAGAGGTATTTTGCACATTGCAAATTATTATTACCATGCTTGTAGCAATAAATATTACATAATAAATTGCTGGTTATTCACCTAACAATAAAATTTTACACTAAGAATATATAATTGGTGTATGCTGGGTTGCCTGCCATAGATATGCATATATTTTTAGAATTTATGGAGTACCATTCCGCATTTGAGAATGATTACATCACTATCCAAATTCTTCACCACGTTTTAAATAACGACATTATTTGCATACATTTAAAGGTTAAATTTTAGATCCGGGTACGAGTTCAGTGTGGTTGTATAAATTATTTTGGTGGTGCAATCATGAATAAAATAACGAGTGACCTGTCTTAACATGTTTTTTTGCACACACACCAATATTTTAAATTAAAACCATTATAAAATACGAGTCGAATAATTTCTCCTATTCTTTTGATATTTAATACAAAAATAATGGGGCAGAGCCCCGTTTAGGGCACGTTTAGAAGCTCCTTCCCCACCATTCATCATTTTGAGAGTGATTATGTCATCCACCACATTTCCTATTTTTGCTTAACCTAAAATCTCTTTAATTAACTAAAGCAACGAGAATAAAAACAATGACGAAGCTCTAAAGATCACCGCTAAATTCTTCACTACATGCACGTTTTGCATAACCTATAAATTTTTATCACGTTTGTGCAATTAAACGAGTTATATATATACAATGTCTAATACGTCATCTACATACAATCACCAAACCGCTAAAAGTAAAAGAATTTTTCTTGCCACATAAATTAAATGTATAATTACATTTAAATATTTAAATATATTCAAATTGCTAAAATGTAAGCAAGAGATCCTTGATATAAGATTAAATTAATTTTTATTTGAGAGTCAAATAAATCGTTATGAAAGGTGGTATATTTTGCATACCAAGAAGGAAATAGTCTTAACATGTTTTTGCAAACACACCTTATGTTAATTAAATCCATTATATTAAAAGTTGAATAATTTGCATATATATTACCAGAGAGCTATAATTCCAAACTCGAGGTTATATTCGACTGCGAATTCTTGTTATTTTATCGTGACATTGAAATCGCGAGAAGTGAACGACTTCTTTGTAAGCAAGACGTCCTTGATATAAGATTAAATTAATTTTTATTTAAAAGTCAAATAAATCGTGATGCAAGGTGGTATAATTTGCATACCAATAAGGAAATATACGGCATACCTGTCTTGAAATGTTTTTGCAACACACCTTATGTTAATTAAATACATTATATTAAAAGTCGAATGTCGACGTGATTTACATATATATTACCAGATAAAAGCACGAGGTTATATTCGACTGCATGCAAATTCTTAGTATTTTATCGTGACATTGAAATTGCGAGATGTGAACGACTTCTTTTTTACAAGATTTTACCTGCAAACGTTTAAAATTTGACCTCCATCATATAACATTTCGTATATTTTCTTAATTTTATTTGCTACTTCGTACAAAACGCAGCTTATGAGGAGAGCTAAAACACTCTTTACCACTTGCACGCGTTTGCCTAATATTAAAAAATTCTTCACAGCGGCGTTTTAATTTTTAGCTTAACCTACCCCAGAAAAATACGAACCAACACGTGAACTCCATTTTCTACACACACAACATTTTTTTAAAATTTAATATTTAATATTTAACGTCGGGAACGCTGCTAAAAAATTTCTTAAGAAAATATCTCCACCCCAGCGCACGCGCACCACCCCACGACAAAAATCTAACGACCCCGCCGAACGCACACCCCAAAGACCTAACGACCCCCGACGCAACAAATTTACACACAAAGACAATTTTGTTCTCAAAGCGGCGTATACATATCTTGCTGCACGTTTTGTTTCCCAAAGCGGCTTAGCTGTTCATATTGTTCTCGAACCGGCGTATACATATCTTGCTGTGGATCTCTGTTGCCAAACCGGCTTAGCTACCCTACTCTCGAAAAAGATTATTACTATTTTTTTGACATGGATGTAACCCAAGATTCTGCTGGCATATTTAGCAAGATGGAGATGTTTAATTATTTAACTACAAACCATAACTTTTGCTACAACGGCGGATACGAAGAAAACTGAAATATGGGAATCGATTGTTTAACATGGTTAACAACCAATGAAAGAATTAAGATATACAACAAATTTGTGTGTCAGATAACAAGTTCTGGTTTTAATAAACAACTTGGCAATCATATACTAGATTTTTTACGTTGTCCAGATGTACGTTTAAGGGAAACATTTGCGTCTACCTACCTTGGTCAAAAAACATGGTACTACGCGATTGGAAGCGACAATATACAACTGTACAATTGGAAGCTGTGTCGGTGCGAAACGGGTGTATAATCACTTAAAGGACTGTTTAACCTTATTGGACGATAGTAAGTTATACTTTCTAAAGGCGCCAATGTACTCGGTACCACTTGCCAAAATGTGGGGTAAGCTATCGGACAAGCTACAAAATAGCTGCTGTTTAGTAAATAATAACCTACTACAGTACGTGTATTGAGGGAATGGCAATACAAATAAATTGACGGGCTTGCAAATTAAGTTGTCCGAAAAACCAGAGGAAAGGGAAAAATTGATAAAGTATGTGTATTCGGCTTTTAATTTTAACTATTTACCTGTAAATTATTTGGAGATAGTAGAGGAGGAAGACAGCCAAGATAAAATAAAAATCTTACACAAGTGCTGCATTAAAGCAGGTAGTACATATTTTACACAATCTGCAACACCATATTCTACAATTCCAAAAGAAATAGTCATTTCGGAATTGGGATTGATAAATACACCTAACATTCGCCCAGAGGTTGTACGACAATGCGCAAATATTGGTAGTAAACTCTAACCGTTTACGCTAAAGGAAATTGTCCCATTATGCATGCCATACGCTGTAAGTGGAAGGAAAAGACAACTGGAATTAGAGGAAATGGATGCAAAATGCAAAAATTGAACTACATGGAAAACACTGCAATAATACGCGAACAATACCAAGAGGTGTTAGACAAAGAACATCTTATTAGAGAAAATGAGAAAGAATTAAAAGATTATTTTATGTGCCGATGGACTGACTTAAAGACATCCGGGTTCTACAAGCTATATGCATTTGCGGTTAGTAAGAAAGACTCTTTTAGTTATGTAGGCGTTCTTGCGGCATGGATGGTACTAAATCCGAATACTTTTTAATAGGTAATTCTAAAAACGTATTTATCAAAATGACAGATAACAAAGATGAACTAAGGAATGCGGGTTTCGTAACCTTGTCGTACACGACACGCAAAGAAGTTCCGCTAAACATTGTATATTTGCCTAGTAAGGAACCTTTTGAATCATTTAAAACCGGGAACCCTACAACCTATAACGACCATATATTCCCAAAACTGGTGGACATGCAACTACGTAATAGTGAGTGGGAAAATAAGGACCTCTCCCTGGTGCTTTAATATTCACCATAAATTTAGAAATAAAAATAATGTATACGTGGAAAAAAAACCGCATATTCCTCACGGTCGGTATAAAAGACCGATTGCAAGTCGAACAATAAAAAAATACATGCATATTAAAAATACAAAATAGCGCTCAATGCGCATCCGTACATAACTCCATACGTACGCACGCTAAGCTACAGTAATACGTCTATCTTCAACCGAAGCTAGTTTAATACTACTCCTTGCCTGGCGGGTTATGTGAGGAACAGCAGCCACAATAACCACAAGGTCAAGAGCGAACGCAGCAACTGAAGGTTGCAGCAGATCACCAAATTTAATAATTAAATAAAAGTGAAATATTATGGTTGCCTGTCGCTACCAACCCCCTCCAACACTGACAATAAGAAACCGATCAAGCTAACATGATACGTATGCAGGATATAGTGGGAAAGCTGCGATTAAAAGATTGTCATAAGCTGCAAGAATTACACGAAGGAATGGATCTGGTTGTCGGTGGAATCAAATACTTTATATATAGAGACAAACTTCGGTACATTTTGCAATTCGAAAACCTAGACGGTCTCTATGTATCAAACTATTGGCTAGAAAAGGAGATAGAGGACTTGGGTGTCGATTTAAATTTTAAGCTGCGAATAAAATTAGATAAAATTAAAACCACTCCAAACAAACATAAAGAAAAGACTGTCTTCTGTGTATAACTTTGCATTAAAATTAAGTTTAAATGGCTCCATGCTTGGCATTAAATGTTTTTAAATTCTGTTATGTATAATGTCAGAATAAAAAATTTTAGAATAGTATTACATTGCTCTTTATCTATAAAAGGCTATGACATCACCAACAGGGATGCGTCTGGGGCGTACACGAGGGAAGCGAAAGTTAATAGTCACCAAGCATCTAATTCTTTATTTGGTTGGTATCGAGTACTTGCCGGTGTATGTATCCGGAGTAAAAAACACGATTTGTACCCGCAGATTATTAAATAAAATTAGTTTATCGAGGGAAGATGACAAGCGTAACGTCATCCCTGGAAGCATATCAACCCATGCATGAGGGCATAAAGATATAAATCTAAGATAGTTGTTTGATTTTGTAAATCTATTGTATATATTAGTTTTTAAATTCCATAATTTTTAAGTTTTTCGCCCACCTTCCAAATCCTTCCTGTTTCTATCCTGGTGGACAGAGTATACGTGTTATCTCCACGTGGTGTTTGCGGGACACAGCGGTTTTAGATTTCTAGGGAAATGGTTGGTTAAAGCATATGTCTTAGGTAGCGAAAAAAGGATTTTAAAGATGGAGTTAAATAAAGATGGGTAAAAATTAGAGGTTTGGGTCTTTAATAGGCGTGACTTTGTAAAGTGTGGTTCTATTTAAAATTTATTTGCAGATTTGAGCTTCCTAAAAAAATCTAATATTAGTTGATACCAAAAAAAGATATATTTATTTTAAAAGAGTGACTACCCCGCGGATAATAAATACAATATACCGCTTGTCAACAAAAAAGTTGTAGGGAAATTCAAAGACGAATTTAATGGGTATCTAGTATTAGAATTCGTTGGTACAAAAGCCAAGTCCTATTGTATTGTAAGCGAGAAAGACACGATTAAAAAGATTAAAGGGGTTTCACAAAGTGTAGTTAAGTAAAACCGAGGGTCCTACAAGCTATAACGAGCATAAATTCCTAAAAGGGGTGGTCATGCAACTACGCAACAGTGCGTGGGAGAATAAGGATTTTCTCCAATAAGAAAATAAAGTTTCCATGTACGTAGCACCAGTCATTGGGAAATGGTAGAAATGTTAAACCTATAAAGGCGATTATTAATTGTGGTTTAGAAAAATAGTAGTTTTCGTGGACTAAATAAAATAGCTGAGACTGATTAATGTATATGGTTACATATTCTCGTACACATCCACAAACATCTGCTTACGTCCGCATACGGACATGGCGATGCCGGTAGTTTTTGTTTAACAAATAGCAGGAAAGATACGTTAGGTGTTAGTGTGTGGGAGCCCATCGGATCGTTGGAATCAAAAAGAACGGTGCGGCGGAATGTATGGTGGTTCCCGTTAGAATAATTGAAAGTGGTTAATCGATTGTATTAGATGTTTAAATATGCGAAAGTGTAAGAGCCTACATAAGCAAAATTTAATTATCAGACAAAAAGTGCGCGATGTGCTATACTTTTAAAGAAAGTATAGAATGGTGCTTTGCAGCGGTCCTAGCAGTAAAAAGGGTGACTGACTTTTTCAAGCAACTACAAGAATAGCAGTAGCGCAGAAAAGGGGTATGCATGTATTATACAGCGTACTGTTACTATAAAATATGTTAGTTTACGGGTAGCTCGAACGTGTAATTGATCACGACTTATAGATCCCTCGGAGGTTTAAAAATTCTGAAACCATTGTCGTTTGAAAAATGTTTGGAAATCATCAGAACGGGAGTGGGTCGAAGTATAAGTTAGATGGATTATTGACCGAGCTTTTTTCTACCTTTTACGAGGGAATCGGAAGTTGACAGACAACGAGCATCTAATTCTGTATTTGGGCGATATTGAGTACTTACCGGTTTTAGAAATTATTACGTGCTACCGACCGCTATGTGGAAGATTTAGTTCTAGGAAATGAGCAACCTACGAAAGCACAGAATACTCGGTATTAATGCTAATTGGTTTAGTGACCGCGTTTGTGCACTTTTTGAGTGTCTTCGGCAATCTTCGATTGTTTCCAAAGAAAATATTCAAACCTACCATTTCCTAAAATATGACGCGTAAGTTATTTAAAACTAAATTGCTTTATTAATAAGTATTCTGTAGACAACAAGTTTGGAATTCCCTTAGTAAAGGTTTAAAGTGTTTTATTAAGTTTTTGCTTATAGTAGCACTGCATCTTCTACAGCACGACTTGCAGTCAATTTGTGTGCGTGTGCTACAACACTTTCGGATTTTTAATATGCACGCGATACGATTATTGATCCGTATAACATGGAAGACGTGTCCTATGTTTCCACTAACTGCATTCGCAGCATGGACGATGCGAACCGGGTGCATGCATCGGTGCTAAATGTACTGGGCGAGCAGCAAGGATTATCAAAATATGACGTCATTTAGTTCCCCGCTGAATCCTCAACTTCGTTTGGCTGTCTTCGGAAACCTTCGGTTTGCACTATATAGGGTACATAAAGCAGGCACGCAAGAGTAAACTCTTTAGTTATAAGTTAGTTCGCTTACAAGTTTCGCCAAAGTCCTATAGTGCAAATTTTGTTTTGTACAAAAATGGTATCTGCAAACGTTTTTAAATGCAACTCTTGCGGTGCTTCCTATACTTAGAAAAATGCTCTCAAACAAATGTCGTGGTGTAACATTGTCCAGGGTTAGGCTTATACATCCGTCAGCAGCAAAGTACTTAAACTGTATGTCTTGCGGTATCGCTTTTACCAGGCGTCGCCGTGGATCAATGTAGTAAGCGTAAGACTACGGATCCTAAGGTCCTGGGTTCAAATCTCGACACGGCCGACTGCTTGAAAAATGACAGGTGAGCATATTTCACAAAAATTACGCCCTCGTTCGGATGAGAGGTTAAATGGAGGTCCCGTGTGTGAGTGTTGCCACGCACGTTAAAGATCCCTACCTTGCCTGGAACGGCAAGGGTTCGGCAAAATTCTAAATTTCTAGGCAACGAAAAACTCGCCTCCTGGCCAATGTAGTACCTTCTGGTGGAGCATTGGAAATATAAATGCACGGTATCGCTTTTACGAGAATGGGCAGCTAACAGTGTCACAAGGAAAAACAGCATGGTATGTCATTCAGCGTAAACGTTCAGCTCCGACAGCTGTTAAAGGGCGTTCTACGAAACAACCAAGAATTATGTGTAAAGTATGCGATTTCGAAATGGAAAAGACTACCTATGCCGCACACTTGAGAAGCAACAGACATAAAAATGCATCAGTTACCGCTACTAGCGAAGATGGCGTAAAAATGGTTGGCACCATAGGCTTTACTAATCAGACCGCGTTATATACGGTTTGAAATAATTAACCGTTAATTGATCTGTATTACTCAATAAAGTTGGCATTTCCCTATATACGTAGTCGACGACGTACTAGAAAGTACATTGTGTTATTAATAATCTACAAGCAATTATACGTGAATTTTCTAATGCACTATATTCAAACATAATTAATAGAAAGTCCATTGAAAAGAAATTATACACAGCTTTCACATGTAATTTGAGTAATCGTAAAGCAATTAGTTTTGGAAGCGAAATGTATTTTCCAATTACATATTTAGCATTGAGTTTATAATAATTGATTTACTTAGTAATTAGGAGAATGTTAAACCAGAAATTGATAACAGTTTAAAATTTTAAAAGTCATGTTTTTTGAATATTCTAAAAAACGGTACATCACTGTTTGAAAATAGTTTTAAATATTAAACACTTATGGCTTATAAAGAACTCATTTCTAAAACTTCCGCGGTTTTAGATTTCTCGGGAAATGGTTGTTTAAAGCATGCAAAAATTTTGAAGTTTGGGAGTCTTTAATAGTGTAACTTTGTAAGGGGTGGTCGGATTTTAAATCTGTTTGCAGATTCAAATTCTGCGTAAAATTCTAGGTTAGCTTGATGTGTCGTATGTCAAAAAAATTTATAAGGACGTTCAGAAATCGCTAGCAGCGAAAAATCTTAAAATAAAGGTAGCTCCCTGGGGGGGGGATGCAATCTAGGAAATTCCTAAAGATTCAGGTAGCTGAGAAGATTCTAATATTAATTGATACCAAACAAGGTACATTTATCTCGTGGGTGGAAATGTGGAGAAAGATTTATCTCGCAGAGGGTATATGTCTAAAACGTTAAGGGGTGATCCGATTTTAAATTTGTTTACAGATTTGAATTCAGCATAAAATTCTAGACTAATTTGACCTATTGCATGGTTAAGAAAATTTATAAGGACGGTCAGAAATCGCCACCAGCAAAAATCTTAAAATTGGGGTAGCTCTCTGGGCGATGATGCAATCTAAGACATTTTTAGAGATTCGGGTAGCTGAGAAAATTCTAATATTAATTGATACCAAACAAGATAGGTTTATCTCGTGGGCAAAAATGTGGAGAAAGATTTATCTCGCGGGTGGAAAGAATGCGGGTGTGACGTAATCAAAATGGTTGATGTCGGGATGTCCGAGCAAGGCGGAGAGCAAGGCGGAGCAAGGCGGAGATTCATCTCCATTATTTCCTCCTTATGGGAATTTACATGTCAATTGGTCCAGATGCGTGAGGAAAATGTTGGATTCTGGAGGAAATGTGGCGCCAGAACGTCGCTAAATACTCTACTACTATTTATAAGTAGTTTAACTTGGTCTTGTGGATATTACACTAAATATTGTGTGCGTACTTTGTATGTTTATAAAACTCAACATTATTAATCCATATGCGTTTACTGAAACTTTAGAATGGCAACCCCCAGAAATTGTCGAACTTGTAGATGAAGCTTTTTATTGCTCTAAATCGAATAAATATAATATTCTGGAAAAAGGCAACTCTATGCTTGAGATATCGAAGGAGATTCGGAAAATTAATGTTTATCTTAATCGAGCTACTATAGTAATAGTACCACAGAGAATTTCTGGCAATTTAAAGTCTGATTTATTTAGGTTTTATCATTTAGGCGATGTTAGTTTTGAGCGTACTTCCAAAATACGGGAACACGACGATTACAACCTGTAAATTTAATGAAATCTATTTTAGTTGATATCAATGTTGTAAACGATAATGCTATTAATATAACTGTGGATTTGCAACTCCCGATTAATTAGCAATTCTTCTAACAACAACTCAGGTAACGACCAAATAACACTACTCGTTAGCAAACTTGGACGCCAACTTGACACGAATTTTTATTTGTGACATTTTCTTATTATGCTTTAGAAGGTGATATTTTTCTTAATATGCCCATCCGACGGAAGACATCTTGTAAGAGGATGTGCCAACCAGATACTTGGAATAAAAAAAGAAAGAGTGCAAGAAATTCAGGGGAGGAATATTTTTACTTTTTTAAACAAAGTTGTTTCCCGCCCAAAACGCAAACTTTATGATTTAATCTGTAAATGCATTTATCATTGCAGAGGAAACCTAAAGTATAAGGTCAAAGATTTGCGTACTGGCTAAACAAAAAACGACCAAGAGGCGGTGTTTTACGCTACTGGAATATGAAGGATCTCCAACAACAAAGAAATTTCAGTGCAAGTCTGTGCAAGAAAGTCGAAAAGAAGCAAACCATCTCAAAAACATCAAAGCGGATTTATACAATCACATATCAACTTCCAAAATTAGATGGGACCATGAGACCAGTTTTATAGGGACACTTGGAAAAACAGAAAGGAAAATTAAGACAGCTCTTTCTAAAAAACGTTCCGGTATTTGCTCTCCTGACAAAAGGGGAGGAAACGCAAGAAGAATTTCGCCCGAAGCTGTTGCTATGATTCATAAACATATTCAGTCATTTTAAAGTGTGCAAAAGACCTTCTTTAAAACATTTGGCAGTGCGCTTTAATCGTGTTCCAAAGAATTCCTTTTTATTTTCATTTTTGGCTTAAAATAGTCGGAAACGGCGGCGTGCGCACGTTTAAACGCACGCTCTATTAGTCAATTAACACCACGAAAGAATGCAGCTTTTTTAATAATTTGTATTTGTGTTTTAAATTCCATCAAACAATGGTAAAGAATTAAAAAAAGAATTTAAGTGGTTTCATAGTAAAATGGTGATAATGTTTTTTACAAACCGGAACTATTCTTTTAGTAATTTCACGAAGTGGAAGATCGTTTCTGCTTACGTTTTGAGCTTTGATATCATGCAAGTAGCATAGCAGCTCATTCTCAAGATACCGACGGTAAAACATTTTAAGTAGTGCAGTTGAATCATTGCTAGTTATTGAATAATACTCACCGCGATGTTCAGCTCCAGTTAAATAATTGTATAATCATCACACCAATAAAATCAATTAGCGTATGCAAAAGCAAAATTTTTAGAATAAAACTATTCCAAGGGATTAAATTTGAGTTCTAAAATAAATTTAGCGAACATTTATTTTCCGATGCCAGCACCAACTAAATCAAGTTTTAAATAAACCGTTGTAACGTCTTGATTTACACAGGCGTATTGATAAGATATAAAGACTACCAACCTTTCTAGAATTAATAAAATTAAAGTTTTGTATTAAAAAAATGTCATCAAATTTGAAATCTAAACCACTTCTCGATCATGGAAAACTATGATAATAATTTAAAGTGACATAACTACTCTTACTTCTTACATCCTGATATAATTTATAAAACATTGGGAATGCATACACATGTTTTAATTTAACAGCGCATCGGCACAAAGTAGAGTATTATAATGCATACGTAGCACTTTGAAAGACGGTAGTATTATTATCATCAGAAAGCGGTCGAGTATTGATGTTGTAAGTTTATTCACTTACCATCTGAGAATAATACTACTGGAACGTTTGAAGTCGCCAGGCAACAGAAACACAAACGATTAAATGTAGAATGTCCAATTACTCATATCTTAGTCTCTTTTAAGGTATTAATTGTATGTTTCATCTCTGTTACTTCAAAGAGTTATTGACAACGTTGCAGGAAGCAAATTGATATTAGATTTAATGTAAAATAAAAGGAAGATATACGACGGATGCAAAATTAAATGGCTTTGAAAGGACTCAACAATGATAGAAAAATACAAAATAGTGTATATCTATATATTTTACTATTTTACAATGCTTTTGTGATTTTGGGCTTCTTCAAGAAATAAACAACAATATACTCCACATATGTAATGACCTATTTCCGCTATTTCTGGTGGACGCTAAAACGTATCAACTTTCTAAAGAGGCAGAATTGTTAGCAGGATGTATATATATATATATATATATATATATATATATATATATATATTGCTGTGATAAACTCCTTTCAATTCGGGAACTGGGTCCTTTCAACAAAAAAATTCTAGTCCCACAGATTGGGCGTCATAAACGGCTGTGATCCTCTTTTCGCCTCGGCTGCTCACCTAATGTTATAAACCTCCTCATTCATAAAAAAACAACACATTCCTACCAAAAACATCAACGTTAACTCTATTTACATCAATATTCAGAATACATTAAAATTTCAAAATTAAAACTCAGCATAAATTTCAGTTTTAAAAGAATTTCAAGATTAATTTTATTATCATTTTAATGTGCATCCAAAATTAAAGTCATTGTTGGATGCCTACTAATTAATATAACAATATAAGCAGACCGGAGTCTGAGTATAAAGGAGCATCTACCACCCCTTTACGTTAATTAACCAGGTTCGTCTAATTGAGCTCAAAGACATACCCAAATTTTCATCATATTACCGAACATCAAAACTAAATACTCCTTTCTACTTCAACAAGCAAATTTCATCTTAAAATTAAAATTTTATGGTTAGTACAATTTCACTAATGTCCATTTAAAGTAAATCAATTATAAAGTTATTCAACACACACAAAATGTCAAACAAAATAGTATAATTTACCTGAAGGTTACTGTCCTCGTAGCTTCAAAGTACATCGTCCCTTTAGTTAATCACACCATTCCAACAGGATTATATTTACGGCTTCTAATTCTCAACGCTTTTAAAATTTTCTCCATCACCATTTATTTAAAGTTGTTTCTGGGCTTTTCCGGAACTCATCTATGTATATCTGACCCTTGTTTCGTGGATCCAGACACGTATTTGAACCATTTAATTATTAACACCCCGAAAAATAGCAAATAACTTCATACTTCTTTCACCAATATACGCCAAAACTGCCTACTTTTGTGTATACATTTGTCGTTGTAAATTTTGCTAATTGGTACAGTGAAACTAAATTTTATTACCTTGTATCTAAGTGCACTGAAGTACATTCATGTTAGCACGTAAATAACCAACTATTTTGAATCACTAAAATATACGAGCAAAATTTTAATTTATTTTATCAAACTAAAATGCACTGTTTAACATCTTCAATCAAGTCGCGGATGTAAGAGCTTTTAACGCATCGAATCCTCAAAAGTCTAAGAGTCTAAGAGGCCGAAATTCATATTACCACCGGTATATATAGCAAAAGCCTGTCTGTCGGTCTGTTCCCCAAAACGGGTAATTCTAAAGAATTCCTCATTCTATGTTCCCAGTCTGTCGCTCGCGCGTCGATTTTTACGAATTTTCACTCGTCCCATTTAAATCTCAGAAATTTCAACACACGGCACGCAAGCATGTCCGAGAAAACTAATTAATTTTGTACAGAAATTGTTGTTTCTACCTCTGATATTTGCATCCTATTTTCAACCAATTGTGACCCTCGTGACGTTGCTTAAATCCGCCTTTTACTATATGTGTCTTTGCTTGACGCATTTTCTCTTTCCTTTTCTAACCTGTTCGTATTGGTGCAAATTGATATTCTTTATTATCGATTATATTTTAGTCCATGTGGACTGTTATCTGGGTTTAATAACCCCGTATCGCACATTCTCGTGAATATTAAGCCCCGGTTTCTCCAAGATTCTTTGAAACTATTAATTATCTACAAAATTTACGCCGTATGTGATATTTAAACTACGCAGGTGTTCAAAATAATATTAATTCTCAGAGCTTTTAAATAAACCCTGTTTTGTATTTCGTGCTAAAGCATCTGACCGTTTCCAATATCCTTAGACTCGACATGTTTATCTACACAAATTAAACTGAAATTGCCTTTTAAAAACATCCTACTTCTAACTAACACTTCTAGGATTTGCATTATTGGGTTTTACAAGTTTCTATAGATATTATCTGTACGTTTTGTTCAATACCGGTTATTTGAAATAGAGTTAATTAAGATAAATTTTGCATGTAATTTCTCTTTGCTTCTTTATTAGGAATATATAAATTACACGCAGAGCTTTTTTTAATACTGTTTCTTTTGATATAAAGCGTCTTATAAATAATTTAAATTTCTTATTTTACTGAAACGACCGAGTTTATTTATGCTTCAAGGTTTTAATAAAGCGTATTATTTAATGAAATTCCTTATACACGGTGATTAAAATTATTTGATGTGATTATTTAATTTTCTACCCTGGTCTAAATATGAGTATTTTCCCCCTATTTGAATACAAATAATCCCACTTATTCGAATTCAAATATAAAGCATTTAGACAACCAAAAATATTTAGAAAAAATTGCCTATCTCTCTCTCCTTATCTATCTAACTTACCTACTTTGTCTCCAATTCAAAAAATATTTACACCTATCCTATATCCCTATCCTATTCCTAACTCTCACCTAATTCTATAAACTGAAATTATCCCTAACTTCATCCTACTCATCCATCTAATCCTATATACATCCTATATACCTATCCTATTCCTAACTTTTAACTAATCTTCACTATACTTTACTTCCCCCTACCTAATCCTATATACCTATCCTATTTCTAACTTTATTCCTAACTCTCCACTAATCTTATATGAAATATCTATACTTAACCTATCTTATTTTCTTCCTACCTTTACTCTTTATTCTCCTCCTAAACCTATTTCTAACTATCTCCCATATTTATCCCATACCTAGCTTTATTTTCTATAAACACTTACTTCTACTCTTCTATCTACACCTATTCTATCCCTATCCTATTTCTATTCCTCTATCTGTACTAAAATTCACCTATCTCTATCCTTTGTTCATTAAGTTATTTAAATCTAACTCTCTTCTTGACCCTCCACGTCTTTCTTCTTACCATCCTAATACTCTTCATCCCTATCTCTCCCCCTTCTATATCTATACTTATCATCCCTATTATCTCACATACAAAAAACTTATCATCCCTATTATCCTGATTTTTACATATTGCTTCTTCTTTAGTCCCTACACTTGTCTGTTTCTCATTTATTATTGTGTCCCTTTCTGCCGACAAACCAAACGATACTACTTTACAATTCTCGATTTTTCCCTCTATGGAAAACCCTACGTACATTCTAGAATTTTTGTGTAATGGACTCCGCCAGAATGAATCCCTTAAATTTACTTTATTAAAAACAAACTTGCCACTTAACCTCGTCAAAAATAATTCTGCCTTCACCTGCTCCTGATATGCTGCTTCTACCCCCACTACTTCTGCATTTTCTTGTACTAAAGCTTGAACCTCTACTCTCCTATCCTCTGGACATCTTATTGTGTTGATCTACCTTCATCATCCTCTACCTCAACTACATTAATACTAAACCCCGTGTCATCCTCTGTGACTTCATAACTGCCCTTCCATGGCACTACCCTATCCTTAATCCTTATTACCTTCCTTTCCATATCTATCAAAACCCCTAACTTCATCATACAGTCAACACCTAAAATGCTCTGAAACTTCAGTCCAGGTACAATTACAAACTCCTGTTCACAGCTTAAACCTCCTATATCTATCCTAAGCACCACAACACTATTTACTACAGCAAACTTCTTTTTATTTGGAGCTACTAAATGGCTACGCTTTATAGGCATAATTCTATCACAAACCTTATCCCTAATTTTGCTGACGAACTCCTCCGATATTAAACTCGCCTCTGCCCCTGTATCAAGTAATACTTCTACATTATTTTCAAAAATTTCTAAATTAATAATTGGCAAACATAATTTTTCTACAGTTTCTGGCTCTACTTCCTCCTCAATTTTGAAAAATTCACGTGGATGTTCATATACATTTACACTGAAATCTAGTGGTCTGTCTCGTTCTAAAAATCCTGTCTCGTCCTGTTTTCAGTGCTTGGTCCTGGTTGTCCGTCTACAACCTGTGCGTACGTCCTCCTCGTGTTAATATCCGTGTCCCTGTCTCTATTCGGCGTGCTGGTCACAGTCCTGTTTACCTCCGGTAAACTGTTCTGTCGCGTGTAACTAGGTTTTGGCGTCGGTCCCCTAGTCGCACTATTGCTCCTGTATTCCTGTCCTCGTCGTTCCCAATTCTGTCGAAAATTTCTGTTGTAGTCAGGCCGTCTCGGATAATTCGGTGTCCTGTTGTCAAACCTAACTGTGTTAACGTTTCGTTCTCGTATCTCTCTTGTCCGTCCAACACATACATCGTCATATCTCTGTAAGTATTCCAAAAACGTCTCCCGTTCTGTGATGTTTTGTAAGGCCACGTGTTGTCTAATTTCCAGTTCAAAATGTCGTGATAGGTACTTGATTATCTGTCTGTCCGTCAAAGGTGGATTCAGTTGTTTGGCCACACTGTATTTGCGGATGGCATATTGCTCCTAGAACCTGCAAACTCTCCCTTAAATTTTCCTGTAATCAAGTCGTCCCTAATCTGATCCTGTTTGTGATCACTCCAGTAATGTTGTAAAATTTGTTTTCAAAGTCCTGATACGTGTCTATGTCCTGTCCTACTAAATTGTACCATGCCTCCGCATTGTCCTTTAATAAAGCCTTTATCGTATTTAGTTTAGTCTGTTCGTCAAATAAATTTCCCACTAGATTTCTTACACTATTAATAAAAATTTGTGGATTTACCCTGTTATCGCCATAAAACTTCATGTGTTGGTCCAATGATACTCCACCTGTAGAAAATCTGGGACCATCCCCGTTAAATTCGACATGTTGTATTTGATACTACTAACTTCGCGTTCTACCCTGCCTAACTGATCCCTACATGAGTCTGTCACTTCTGTCATTTTACATTAATCTCTTCTTCACAAAAATGCGTACTTCGGACCTTAAATGTCCCATTTCCTGTCGAAGACCTGTAATATCATTCTCATTTTTTCAACCCTATTTTCAACCTCCCCATTTTTACGGTAAGACTATTTTAAATTCTGTAAATTCTTTCGTATTTTGTTCAATTTTCCCGCTTATCTGCTCTAATTTTTGGTTGGACTCCTCCCTCGCTCTATTAGATTCTTCCTAGCTAATCGCATTTCCTCAAACATTCTCATCATTAACTCATTTCCTTGATCCCTGATTCCGTCCTCGACTGATCTCTACTGCCTCCAGCTTCTTCCATTTTCGAATTTTTCCCACACAATGCACTATCGTCACTTCCAATTTCCACTCCTTGACTCCTTAACCACTCTTTTCTCTGCATACGTTCTAATCACTCACACACACTCTAAAATACTCCTAAATTTATACACACACAGAAACTCTCTCTCTCAGATCGCCAGTTTCCTGGAATAAAATAACAAAAATCTTATTTGGAACTCGAGCCCCACGTTGGGCGCCAAAATTTGCTGTGATAAACTCCTTTCAATGCGGGAACTGGGTCCTTTCAACAAAAAAATTCTAGTCCCACAGATTGGGCGTCATAAACGGCTGTGATCCTCTTTTCGCCTCGGCTGCTCACCTAATGTTATAAACCTCCTCATTCATAAAAAAAACAACACATTCCTACCAAAAACATCAACGTTAACTCTATTTACATCAATATTCAGAATACATTAAAATTTCAAAATTAAAACTCAGCATAAATTTCAGTTTTAAAAAAAATTTCAAGATTAATTTTATTATCATTTTAATGTGCATCCAAAATTAAAGTCATTGTTGGATGCCTACTAATTAATATTACAATATAAGCAGACCGGAGTCTGAGTATAAAGGAGCATCTACCACCCTTTACGTTAATTAACCAGGTTCGTCTAATTAAGCTCAAAGACATACCCAAATTTTCATCATATTACCGAACATCAAAACTAAATACTCCTTTCTACTTCAACAAGCAAATTTCATCTTAAAATTAAAATTTTATGGTTAGTACAATTTCACTAATGTCCATTTAAAGTAAATCAATTATAAAGTTATTCAACACACACAAAATGTCAAACAAAATAGTATAATTTACCTGAAGGTTACTGTCCTCGTAGCTTCAAAGTACATCGTCCCTTTAGTTAATCACACCATTCCAACAGGATTATATTTACGGCTTCTAATTCTCAACGCTTTTAAAATTTTCTCCATCACCATTTATTTAAAGTTGTTTCTGGGCTTTTCCGGAACTCATCTATGTATATCTGACCCTTGTTTCGTGGATCCAGACACGTATTTGAACCATTTAATTATTAACACCCCGAAAAATAGCAAATAACTTCATACTTCTTTCACCAATATACGCCAAAACTGCCTACTTTTGTGTATACATTTGTCGTTGTAAATTTTGCTAATTGGTACAGTGAAACTAAATTTTATTACCTTGTATCTAAGTGCACTGAAGTACATTCATGTTAGCACGTAAATAACAAACTATTTTGAATCACTAAAATATACGAGCAAAATTTTAATTTATTTTATCAAACTAAAATGCACTGTTTAACATCTTCAATCAAGTCGCGGATGTAAGAGCTTTTAACGCATCGAATCCTCAAAAGTCTAAGAGTCTAAGAGGCCGAAATTCATATTACCACCGGTATATATAGCAAAAAGCCTGTCTGTCGGTCTGTTCCCCAAAACGGGTAATTCTAAAGAATTCCTCATTCTATGTTCCCAGTCTGTCGCTCGCGCGTCGATTTTTACGAATTTTCACTCGTCCCATTTAAATCTCAGAAATTTCAACACACGGCACGCAAGCATGTCCGAGAAAAACTAATTAATTTTGTACAGAAATTGTTGTTTCTACCTCTGATATTTGCATCCTATTTTCAACCAATTGTGACCCTCGTGACGTTGCTTAAATCCCGCCTTTTACTATATGTGTCTTTGCTTGACGCATTTTCTCTTTCCTTTTCTAACCTGTTCGTATTGGTGCAAATTGATATTCTTTATTATCGATTATATTTTAGTCCATGTGGACTGTTATCTGGGTTTAATAACCCCGTATCGCACATTCTCGTGAATATTAAGCCCCGGTTTCTCCAAGATTCTTTGAAACTATTAATTATCTACAAAATTTACGCCGTATGTGATATTTAAACTACGCAGGTGTTCAAAATAATATTAATTCTCAGAGCTTTTAAATAAACCCTGTTTTGTATTTCGTGCTAAAGCATCTGACCGTTTCCAATATCCTTAGACTCGACATGTTTATCTACACAAATTAAACTGAAATTGCCTTTTAAAAACATCCTACTTCTAACTAACACTTCTAGGATTTGCATTATTGGGTTTTACAAGTTTCTATAGATATTATCTGTACGTTTTGTTCAATACCGGTTATTTGAAATAGAGTTAATTAAGATAAATTTTGCATGTAATTTCTCTTTGCTTCTTTATTAGGAATATATAAATTACACGCAGAGCTTTTTTTTAATACTGTTTCTTTTGATATAAAGCGTCTTATAAATAATTTAAATTTCTTAGTTTTACTGAAACGACCGAGTTTATTTATGCTTCAAGGTTTTAATAAAGCGTATTATTTAATGAAATTCTTTATACACGGTGATTAAAATTATTTGATGTGATTATTTAATTTTCTACCCTGGTCTAAATATGAGTAATATATATATATATATATATATATATATATATATATATATATAGCTTATAGTTTTTGAGAACGTGCTAGATCAAGTTCACGTCTGGTGCTTCTGAGATAAAAATTAAATCAGATTTTCTATGTGCAGCGAGTAAACGTTTCTTTGTCAGCATACTCACACGACACCTTTATAAAATAATTTACTTAACTACGCCAACTACGCCACGGAGCCGTCGCAATTACCTGCCACATAATAATACACATATCAAAAAATGTTAAGCACACTCAAACGGTAGGAGTTAATCTTATATCGTGTGCAATACAAACTGTAACGAGACGATCACTACACAGATTCAAAAATAAAAACCATATAATATGAATACGTGACACGCGTCTTATTTTCTAATGCACATTTATGCAGGATATTCAGCTCAGAATGTCACAAATTTGTGTGTTTTTGGGATAATGCAATCGTGTTTGCGTCCTTCATAGGTTTCTCTGGAGATAGTGTTGCCGACATTAGTTTTATTCTACACCCCTCAAAACGTAAATATGTTCTGTGGGAGGTTTCCGTATTGACAACACTGGCCAAAAATAATCCTTACAATGTTTGTGAGCCTTATGCCGATTGTATTGAAGTAGGTACACTACCTTCGAACATTACCCTTGGATGAAAAAAATTTGCGGTTCTCAACGTAACACGGCCCATCTGAACTCGTACTAGCAAATGTCGACGAAAATGTTGAAAATTACAATTATCGCAGGATTTAACCAAAGTTCCAACCTAGAAATAACTCTGTAGCTTGTAATTAGCGCGTAGTGTTTATTAAAAAGATATATTCTATATCATTTATATTCCTTATATTTTTCCTTTGTCTCCTTTGTCTCAATGTTAACAAGAGACAGATGTAATTATTCAGACGGTACCACAGTATTGCGATCTACATGATTAATTAACTATTACACCCCAAAAGATATATTATTTCTTGTTGCGATTAATCTAATCTCATGCGGAACCGTAACTGATAGAAAAAGCTGTCAACTGCGAACGGTATTTGCACAAAATAATTGCATACACTTTCTTTAAAGTGGAGGATCTATGCCGATTTTAATCTATTTCAAGTCCTGTATGCTACTTTGGCCTAGAATCTGTAATTATTTCTGCAAGATATTTTAGGTCACAGACAGACGACCTGCTGACTTGTGTAAAATAACATGATGTTACAAAAGTGCTTTCTCTAAATGGTTATTGTCCTCACCAAAAACCCAAAGAGATCCTGATAGATTCTAATCCACTGAAGACTACCGATTCTAATCTACTCTAGGGATAAAAACGGTACGTAGGAGTGAAATTTGTAAAAAACTTCTGCTAGATAATGTTTTAAGTCAAAATTGAATGATCTACCTACTTGTGCAGAATAGTATGATAACGTTGAGTTAATGTATGTATGTATGTATGCTTATTACAAATAGTAATTGTTGCTATGAAAACTCTGAAAAGCCTGTGCTAATTGTAATCACTGAGGGTTGTGAAGATTTTAATTCACTTCCAGCACAGGCGTAGAATACGAAGTTATTACTGTAAAGTAATGTACAAGGTGAAAGGCGGGTAACTTGCTGACTTGCGTAAAGCAATATGATAGTAATCCATTGATAACGTTATGAAAGTCATTATTCTAAATATTTACTACTGTTACCGGAACGCAGAAGGGACTGGACTGATTTCAATCTACCATCTGCGCATGAAATCTGTTGCACATAATTTAAGTAACAGTCATATACTATTATAATTACTTAGCTAGTTTAAAAACTGAACAGAATTCAAGTGAAGAAATGGCATTGCTGAAGTTAAATGTGGTATTGCAATTAAGTAGTTAAATTTCTTCAATGTTCACAAGCCAATCAAATATAGTTCTAACTTTTATTTCTATTGGCATATGTAAAAGTATTTGTATTTTAATATTTACCGTTCAAACTAAGAGTATTTACCAAAACTAAAAATTTTATCTAAAGCACAAAAACGTACATTGAAAATCAAGAAGTATTTTGGATTAGTATTAATATTATTGTAAATGATCTCATTCTATTCCGAAACTAACAAGATGCTTTTTGAATAAAGTGTAATCTTTTTAAGACAGCGCCATTGTTAAAATTTGTATAGCATTTTTCGTGGTTTTAGAACTATTAACAACAGATTTAGCGTTCAAACTCACCAAAGATTTAATATTATAATATACTACAAAGCACCCCTTTGTAAAAAAATACTCCGCGGTATTTTCTTTTAAAAGTATATTTCTAAATATTGCATCAAAGCCACTTCTTTTGCTAAAGAAGCACTGATGTTATACAAAAAAGGAACGCAAACGCTTTAAGTTTAATTGCTTAATGCTAAGTTATGAAATAGTTCAGACTTTAATTAAGCGTTAAGTTAAAGTTAGTAGTAATTAGCTTTTCATTACCGTAGGAAGCGTAGCCAACTTAAGGTTAATGCGAAAATTTGAAAAGCTGTGACGAAAACTTTTGATCAATAGCGTTCTCTGAATAAAAGTTTGTATGAAAGGTGGTTAACTTTTAGTGACTGCGAAAATAAAAATAACTTTTATCAATTCTTTTTAAAAAATCGATAACCATTTGTCAATAATTTTAATTTTCTCATTTAATGTTACAATGCTTCCACCATAAATTAAAAAATTTATGTTAATCTGAAAAGGGTATTAGTGTTGCACCCATTAGTATTTTCGTGATGTGCGTGCATTACAGAATACTATTACTACGTACTACGGTCCTGCTTAAGGGTTACTTTTGTGAAACAAAGGTATTCGTTGAAGATTTTGATTGTTTATACTCAGGAACGTTGTTATGGAATAAGTTGACTGTTATAGAAGAAATCTTTTTCATAATTCGAGGGTTGAAAATCAATTTCGTCATTCCAAAACCATTTTAGTTGGACAGCTTTGATATGCTTAACTTTATTGTACAGTATATCTTGCAGAGGACAATGACTGATTAGCGACGATTTCGACAGCCAGGTATTATTATGAATTTCAACTTATACCAGAGTAGTGGGAATGCAAGGCGACTGACAGTTGAGCAAACATATCCATCATCATCATCATTGTCTTCCGTCCTAGAACTGGTTGGACGCATAACTCCATTGTTTTCGTACACTGTAACAATTTTATTTTTGGTTAATAAATCCCTTCATCAAAAGTGCGAGAATAATAAGACACCTTTAATAATTTTATTGTTTGGTTAATAAATCCCTCCATCAAAGAGCGAGAATAATAAAACACCTTTATTGAATAATGTTAAAATACATTTAACAAGTAAAGTAATACGTTGAAACAGCATCTTGATTTGTTAGTCTATTTGTGGTTGGATATCGGTGTATTCTACAGCCATTCGCAGGCGCGTTTAGGTTTGACAACCTCTCCCTTGGATCCTCCGGTCGTCCGAGCGAGTTTGATAATCACTCGGCCATACGTGGAAGAAGAGACAAGATGTATGAAAGAACGATGGCCGGTAATCTGCGTATCAATTTTGATGAGTGAGGACACATTTTTGAATAGCGGTTGGTAAAGTATAAAAGTTATTATCTTATTTAATTTGGGATAATTTGTTTAGCGCGACGAGAGACATTACTACAATCAACTATGCACTTAGAAATTTGAAAACTTTAATCGATTTTAAGAAAACCACTTTATTTTACGGCGTGAACCATGCAACTTAGAAAATAGGAAATTAAATCCCGGTTGTTGATACTACTGTGTTTTACGACGTGTACGGTGCAACTTGGAAGATGGAAAGTTGAGCCAATTTAAAGAGGATCGCTTTGTTATACAGCGTAAAGATGCTACTTTGGTAGAAGCTGTTTAGGATGAGCTGGATCCATAACATATGCAGTAAATTTCGCATGGTAGAACAAGAACCTCATCAAGGCTAGGAAAGCAGTTTTTTTGGTTCGTAGTAGATCTAAGTAATTCTTTTGTGTTTCACTTTAGAAACACGCTAATTTGTTCAATGTGTAAAAGTACGAATATGATATTTGTTTCAACTATTGCTAAGCTGGAATTTCCAGTGTCAAAATTAAAATTCACTAATTTGATGTTGTAAGAAACAACACGTTGCTTCAGTATAAATTGTTAGTTACAACAACAGGTGTTATTGACGTCACTTATTTTTCTGTAGTATACTGCTGACAGATGTATCCTTGAAAGCAAATGCTTAGCACTGCGTTAGCACAACTTTTGTAAACAAGAATATTTTTGTGATCATTTTCGTTTGAAACTAAAACTTGTACTTTTAACTTAAAGAGGAAAACTTGTATAGTAATTTTTGTAATGTAATCGGCCTGAACAGATCTGAACGGGTTAGAGTATCTTTGTGTAATAAGTTTATACCTTGCTGTAAAATATTTGATTATGAATGAGGTTGATAAACCTTAATTTAAAATTCACAAAGTAATTCAATTATTTATTAAATTTCGTTGCATTGCATTTTATTTAAAAAAAAAAAAGATTCTTTTTAGTAAATTATTAGTTCAAGCTTAAAGTTTTTTATTTTGATCAAATATGATCAAACCTAACCACTGAAAGTTAACATCTTTAAGAGTAAATTTTTGATGCCAACTTTATATAGAAAATATCTTTTTAATACTTTTTTATGTATATTTGCGGGACAACGGTAACGTTATTTCTTTTAGGAAGTTCACTTCCCTGGGCAGGTAAACATACTGTACATATTATGTTTAATTTTTATCTTGTATATATTTAAGGTTTGTAACAGTATGTAAGTATATTTGTATATGTGATTTAGATTTAAAAATCTTACTTCTATATTGGCTTTCATATATATGTCAATGTTTTGTTAAATGCGAGTTTACTCTTTTGTTTCCATTATGTTATAACAGGATGACTACGTAAATGTTCTTTTTAGTCTCTACAGATTTTCCTTTTTATACTGTGTTTAACTAACGGTTTGTAAATAAATCTACTTGCTGAAGTTTCCAATTTTTCTTTCTGTGTGACCCACCCTATTTTACGACGTTTTGAGCTAGCACAGCATCCGGTTCTTTTGGATTTCTGTTCTATCTTTTTGTTTTGTTGCGGTATTCAGTGTGGCGATTTTCTTTACTTACTTTACTACTTTCTTGTCTGCACTGAATACCGTAAATATAAAATTTGGCATACTCAAGGTGTGGCCACGATTTTCAAAACCAGTCTGATATACCTAAATTTTGCTCGATTTCTGAAAGCGTTCCTTTTTTACTTAAGAATTTGTCGCCGGTTTTTAGAAACATCTATTTGTATTCAATATTTGGTCGCTAATGTTGTACATGCACCGTTTCGTTCTCATACAATATTTTTTGGTCGCGTTCGTTTTATTGTTTCTTGTCCGATACGTGGTGATTTACTGTAGATTTTTCTTTATGAGTTACCAAAATTGTGTTTTCGCTAGCATTTCGAGTTTTTGAAAACACGCGCTCAATTATAGTAGTATTTCTCGGCTCTATTTTATCAGTCCTCTAAATTTTTATATGTTTTAACTAGTTTTGTTGGCTTTGATATTCTTTCATTGGTTTAAAATGGCACATAGTACCCCTAATGCGGACATCCAACAACGTCCAGTTTCGATGTCCGAATCGTAGGCCAATAGAGAGAGGGGGAGAGCGAGAGAGAAAACGTAAACCAACTGCTCTTAACTAGTCCCGTAATGTTACTGAAAGTAACGCCGTTTACAAACTTGGTCTAAATTTGTCTGGCGCAGAATCCTTAAGAAATTATTTTCATTCGCACAGAAGAGTTATGTTTCTCTAAAGGAATTTCCTCTCACCAATTACCTACTTCCGCACCCGAAATACTGTCAGAGAAGGCCTTGCAGTTGTAAATAGTTAACATTAACCATATACTCAAATCTGCCTTTTATCTACGGACTACTATGATTGATTAAAACGCAAAATTTAGCAAAGAACTATGGGTTTTTCAACGTCCCTTAGGGTTATGTGATACGTATGCTGTATTTATGCTTTCGCCTTTAAGAACTCGTTTCTAAAGGGGCACGTTTTCGCCTAATCCCGGGAAGTCTGACTCCTTTCTAAAAAACATCCTTAGGCTTTACCCATATTACTTCGATAAGTCAGCTCCTATCCTTTAAGCAACAACTTGAGTCCACAAAAGTATCAAAATGACACAATTGTTGAAACCTGCGTTGACTTATAAACCCGATTTTATTACTTATTCTTCTACTTCTGCTCGTACATCTGCCCTTGTAATTATTCGAACTACACCTACTCCACGAATCAGCCTTGATTCTGCCTCTTCGTCTACGGATAGATCAAATACTTTTATAGCTCTTTTCCGACCTATTCCTGTGTCTACTTCTACTCGTTAGGGTACCTGTATCAATTGCGATCAACAGAAACATATCTCTCGACGGTGTAGCCGTCCTCAAATACTACTATGGTTGCGGGCATAAGGGAGTTCCACGACCCAACTGTTCTAATTATCAAAACTCTACAAACAGTCGGTAGGGTATTCGAAGCGGGTCGTCGATCCTATTGTCTCATTGTTCTCGGATTCTTCTTTTTTTGGTCTCAACGATCAATCCCGCGTCGTCCTAGATTTGTGTGTGTGCGAATTTGCGTGGCGATGAACGCCCATATCTCTCCGTCCGGATTTTTAAACTATCTTTCATTGGTCTTCTTGATTCCAGTGCTCCGCATACCATTCTTGACGTTCCCGGCTAGAACCGCTTACGTGCTCAACACCTTCCTCTTCTTACATTTTCATTCTCGTTCTGTAGCTTAGTTGACAATTCCAAAGACACCATCTTAAGGTCCGTTTCTCTTCTTAGAGTGTTTCAAAATCCTGTCACTACTCTGAACGTGCTTGTAATCCTTGAAGTTTCAAACGAACTCATTCTTGGTGTCGATAAAATGTCGATACAATGAGTCACACATCTTCACGTGGCCAATAAATATTTGCTCCTCCTTCCTCTTTGGCCATTACTACTCCAAAATCAGCACAAATTGTGTCCGTTCTTTTCCTACCTACCGTCATCAATTAGTTTCTTTTATTTTTCCGATTTTTTAAAACAACCTATGGGCCTTGGTTGCACCTCCTTTGTCCAACGTCATATGCGCGCTTTCACTGAGCACATTAAGCAGCGTTCCTACTCCCTCTTTTCTACACTTCTACGGGTCGCTCATTCTAAACTCAATGAGATGCTTCTTGAGATGGTGGATCCGTCTTCCAGTCCGTGAGCTAGCCCCATCGTCCTGGTGAAGAAGAAAGATGATTCTTATCGGTTTTGTGTGAACTTCTATAAGGCCAATCAGGTCATCCCAGAAGACGCTTATTCTTTTTCTTATATCTCTACTATCCTAGATCGTCTCCGAGGAGCTCGTTTTTTTTCCTCTCTGGATATTCACTTTATCTACGCAAATCCCTCTTGCTACCGAATCCAAAACCATCACTGCCCTTAGTGCCCCTCATCGAGGTTTGTTTCAATTTTGCCATCTCCTTTTCGGACTTTATAATTCTCTTGCCACTTTCCAACGTCCGATCGGGTCATTGGTTCTGACCTGAAAACATTCTGCTTTGTCTACCTCGATGATGTCATCATTGATTGCTACCCTTTATTTGAAGAACACGTTCGAATTCTTGACCTAGATCTTTCGCGTCTCTTCCTTGCTGGTCTTACTTTCGCCAGGACAAATGTCATTTTTGCCTTCTTGAACTCCGCTACCTTGGTTACATCATTAATTAGGATGGTCCCCTTGTTGATCCCGACAAAGTTTCTGCTATCCTTAATATTCCATCCTCCTCTGTTACCGCAGTCCACCAACTGATAGGCATGGCCAGTTGGTAGCGGCGTTTTTGTTTTTTTTTATCATAACACGGAAAAAATGCAGTTAGGTAAAATTTCTTTATGGCATATTGTTCAGCACAAAATTCTGCAGAAGTGCCAAATTTAAACCAACCCGCTATCACTTATATTAAATGAGATCTCCATGGTTGCTCTCGAAATTGAACACCCTGTATACAACGAAATAAATATGTATTAATGAATCTATATACAGTAGTACCCTAAATAGATTATTCCTTAAACATTAATAGAACAATACAATAGAATTGCGCTTCCCATAGATATAGCAATATCTATAACAATAAAATGGAGTCGTTGATCTTTGGTAGCGCGCGTTTTGTAGGTAAGCTGTTCCTCCTTGATTAATCAATGAGGTGCCTCCTTTACTCGGCTTGACAATCTACTACGTCGCGAACGTAAAAACGTTGCCATACCAACATACAAGTGTTTATGTAGCACGATCGTCCAGAAACGTTAATAAACCTCCCTGCTTTAAAAAGGAGATGTACGATGGATGTAAATAAAGTGGCAACGAAAATAACAACAACAATAACATCACCGCTCAGTGGAGTAAAAGTAAACAGCAGGTTAACTAACACCTATTATTTGTATAACAATACCTTTTTTCTTTTTTAATGGTTTTAGGGGGCCAAATCGTTCCAATTTAGCTTTTCCAGCCAAAGCTACTTTATGTAATGTTGTACGGCTTTGCGAGACTGTCCCATTCAACGTAAGAACCAGGCGAAATAACTGCTATTATTCTCAAAAACAAAACACGAAACTTTGAACTTGAAATGATGTGTAGACGTTACGGAGATCGTAAATGCGAAAAAAAACGCGCTAATGACGGCATACAATTGAACTAATTTCGTCTTTATACTTAAATAGCAAATACGAAAGTAATACCTATTTTACACACACACACACTCACACACACACGCACACGCACACGCACACGCGCACGCGTATGCGCACGCATACGCACACGCGCACGCACATGCTCATGCTCACGCACACGCTCATGCTCACGCACACGCACACACAACAATTTATTGATAAATTTTTAGAAATTTTTGACCTTGAGCAATAGGTCAGCTTAAATGTGTATTACATATAGCAATTTGTAGACCAATTTCAAGAACTTAGTGCTCATCAATTAGAGCAGACAACTTAAAATTTTTCCTCAATTTTCTTGATATTTTTCGCAACTTTATTATTTGAGCTGAATTACCAATCCATAGGATGTTCAGTAACTTGTTTATTTGTATAATAAATAAGAGGTTAGGTCTTTATTGTTTGGTGCTTTAGTGAAATATCTATGGTAGTGTGATAAACTTATATTAATTTCAATTGCGTTAACAATCTGTATTAGGTGTATAAATAAAAAGCACGCATTGAAAAACGGGTGCTGCTTCTGTATAATCAGAAAATAAGCAAGTTGACAAATTCATGATTCGAGATCATTTTAAAAATGCATGGCAATTTTCGACTACAGTTTTTGTTTATTTGTAAATTACCAATCACGTTATGCAATTTGCTCAAACAGCTAATGCAATAATAAAGCATACCATTTATTGACCTACCTGGTATACTTTGTCTTTGTTGCTTATAGTACGTGTGCGTCGTGTGTTAATTTACATATTTAAAATGCAAGCTACTTTGTGCAGCAAAACAAGCTCTCATATGGGATTATTATTTAAAGATGTAACTTGGTTGAATGTTGTATATTTAATATATAAAAATGCTTCTAAAATTAGAAATAGAAAATCACTGACCTTTAGCTATTTGATGTAATGATTCCATGCAAAATTTCAATTTTTAATGCATGCGCATAGTCGACAAATTAAAAATGCTTCTAAAAATAGAATCAGTAGAGTATTGCTAACTTGCGGTGTAATAATTTGTTTCTTACAAAATTCCATTTTTGTTCTTTAATTCCATGTTATAAAAGAAGCATGTGTTTAGCAATTCTCTATAAATTTGTTATAGAAATTGGACTGTATGTTGATAATGAACGAAAAATAATTAAAATAAATTTGGTTACACTGTATTGTGTTCTCAAAACTACTTACATATTACACTTAACAACGTTTACAAGATGCATCTGAAAAAAGGTCCACATTGTACGTCTTGCAGAAGCAACTCGCTGACCTCGCAGAAAACCTATTACAAAGATGTTCCACGCAAATACACTGGCCTCGAACAGTTACGTAGTCATTATGTTTTTTCATTGCGTTTGCGTATGATACGCTTTTGATTGTCAGATCGCGATTGTTAATGGATATGCGCACAAAAACAAACGAAGCGCTTAATAAACTACACGAATGATCGCAGGCGGTAAAATTAAAATCTAACACAGCGAAGCCAGAGACGCTTTATTTTGGAAAGAAGCCGGAACAGCGACCCCCTAGGCTAGAGCCAGGAAGGAAGAAAATACCGTTTATAGAAGCAGTTACATACCTCGATGTAAAGATCAAATATCAAATATTTCAGGGGCGATTCGCTGAGGACGCTTTATACAGGAGCGATTGAGATGGCAATGCTGTACGCAGCGTCTGTATGGACGGAAGGTTGTAAAGTCCGGGAGATACGTCAATTTGCGAGCGTACAACGCATAACCGCGGTGAAAGCGGCCAGAGCGTACAGGACCACCTCCACGGAGGCGGTCCTGGTGATCAGTAGGACTATCCCTATCGAATATGTCGTTAGGTTAATTAGAGATAGGAAATAAATAAATATAGGTAAAGGGCGCGAAATTATCGAAAATGTTAGTCTTGGTAATAAGAAGGTGGAGAGATAGATTGTTGTATCACTCGGCTGATATTAAAGGAAGCCAGTTTGTCGAAGGTGATGGGGACGCGAAGGAGATCAGAATTTACACGAACGATTCACGTATAGATGACGGACAAGCAGTTGCGGCGTTTATCGTGTTTAAGCAGGAAAGAGGGGATGTTTCGGTTTTAAACCAAACACGCGAACTGAAGCACTATCTTCCAATGCGAATTGGTAGCCCTACGAGGGGCTATCGATTACGTTATAAACCATACGGCCAGAGACCAGTATTATATAATCAGTGATAGTAAACCGGCGATGACGACTTTAACAAACATGAACACCTCGACAGACCTCCAAGAGGACGTTTGGAGGATAGCGCAAACGGCGCTCAAGTTTCGACGTTTAAAGTTCTGTTGGGTTAGGTCACACGATGGTAACGTAGAAAACGATAAGGCTGATGAATTAGCTAAAGAGGCCGCGACGGGCGACTTTCGGATATCACATTCTTCAATACCGAGGTCTCTAAATAAAAAAAAGCTGGGTGAAAAGTCAATCCGACAATGGGAAGAGAGGTGTGAGAACGCTGTCACGGGCAGGTTGACCCACAAATTTATACCAAGTATAGAAGCTAGAGGCAAGATCGAGGTGAAACTCGATCATAAAATGGTGCAACTGATAACAGGGCACGGCGCCCTTAAAGCCTATTTTCAAAGATTCGGTTTATCCGATAACGATCGCTGCGAGTGCGGTGAAGGCGCAGAAAGCGCAGAGCACGTGCTATTCTACTGCCCACTCGAGGTGGCAAATCGAGGATTACTTGATATGAAATTAGCTACAAAAAAAGGAAATAAAAAATAACAATAGAATAACAAAAAGTCTACTATGCACGACGAAACCCCACACCACTAAAACAATCACTGTCTCACCTTAAATGCGCAGAATATCAAGAATAAATTAAAACAAAGAAATAATAACAAATTAAATCAAAAAACCCTCATTAATTTAAATAAGTCAAATAACTAAAGATATAAAATAGAGTGAAACCGCGCACCCCTCCAGGACTTAAAAGTGATAGTGATTGTGACCCCCCAGAACGTTTAGTGCATACTCACCAGAACTTTAACAGTGCATAGTCAAACCCTTTAGAAGTAAGAAACAAATAGGTGTAGACAGACGACCAGATCCTCGGATGCTGGAAAAATTATATACGAGGTAAGAGTAAAATTGTGGCGGTTGTACTCGCATAAGCATTGACTTGTTGTACTAAGCAGATTTTGAAATAATTTAACCAGCACGTTTTGTGTGTAATGGCGCTAGTCGATATAATGCTCATGCGAATGCACCTGATAATTTATTTGAGTGATGATTTTGCTAATTTATGCACTGTTTCATGCTTATGCTTTTAGATGTTTATATATATATATATATATATATAATATATATATATATATATATATATATATATATATAAGTTGAATTACCATTTCAAATCGAACTAGTAATTGAAAACCACTAAAAGAACGGCTACAGCAGGACTTGAACCTGCAACCTCTGATTTTCCGGATCAGCGCTCTAACCAATTGAGCTATCTAGCATAATTGTTTAGATGATGTTATACTTAATACTACTGAAGCTAAAATTAGGCTAGATAGCTCAATTGGTTAGAGCGCTGATCCGGAAAATCAGGGGTTGCAGGTTCAAGTCCTGCTGTAGCCGTTCTTTTAGTGGTTTTCAATTACTAGTTCGATTTGAAATGGTGTAACAACCCGATTTTCAATCGCTTTGTTGAGCATAAATTTTATAATTATTTTTTATATAATGTTACGCTACTGCGTACCAATTCTTATAGTATTAATAGTTGACACAATTTAATTATCACTTGTATATTTCACGAATCGTGGTTGAATTATATGCACGTTTTACAAAGCCTGCATAGACCGTGGTGGAATAACCTCATACAAGCGAATTCTTCTATATTTTAAAAGCTTTCGTTTTACATCTACGGTACCTGGGATCGCATAATATTTACAATACAATGTATTGAGAGGGTTTAGTTTCTGGTATTTAAAACATATGGTGCGGCCGCAGGGCCGGACGAATTGATTGGGGTTTGCAGGAATGTGGTCAGATGTAAAGAAACGGCCATGATTCCAGGCTTTTTTTGCTGTGTGGTCTGTGGGTGAAGACGTGTTTGAGTGTTGCTTAGAACACGTAAGTATTTATTTTGTTTGAAAGGACATTTATTTTTAATAATGCAAGCAACTCTTTGATACAAATTTCATTTTGAATCTACGTCGATTTATGTAGACCATTATTGAATTGTGGACATTTATTTTTAATAATGCAAGCAACCCTTTGATACAAATTTCATTTTGAATCTACATCGATTTATGTACCATTATTGAATTGTGGACATTTATTTTTAATAATGCAAGCAACCCTCGTTAATTAATTTTACATAGACGCTACGACGGGTGCGGGAGCTGTTGTTGCGATCTATAGGCCGGTCTGCTTTGTTGTGAGTTATATTGACAGTAAATTACGTTCCGCGTGTTCTGAAAATAATCAGTGAAGAGAGCATGCGGTATTAACCCCTGGACTCTTTGATTTAATTTGTACATACGGATACCGTGTTGAAAGGACGGTATTGCATAGTGGTGTTTCAAAGTGCTTTGTTAAATTAATTAAAGGTATTAAGTTAATCATAGTTAGGCTAAGATTAGGTATATGTGACGACGTGCACGTCCCAAGATAACAATTAGGTTAGATAGAGTTACGTTATAGTATGTCGGAATAGTGGGCCCTGTAGGCCTTATTGCATTTCGAGTTCCAGACTGTTTAGTTATTTGTTTATACATGCTTTTCCTGACAGTCGATGGTATAATAAAATGTTATTGCTTTTTCTAAACTACGAGTTTATTTCATGATTACCTTTATTAGGTACCAGTGCCTTTCCGCTGATTGGCGCCCATGTTTATTATGAATTGCTAATATATGTATTGATGATTTTTATCCATATCGCATCTTTGGTAAGTACAAGCAAGGTTTTAGTTAAGAGTTTGAACCACGACCTACGCCGCTGAGTTTAGTCTGCCTGGCCTTAATTAACCGTCTTGACTGGTCTTTACAGACCCTCGACGGACGGTTGATTAGGTAATTATTACAATGGTAATTCAACTTTAAATACAAAGTTGGGTTTTCATTTCATCTTAATAACTATTAATATATATTAAGCATTCATTTGCATTCCAAATGTGGATTATTCTTCTCTATTAATAATAATATAATTACATGTTTGTAGTATTCCGAACGTTTCAAAAATGGGATGATCAAGTTATTAGTACATGAATTATGTATATAACTAGATTCAATTTCCTTAAATGCAAGACGTAATTGAAAATTGTTAACAAGAGCCAAGCTTCAGTAGTATTAAGTATAACATCATCTAAACAATTAGGCTAGATAGCTCAATTGATTAGAGCGCTGATCCGGAAAATCAGAGGTTGCAGGTTCAAGTCCTGATGTAGCCGTTCTTTTAGTGGTTTTCAATTACTAGTTCGATTTGAAATGGCAATTCAACTTTAAATACAAAGTTGGGTTTTTATTTCATCTTAATAACTATTAATATATATATATATATATATATATATATATATATATATATATATATATACTTATATTTATTTATATTTATATTTTATATTTACTTTGCATGTATTATATTATTTCGGGGCTTGATTTGTTTTTTTTCTGACGTTCTGCCGCCATTCTTGGTGGCAGCATTTTTATAGGAATGAAGATTGTAATTGTGAAGATTGTAATGATAATGTAAATCAGTTAGGGAATGATAGGGAAAGCTAGGGACGGATTTAGGCTAAAGATAAAATAAAATTACTTAGATCAGGGAGGACGAATTTGTAAATTTATAGAGCAAGGTAAATAGCTGGATTCACTATTAAAGTATTTGGCGAATACTTAGAAAATTAGAATCCATTTTTAAAATTAGTTAGCTAGCTTTGCATAGTTTTAAGTCGAACCTTCAAGGCGCACCGGTAGGCGGAGCTGGCGACTGCTATCGGGTATAACGGATCCCTCCCCTGTTACTTTCGCGTGTGTCATGTTGAACGGATACACTCCAAAATCAACGCTAGGGATACCATTACTCAAACCCTATTTTTATTTTTTGTTTTAGTTTGTTACATTTATATTTGGGATTGATTAATTTTGAAGTGAGATTACATTTGGAGAACGTTTATTTTCGCGTACCCAATGTGGTACTTTCGGATGGAGCATTGGGAACGTGGTCGCAGGCACAGCGACCCTTACTCAAATTATATTGTGGTAACAAAGAATCGTATTAAATGAACAACTAAAGAAAAGAATATCTATCTAGACCGTAAAGTCGACTAAGTTGTAGTTTCCGAAGAATTGTAAAAAGCTCTAAAAAGCACCTGCTAATGGAAGTGGATCGAAAAATTTAATCAAGTCCGAGTATGAGAACTAACAATAAAAAAACCAGCAGTAGAAAAGAAGAAAGAACTGCAAGAAGGAGACAAACTAAAGGAAAGAAAAACAACCAAAAATGTGTGTGTGTGTGTGGCGCGCGCGCGTGTGTGTGTGTGTGCGCGCGCATGCGCGCGCGCGCGCGCGCGTGCGCGCGCGCGCGTACGCGCGCGTGCGCGTGCGCGTGCGCGTGCGCGTGCGCGTGCGCGTGCGCGTGCGCGTGCGCGTGCGCGTGCGCGTGCGCGTGCGCGTGCGCGTGCGTGCGCGTGCGCGTGCGCGTGCGCGTGCGCGTGCGCGTGCGCGTTTAGTTGTCGTTTTGTCTAGTGTAGAGTATGGTCATTGCTCTTATATTTATTTTTAGATTTTCCCACCACGAAATAAGATTGCAATCTCTAGGAATGTTTTCAATTTCTGAGGTTAAAAAAGTGTGAATCATTTCGTGATAATCTTTCTGCTCCAAAAGCAAATTGTCCAATTTCCAATAAGGTGCTAATAATTTCGTTGTTCCGGTGAATTTCATAAGGATAGACACTGCCAAGTGATCCGAAAAGGACCCCTCCACTTTAATAGATACTAATTTTTGTCGTAGATTTTGTGTGCAATATATCCGGTCAATTCTTGATGCCGATTGTGGTTTGTTTTGCGAAATGTAGGTATATCCACCTTTTTGGCTGTTAAAGTGCCGCCAGCAATCTTTCATGTTAGGAATATTTATTGCTAATTTCAGTGCCTCTGCGAGTTGTGGATATCGTTCTACTGAACACAGTCTATCCAATTGATGATTTAAGGTACAGTTAAAGTCCCCTCCAATAATTATTCCATCGTGGTTGTACTGATAATTTTCCAGGGTGTGTCTAAGCGCAACTACTACATCTAGAGCTATCTGTAGATCTTGAGGTATGTAGATAGTTAAAACAAGAAATTTTTCATGGCTTATTTGAATAGTTACTATTTGTAAATAAGAATTGTATATTACTTCATGTCGAAAAATTTTTAAATTTGCGCTGTGTTTTATTGCTATTAATGTTCCAGAATATAATGTAACAGATGGGTTAATGAGGAAGGTATACTGTTTGCATGTGGATATAATAGCGGGAGGTACTTCCTGTATATTAGTTTACTGTAATAATAAGATATCTGGAGCATTATTTTCTAGAAATGTTTGTAGTTGAAGCCATTTGAACTCTCCTTTGATACTTTTTCCATTAAGGGTGGTTATTTTGAGTGGTTTTAGGTGCGGCATAATGGTATTTGTTTTATTTTAACAACTTTGAGCGCTGTCGGTGCTTAAGGTCGAAATCGTTCTTTTTAAGGGTTCTGGCGCAGATTTTTTAAGACCAGACGAAGAATTTGCAAAATCATCTGTTATATGTTCGCCTGCTGCTTGGTTTAACTTAACTGATAATCTCTTTAGTCGCTCTTTTAAGGCCCTTTGTGATGTTAGTGGAATAACTGCTTTTACTAATTGTAGGAGTCCGGGAATATCATTACAGTATTTTTGCGCTACACCTATAGGCTCATCGCTTCCTTTAGCTTCCTCAAAAATTGTCGAAAGTCTATAAATGTTATAATTTGCTCAGGATTTTCAACCCAAAGATTTTCAATCCCGTCATAACCGTCTTGCGAATGTAATAGATCTTCTTCCGTTTTTCTACGTTTACTATCTTTTTTCTTTGCAGATGATCTTTTTGGTGCTGGACCTTCAAATTCCATTGACTTAGACAAAGGCTCTGAAGTTTCTTTAATCGCTGTCATTGAATCGTTTTCTGGTTCGGTGGTGCCGTCTGATATGGTTGATGTGTGGAGTCTTTTTGTAATTAGTTGTGTATTTAAGTCTTGTGCATGTGTAAGTGTTGTTTCTGTCCCATTCGGGCATTTAGATGCAATATGGCCATACTCCTTGCATTTGAATCACCGTGGTTTTTCGTCCGATAGAAAAATCCGATATTCTTCCTCTTCATAGGACAAAACAATTGATGACGGAAGTATTTCGTTTTCATCACTAGCGATAAAAACTTGTCGTCGGAAACTACAAACGTGTTTATATTCTTCCAGGCCTATTCCAGCTCCGACATAGGAGATTGAAACAATTTTCAAATTATTGGAAGCGTTCTCTACTATGTGAGGAATACAAGGTGAAACGTTGGATAATTAGTATTCTTTTAGCTGGCAGAATAAGCTTTCGGGCTGAAACATACACATCATTTATTTCGATTCCTCCGTGGCATTCTATAAAATTATTTACTAGCTCTTTACTTCTTAGGTAAATGCATATTCTACTATTAGACATTCGGGATGCGAAAATGTATGTTTTTGGTTCAACTATCTTACCAGTTCCTATTACATATTCCTTTACTTGTAAACCGTCAATTGAAGGAAAAATTATTGCCTGATCTTTTTTAGGACATGCCGCTACCTTCACAACATTTGAAAAAGAAAGTGGTCGGTGCGCATTCACGTTTTCGTTTAGGTTGGCATTTAGCATCGGAGCTTCGTTACTTTGTAACGAAAATATATTCTATAGCACCATGGTCGTAAGAACCGCTTCAGCATAAATTTATTCTGTGGTATTTGATCCTTGTATTTGATGTTATAATATCTTAGAGAAACAATTCTATATGAAAACAGGAAGTCATGTTCACCTAAAGAACTTAAATGTTTTGTACCGAGATATTTGGTATTTTTATAATTATCAGGAAACGTATTTATATGGGGTTTAGTAGGTTGTGTTGTCTATCTTACAGGCGAATATTTCCCCTACATTCGTTATAATCAGGATAGCGCATGTGCGTACTGGTCACGGGATACGACACGCTAATAAGGTGCCGCTGGAAACGAGGTCAGCCATTGTTCTGATAGATGTAGTCGCGTTGGCATTATTTTTCTGAAAAAACGAGCATGAATCTCCAGGCCTTGCACAAGTGGGGCCTTCGCATCGGTTTGTAATAAGTTATGGGAGAAGGAGGCGAGTTGCTTTGGGACGCGGTACGAAGCGCCAGGCTCCTGCGAAACCGGCAAAGCATTAAAACACGCCGTTCCTTGATATGTCGTGTTAAGATTTGTTAATGGTAAGCTCCCTTCAAACTAAATAAATTATAAAATATTTTTATCCCTTTAGAGTATGACATTACGGAATAATTAAAATGATGGACTAGAAGGTAGATGTTGTAATTGAATCCAAGATTGGAGAGCTGTTCATTTATCGGAGCAACTACAGCTGTGGATTAATGTTTGGTAATAACAGGTTGAAGAGCAGATTTCGGAGCATGTGTGTCGACGATCAATAATTAGATTTGAAAGCAACAACACCTACAGGTATCAAACCTTCTTTATGTTCTGTGTGTGAGGATTCGTGAATGCTTATATAAATAATTTTCGAAGATCGTTTGGTCAAGTTAAATTTTGTATGTTTAGAACAGCGTGAGAGAAAATAGATAAGAATTACTACAGTAATGGTTTTGTAAAATTTGCATAAATTCACTTGCTAACAATATGATATTTCAGTGCACTTTTTTACTTTTAAAATATTTATTTACTCATATTAGAATTTTAATAAGCCTCTAATACCAGATTTAAATGAAAAGTTGTTTGTCTAAGTTAACCATATGTGATTCGTTTTTAGTAGAAATAAGGTTTGAGACACATATGTAAACCAGAACTCAGATCTGAAAGCTTGGTGCTAAAACTTGTTTTGATATATTATTATTAACTTAAGGATCTGTTATGTCAAAGACAGATGTATTGAAACTTAATTTTATTTGTACATTTTATAAACACATTTAAAGAAAATTCAAGAAAGAGAAACCATATTAAATTTCATTTTGAGACTCAAGTTTTTTATTCCATGCATAATCAAATTTACTAAATCTTTAATGTAAATAAGTTTGTTGATCTATGAAATCATACGAGGCTGAAGTAATTTAAAAAAAAAAAGGCCCATATATGCTACAACTGGTTTGTTCTAGGTATTTATTCCTGAATTAAATAGCTTCGGTGTGGTAATCTCAATATTATCAACCTATAATTATAGGCAGGTATTTTTATTGGAAAGCACAAACTGTGTTTTTCTAATAAAGAATTTGTTGTGTATTTTGTTCCAGGTTCATCGAGATCGGAGAGGTCGTAAGTATGTTCCAGAGATTTCCAGATACATCAGTTTAGTAAGTTGTAAGTTTTAATTGCATTTATATCCCGTGAGTTTCTGTATCTTCTCATAGGAATATTGAATCTTTAGTGTAATCGTTCATACAGATACAGTGGCGCTCAACCCATTTTCCTTTTGTTAGTTTATCGTAGAGTTTAGACCATCACCACGCCCTTTTCTCATTGCTCACCCTTGGGGTAATTCCCAGACTTAGTCGCGAATAGTTAAAGCTTCACTTTATCCATCAAGGAAGCTCAAAAAAAAAATTGTTGCTTTACTGACGCCCAAAACAACGTGGGGCGTGCATTAGTAAAAAGTAAAGAAAGGTTAAAAAAAAATAAAAAAATTTATTGTTTCAACTTACAGTTGAGATTTCATTTGTAGTGTTATCCCTGTAGTCAGAAATAACACTAGTTGAAGCAGGGGAGTCCTGCATTTTAAATTTTCTTGCTACAAGGTATTGTAGGCATAATATCAAACGTTGTAAGCCAAGCCGTCACTGCTGGCCTTGCACGTACTTTAAACTTGATGATTACCCAGCTGGTTGGTAATCACTTTGATAACAACGATGAACTCGTTTATTAATGCAAAGGTTCAAATTTATATACAAAATTATCGTCCTTTTACTTAATAAAGCTAGAATTAATGTTTAAATATTCACTTACACATTGATTTATTAATCATTGCATTTCAGCAGATCTGTACTACACTAAATGCACTGTGAAAAAAGTTCTACCACTTAAGCGCTACTAAAACTATATAAATTCAATAATTTCCTATAGTAACCGTAAACACGTCCGCTCAGTACGAAAACTTGTGTGTGTGTGTGTGTGTGTGTGTGTGTGCGTGCGTGCGTGCGTGCGTGCGTGCGTGCGTGCGTGCGTGCGTGCGTGCGTGTGTGTCTGTGTGTGTGTGTGTGTGTGTGTGCGTGTGTGTGCGCGCGCGCGTGCGCGCGTGCGCGTAAGCGTGCGCGTGTGCGTGTTCGCATGCGCGTGCGCGTGCGCGTGCGCGTGCGCGTGCGCGTGCGCGTGCGCGTGCGCGTGCGCGTGCGCGTGCGCGTGCGCGTGCACGTGCGTGTGCGCGTGCGCGTGTGCGTGCTGCGTGTGCGTGTGCGTGTGCGTGTGCGTGTGCGTGTGCGTGTGCGTGTGCGTGTGCGTGTGCGTGTGCGTGTGTGTGTGTGTGTGTTATTATTATTATTATTATTATTATTATTATTATTATTATTATTTTTATTAAAACAGTTTATATGTACATTACATTAACATATTCTAGATACAACAAATCTTATGTTACATGATTGTGTTTTTTTTTCATTTAAAATATAAATATATAGAATGATGTTAATATTTAACAAGCAAATTATTTAACAATTTTTTACGCATTGAAATTTATAACTTTAAATATAGTTTCTCATCAACTGTCCAGCACAACACTTTTCGTATACACCATTTGTTATTGAAGTCCTCTAGGCTATTTTTTCCCAAATACCATGTAAATGCCTTTAAGATATTTAGTCGTAGATTGCGCGTGTACTGCGTTTTATAGTCTGGATCGCAAATTTCCGCTTTCATATATTTTGTGAAGGCGTAGTAGATCGTTGACTTTCCCATGGTTAGCAGGTAGTTGATCAAATTGCTAAGATCAGTTTTTCCAGGATAGCCTGTGTATATTTGTTTTTTCTGGAAATTTTGAGCTGTAGTTAACTTCTTTAATAGTCCGAGAACATAAGTCCACAGAGGTTGTGTTTCAGGGCATTCAATTATTATATGCCAAGCAGATCCTCTTGTGTTTTGACAAAATGGACAATGATTTGAATTGGCTATGCCTGCATGTAGTAGAAAATTTGAGTCTGCGAGACATCCTTTCGCTAGTCTCCATGCGATATCGGCCATATACCCAGGTGTGAGTTTGCTTTGATACGAGTTCCATAATACTCTCTCTTTGATCCAATGGCTTTCCATTATTTCAAATGGTTGTGTATAAAAGAAAGCGGAGGTAAGGTTTTTTTGCAGCATTTTTCTTGTCGCTTTTTTTACTTCTATAACCTTATTGCGTACTTTGAAAACAAGAGTATGTTTGGAATTTAGGTTTTGATTTTGTTCGGCGTTTTTATATTCGGATCGAAAAAATCTATAATTCTTTTGTAACTTATTAGTAGCTCTTCTTGTATAAAGGGCGGATGATTTACAAGCAATTGCTTTAGTTCGGTGTTGGATATCCACTGATTATTCGAAGTTAGATTTCCAACTGTGCAAATGTTATTCAATGGCCAAAGCTCATTGAAAATTGGAGGAACGGTGGCTTTTATTAGTGTGGAATTAGCTGTTGGTATTTCTTTTAGGTCCTGGAAATTCTGAGGAAACTTTTCAACAATTATGTCTGATTTATACATGGCCATCAGCATTGTTTTGGTAAATGAAGGGATCCTTCGGTCAATAAACTTTTGATCGCTTAAGAAAAATAGCTGCCACGATACTTTTAAAATGCTGGATAACTCTAATAGATTCTGCATAACCAGTTTCCAATTTTGGCATTCTTCTAAAGTGATAAACTTCTGGACCAGACTGATCCCAAAGCTTTTTACTTTTGACAGTACATGTACCAGCCCTAACCCTCCCTGCCTAACTGGTAAACATAGATGCTTCTGTGTGGTCCAGTGTTTTCCCTTCCACATAAAGTTAACCAACTGTTTTTGTAATGCTCTAAGGTGGTGATCTGTAAGCGGTAGTATTTGTAGCCAATGCCAAAGTTTTGGGGCTACATATTGGTTAACAATTACTTTTTTACCTTTTAGTGAAGCGGTTAGTATTCTTTGAGACCATTTTTGAAGCGACTGAGTAAGTTTTTGCGATAGTTGTTCAAAAGCGTAAGCTGCATCATTGTCCATATCGTTGGAGAATCTTATCCCAAGTATTGTGATGTGACTTGATGACCAGTAGAAATCTAATGGATTATCTTGACGATGTTTCCACCCGCCTGTCCAAAAGCCTTTGGATTTTGTTTTGTTTAGTTCTGACCCGGATTCTTGTGCATACTCATTGTAGATATCCTGTACCTTTGGAAAATCTTGATTTCCGGCTATGAAAACAGATACGTCGTCGGCATAGGCAGTTACTTTAAGTTTTATTGTATTTTTTTGTGTTAAAGGAAATCCAATTAATGAGGTTCTGCATTTAGAGAGAAATGGCTCTATTATTATTGAAAACAAGGCTCCGGAAAAAGGACAACCTTGTCGTAACCCTCTAGATAGTTGCATTGGTCGTGACAATAAGGAGCCGATTCGTAAATAACTTTTTGCGTCGGAGTAGAGTAATTTAATGTTCCGAATAAATTGTTCTCCAAAATTCATTATGTTCAAGAGATGGAATATGTATTTGTGATGAATTTTGTCGAATGCCATTTTTTGATCAAGGTTTAAAATGGCAAGTGGTGAGTTATTTATATTAGCTTGACAAAAAACGTCTCTGTATAAGTGTAAACTGTCATAAATGGTTCTGTTTGGGACAGAATAACTTTGATCAGATTCAACTACTGAAGAAACTACTGCGGACAATTTAATTGATAGTGCTTTAGCAAATATTTTATAATCTGTTGTTAGGAGAGATATAGGTCGCCAATTTTGTACACATAAAAGATCTCCTTGTTTTGGCAAGAGGCATATTATACTGTACTATAAATCGGGGTAATTAAAACTTTTTATAAGTTTATTACCCTTTATCCTCGTGACTATCAGCTATATACTAAAACTCTCTATTTTAATCTGATATCACTAGGTCGAGATTTTCTTCTTTATACTCCAAGCCCAGGGTAATGTCAGATGGAAAACGGCTTTAGACAAAGAAAACTCTTAAGGGTTAAACGGCTAGTAGAGTGTTAGCTCTGGGTAGATCATGAGCATGGGTCATGGGTGGATAATCGACCAAAAATATTTTTAATAGGCGCCACCGTATTTTTAATACAAGTGCCAACAAAATTTAACTGTGTTTGTATAAGGGAATGCGGAAACCTTATCTTAACACCACTATCATAGCCATAAAACTTGAATTTCACTCTTTAGCACACACTTACCAAAACCTCAACCACCAGATGTCAAACAGTTGTCTCAGCTTTACCTGTGAACAAACAAAAACACCACATGGACACCATTTGTGTCCTCAAAAGCATATGCCCAAAAATATAATAAGTGACTTTAAACATCTGTGAAATACTAAAGGATTCATTTTCATTACTCTGTCTTTTTACTTAAGGAGGATTTGCTCTAGTTTTCTTTTCCTAATTTAAATGTTGAATAATAAAACGTCTTTCAAAAGAAACAAAAGGAATTCTATTTATATATAGAAATCTGATTATATACATGTGACTGCAATATATATGATTACTATCTTGTCATAAATTTTTATAAAAGAATTTTAGTGAAGTTTAACATTCAAAATAAATATGTATAAATGGATCATTTCTATAAAATTTAGTTTAAGCAAACATGTAATAAATTATTAGTTCATAACACATGAGTTTATTTTTACCATAATCATTGAAGTACTTCATTGACCATTTACAACAAAGATTTGTCATAAAAAAACAACGATTATAAAATGCAAGTACTCAAATTTAACTATAATCTACCAAGAAAATACGCGAACTTCAGCACCAATAAAAAGCTTTTACATGACCTGAATGTTTTTAAGCAAAATGCGAAAATTAAATCAAGACTGCATCTGGCGTCTAGATTAGGAAACAGAATCTATACTATTTTTTTTATCTGACATAAGTTGTCATTCTAAATATCTTAAAACACATTGAATGCGTGTACAAATAACTGACAAACTAGATATTTATTCGTTGTGTTACTAACTTTAAAAACTACTTTATATTTTGTTACTCTAATAATCAACGTAGGAAATCTCATAATAATTTACTATACTTTCAAAGTTATGGAAAGTTTCAAACACTCACGTGTATCCAAATAAATTGCAGGTGCAAAATCATGACGTCAGCTGTTGTATTTTTCCAGCGTATTAATCATTAGTAAGTTTGAAGTATCAAGATTCTTTGTAGAATAAACCATTGCTATACTGCGTAGTTAAATAGATAGAACGAAACCATAACTGCTTGCTTTAAATTACTGCGACGAAAATTTATTATAATTTAACATTGAAAATTGTTGTTGTAGATATGTCCATAAGATATTGCACTAAGATGAGAAAATATTAGTAAAATTTATTGTATTAATCTATACCAACTGTCTTAAATGATGTGTCTTATCGTTCCATGTTCTCAATTCAAGTTCTTCTTCTTGACTCTATTAGACGCCTCGTGTTTTAGTCGGACCATCTTGACTTTATCTCTAGTCTACAAAAAAGCGACTTCACTCTTGGACGTTGGAAATAAAAGTGCCGATTATTAACTTGACAGCGCTTGGTAACAAGCCTCAGAATATATATCTTCTAGAATCTATGTGTTATTATGAACATTATACTTTAATTTTTATTGGCTGAATATTTACGAATTAAATGCTTTAAAATTTATCTGTTTTATTATTAATTTATTAGGCTTGGTGTAACTAGAAAAAAAATACGTTACAATACATTTCCTGGTTGATTGTGATAGTTCGTTTTGATCAATTGCCTCGGTAAATACCTTAAAATATATACTTCCCAACAGTGACCAAAAACATTTGTAAAATTCTAAAGTTAGGCCGTCTATTCCAGGTGATTTATTTTTGTTCAAAAGGTTTAATGCAGTCGTATATTCTTGTAGCGTGATCGGTTGGTTCAAATTTTTATTTTCAAGATAGGAAAGTTTCTTTAAGTTCTTGTATATTGCTGCATTGTGATTTATATTTGCCCCTAAATCCCTAACATATATCGGCTCAAAGTATCTCAAGGCAATGGAACATAATTGTGTTGAATTTGATACAATGGCGCCATTTTCGTCTTTTAATTTGAGAGATTTCGGATACCTGATGTGTTTATTTTAGTAATAGTTGGTCTGTCGCTCTTAATTAGCTTTTCATATCCTAACTTCAGCAGCTGTTTTCAGTGGTACGTCTATAAATATTTGATATATCTCGAGTGAGTTGTGAGTATTGTTCTATATCTTGATTTGTTGTAATCGAGATTTTTGATAGCCCTTCTAAAGCATCTTGTAGATTTTTCAAATGAATTAGGTTTAGTTGTCGTTTTTGTCTAGTGTAGAGTATGGTCATTGCTCTTATATTTATTTTTAGATTTTCCCACCACGAAATAAGATTGCAATCTCTAGGAATGTTTTCAATTTCTGAGGTTAAAAAAGTGTGAATCATTTCGTGATAATCTTTCTGCTCCAAAAGCAAATTGTCCAATTTCCAATAAGGTGCTAATAATTTCGTTGTTCCGGTGAATTTCATAAGGATAGACACTGCCAAGTGATCCGAAAAGGACCCCTCCACTTTAATAGATACTAATTTTTGTCGTAGATTTTGTGTGCAATATATCCGGTCAATTCTTGATGCCGATTGTGGTTTGTTTTGCGAAATGTAGGTATATCCACCTTTTTGGCTGTTAAAGTGCCGCCAGCAATCTTTCATGTTAGGAATATTTATTGCTAATTTCAGTGCCTCTGCGAGTTGTGGATATCGTTCTACTGAACACAGTCTATCAATTGATGATTTAAGGTACAGTTAAAGTCCCTCAATAATTATTCCATCGTGGTTGTACTGATAATTTTCCAGGGTGTGTCTAAGCGCAACTACTACATCTAGAGCTATCTGTAGATCTTGAGGTATGTAGATAGTTAAAACAAGAAATTTTTCATGGCTTATTTGAATAGTTACTATTTGTAAATAAGAATTGTATATTACTTCATGTCGTAAAATTTTTAAATTTGCGCTGTGTTTTATTGCTATTAATGTTCCAGAATATAATGTAACAGATGGGTTAATGAGGAAGGTATACTGTTTGCATGTGGATATAATAGCGGGAGGTACTTCCTGTATATTAGTTTACTGTAATAATAAGATATCTGGAGCATTATTTTCTAGAAATGTTTGTAGTTGAAGCCATTTGAACTCTCCTTTGATACTTTTTCCATTAAGGGTGGTTATTTTGAGTGGTTTTAGGTGCGGCATAATGGTATTTGTTTTATTTTAACAACTTTGAGCGCTGTCGGTGCTTAAGGTCGAAATCGTTCTTTTTAAGGGTTCTGGCGCAGATTTTTTAAGACCAGACGAAGAATTTGCAAAATCATCTGTTATATGTTCGCCTGCTGTATGGTTTAACTTAACTGATAATCTCCTTAGTCGCTCTTTTAAGGCCCTTTGTGATGTTAGTGGAATAACTGCTTTTACTAATTGTAGGAGTCCGGGAATATCATTACAGTATTTTTGCGCTACACCTATAGGCTCATCGCTTCCTTTAGCTTCCCTCAAAAATTGTCGAAAGTCTATAAATGTTATAATTTGCTCAGGATTTTCAACCCAAAGATTTTCAATCCCGTCATAACCGTCTTGCGAATGTAATAGATCTTCTTCCGTTTTTTTACGTTTACTATCTTTTTTTTTTTGTAGATGATCTTTTTGGTGCTGGACCTTCAAATTCCATTGAGTTAGACAAAGGCTCTGAAGTTTCTTTAATCGCTGTCATTGAATCGTTTTCTGGTTCGGTGGTGCCGTCTGATATGGTTGATGTGTGGAGTCTTTTTGTAATTGGTTGTGTATTTAAGTCTTGTGCATGTGTAAGTGTTGTTTCTGTCCCATTCGGGCATTTAGATGCAATATGGCCATACTCCTTGCATTTGAAACACCGTGGTTTTTCGTCCGATAGAAAAATCCGATATTCTTCCTCTTCATAGGACAAAACAATTGATGACGGAAGTATTTCGTTTTCATCACTAGCGATAAAAACTTGTCGTCGGAAACTACAAACGTGTTTATATTCTTCCAGGTCTATTCCAGCTCCGACATAGGAGATTGGGGAAACAAGGAATACAAGGAATACAAGGTGAAACGTTGGATAATAGTATTCTTTTAGCTGGCAGAATAAGCTTTCGGGCTGAAACATACACATCATTTATTTCGATTCCTCCGTGGCATTCTATAAAATTATTTACTAGCTCTTTACTTCTTAGGTAAATGCATATTCTACTATTAGACATTCGGGATGCGAAAAGTATGTTTTTTGGTTCAACTATCTTACCAGTTCCTATTACATATTCCTTTACTTGTAAACCGTCAATTGAAGAAAAAATTATTGCCTGATCTTTTTTAGGACATGCCGCTACCTTCACAACATTTGAAAAAGAAAGTGGTCGGTGCGCATTCACGTTTTCGTTTAGGTTGGCATTTAGCATCGGAGCTTCGTTACTTACAGTTGAGATTTCATTTGTAGTGTTATCCCTGTAGTCAGAAATAACACTAGTTGAAGCAGGGGAGTCCTGCATTTTAAATTTTCTTGCTACAAGGTATTGTAGGCATAATATCAAACGTTGTAAGCCAAGCCGTCACTGCTGGCCTTGCACGTACTTTAAACTTGATGATTACCCAGCTGGTTGGTAATCACTTTGATAACAACGATGAACTCGTTTATTAATGCAAAGGTTCAAATTTATATACAAAATTATCGTCCTTTTACTTAATAAAGCTAGAATTAATGTTTAAATATTCACTTACACATTGATTTATTAATCATTGCATTTCAGCAGATCTGTACTACACTAAATGCACTGTGAAAAAAGTTCTACCACTTAAGCGCTACTAAAACTATATAAATTCAATAATTTCCACGAGTAACCGTAAACACGTCCGCTCAGTACGAATACTTGTGTGTGTGTGTGTGTGTGTGTGTGTGTGTGTGTGTGTGTGTGCGCGCGCGCGTGCGTGCGTGCGTGCGTGCGTGCGTGCGTGCGTGCGTGCGTGCGTGCGTGCGTGCGTGCGTGCGTGTGTGTGTGTGTGTGTGTTTTTACAGTTGCAATATTTTTATTTCAACATAAATAAGTTACATTACTAATAAATACATGCACTGCATTCTCAATACCAATATCTTCCCGCGGAACCGCAATTAAGCATAACTTCACGAGAAGTGGTTGTTGCTCATACGCTCTTCTTTGAAGATTCGATTATATAGAATGAGTAGTTTGTTGTTCCATTATATGAATCTGGCCGTCTAATGTAATTTCCTTTTTTAACCTCGGATGTTAAATCGGGCTTTACCTTTGAAGCTAGTCGAAGTCGGATTAATTTCTTCTGATAGGTCGTGTATTGTATTATGTATTTAACGCTTCTCTCCTTGTATTGTCAATTTGTCGCAGTTCCTTAATTACAATTGCAGCAAATATGGTAACTGCTGACCATACTTCTTTTGATTCTACCATTTTCTGTACCAACGTATTTGGACTTAGGTTTATTTTTGTAAGAGCAGTTAGTTTCTGACGTGGTTCGTTAAATCGTGGGCAGTGAAAAAATACGTGTTCTGCATCTTCAAGAACGTCAGTGCACATTGGACAATTAGGAGTTGTATCTAATTTAAATCTATAAAAGTATGCTCTAAAGCACCCGTGACCACTTAGAATTTGGGTTAGATAAAAGTCTAATTCTCCATGACATCGATTAAGCCATGGTTCTATAAGTGGTATCAAATGGTGTGTGTGTGTGCGTGCGTGCGTGCGTGCGTGCGTGCGTGCGTGCGTGCGTGCGTGCGTGCGTGCGTGCGTGCGTGCGTGCGTGCGTGCGTGCGTGCGTGCGTGCGTGCGTGCGTGCGTGCGTGCGTGCGTGCGTGCGTGCGTGCGTGCGTGCGTGCGTGCGTGCGTGCGTGCGTGCGTGCGTGCGTGCGTGCGTGCGTGCGTGCGTGCGTGCGTGCGTGCGTGCGTGCGTGCGTGCGTGCGTGCGTGCGTGCGTGCGTGCGTGCGTGCGTGCGTGCGTGCGTGCGTGCGTGCGTGCGTGCGTGCGTGCGTGCGTGCGTGCGTGCGTGCGTGCGTGCGTGCGTGCGTGCGTGTGTGTGTGTGTGTGTGTTATTTATTATTATTATTATTATTATTATTATTATTATTTATTAAAACAATATATTTACATTACAATTGAACTCTACTTATATTACTGTACAATTTTTTTTTTTATTTTAAAAAGATTAATTCAAAAGTGGAGTATATCTAACTATATCATTTTCAATCCAGCAGAGTATTGTTCCTACACACCAAATATCCATAAATTTTTGAATGGTATTGTTGCCAATATGCCATGCAAACTCCTGAGAAATTCGTAGTTTAACTCTATGTACCAAACGTTCCTTGTATAATAAATATGTGTTAGGATATCTGTGCTTTTCCATGGTACACCAATAAATTGTGCTCTTTGCGGTAGTTATTAAAAAATTTGCTAATTTCGCACCTTTGAATTCATTTGAGAAACCTCCGCGCAACTCTCTTGCGAAAATGTGTTTTCGGTGCATTATTTTTTTTAAGATCGGTATAAGGAATTTCCATACTTCATCAGCTTTGATACATGAAATGATTATGTGCCATGCATCTGCCTCCGTATTGCACCAAGGACACATAGGGTTTGGTAAATATCCTGCTTTATACAAAAATTGTGGGTCAGCGAGTCGATTTTTCGCAAATCTCCACGAAACCATTGAGTCACTACCTAATGATGGTGCTTGGAAAAAAGTCGTCCAAAGAATTTTTTCTTCCTTTAGTATACGTGTATTATTTTTTATAATATCCTTATGTTGTTCAAGAATCAAGAATTTATATATTTTGTTTCTATTATTCTTAGTAATATTAATATATTCTCCGTTTTCAGTACAGAAAACGACTTGCAGTGGAACACAATTATCAGCCAGCTTTATATTATAGTGTGATGTGACATACGTGCGAATTCGTTGATAGTGCAGTACCAAATTGTCTATCACAGTTTCGGAGGCATTTCTTAATTTAACCTTTATGTGTTCATCACTCAGCCATTTGCCATCTTCCATAAAATCCTTCAGTTGTTGGAATCCATAATGGGTCCATGTTTTGCTAAAAAGCGGAGGTCTTACGAGGTTACCAATTAATCTATTACAAGTTATGGGTACACTACCAATATCATCTTTATGTTGTGGAAAATTCGGTATTTTAATATAATCACAATTCCAAGAAGTGAATATGTTGTACAGAAAATCGTTCTCTGATTCAAGTGAATTGTATAACGTTTCCGTGAAGAGCCATTGCCAGGTGGTTTTGAATGGGTTACTTGTTTGAATAAGCTGTTTCAGTAGTGTCTCCCATATCTGTTTAGGTCCACTGTTAATAAGTTTTGTCCCAAAATAGTCTAAACATTTGTTGTTTGGTTTTATGTGAACTAGCCCCAGACCACCGTTTTCAATTGGTAAATACAAGTCTTGTTGGATGGTCCAGTGTTTACCATTCCACAGAAAGTCGTTAAATTTTCTTTGAAGTTGATTTATTTGTTGAACACTAAACAGTAGTACTTGCAGGAAATGCCAAATTTTTGGTGCAATGAATTGGTTTAAAATAATTTTCTTCCTTTAATAGAACTTGTAGGTAACCTTTGTCTCCATTTATTTAAAGTTTCCTCTATCGAAATTATTAGTCTTTCATATGCAACGCGCGTCTTCACTTATGTTCCCGGATAACTGTATACCTAAGATTTTGATGTTGTCAGATGACCAAGAAATATTCAGAGGCGTACTATTTCTATATTTCCACTTGCCAGTCCAAAACCCTTTACTTTTTTGGATGTTTATAACCGAACCTGATTCTTGTCGATACGCGTCGTAAACATTGCGAAAGTTTGCAAAATCCTCGTCATTTGAAATAAAAAGAGACACGTCATCCGCATACGCGCTGAGCACCAGTTTATTTGGATTAGTTGTTGGAATAGGAAATCCGGTTAGGATGGTGCGGCAGTAGTTCAGGAACGGTTCCAAGGATAACACGAAAAGAGGACCGGAAAGTGGACATCCTGACGTATTCCTCTGCCGTGATCAATTTCACTTGTTAAGAATGTACCTACTTTTATATGGGATTTAGAATTTGCGTATAATGTTTTATATTGTTTATAAGAGATGGTCCAAAATTATATCTTTCCAGTATCTCAAATAAATAAGTGTGATTTATAAAATCATATGCAGATTTTGGTCGAGATGAATAACAGCCAATGGAATGCTGCATTTATTGGTGTATATCATTACATCTCTATGCAAGTGTAAAATATCAAACATTGACCTATTTGGCACAGAAGAACACTGATCTGGATTAATTAGCTTATCTATAACTTGCATTAGTCGATTTGAAATACTCTTGGATAAAATTTTATAATCGATGTTTAATATGGAAATTGCTCGCCAATTTGTAATATCTGATAGATCTTCTTCTTTTTGGTATAAGTCAATTACAGCTCAGGTAGTACTACTAGGCAATTTTGATTTAACATGGCACTGGAAAAGGTTTTGTGATAAAAATTTTTAAAACTTCCCAAAATTTTATATAAAATTCAATCGTTAGGCCATCAATCCAGGAACTTTATTTTATTAATCTGCTTGACAGATTGTGTGAATTCCTCTACTGTATATTGTTCCTCTAACCTTTGTCTGTCTATATTACTTATTCTGGGTAGGTTTTGGTATAAAGGAGATTCTATATTTAAACAAATGTTGTCTGATGCGTACTTTTGAACAAAATGCTGTCTCACTTCAGCACATACTTCCAGTGGATTTTTTATAAGCTTTTCTCCTATTTGCAATTCTTTTAATTGAAGTCGTGCACGTCGTATCAATCTTCCCATTGCCGGGCGATCAGTATTGTACAACTCCTGATATTTTTCAATAGCGGCAGTGTGTGCAGCGTTTCTTTTGAAGGTGTTCCGTATTTCGTGAAGTAGATTGTATGCTTCTTTGCTACTTGAAACGGTAGTGTTTTTCGTGAGTGTAGTTACTTGTTTTAGTATCTCCTTCTGTTGCATATCCAATAATTGTTTTCGCTGTTTACAGTACTGAACAGTTATTTCTTTCACCTCAATTTAAACGTATTCCAGCTAAATAGTAAGTCCGCGCATTTTTCATATTTATTTATGCGGACTACCAGAAATGCGTGCATACTTTGAATGAAATCGCTATCATTTAATAATTGATTATTGAATCTCCAGTACGGAGGTGGTATATTGCTCGGTTTTATATCAATATTAATTTCAAGACCCAGATGATCTGAAAAACTGGCAAGTAATGTTGCATATTTCAATGAAGTAACGGTACTTTGGTTACAATAGAATCGATCTATTCTTGATGCCGAGGTACGTGTTATATACGTATAACCACCTTTAGTACGATTAAAAATTCTCCAGCAGTCGTCAAATTATATTCGTACACAATATTTGCTAGCTGTTGTGAGATTGCTGGATATCTCTCGAATGAGTGCATTCGGTCTAACGATGTTGAGATAGTACAGTTAAAATCACCGCCAATAATAGTATTTTTTAAAGTTGATCTGGCTCGAAGTCATTGCGACAGTTTTCCAAGTATTTGATGTGCAATTTCTTGGTCATGAGGAACATAGATATTAACTATGTGCCATGTTTCTGTTTGTACTTAATACGGGCATATTGAAGGTATGAGTCAAAAGTATATCATGTTGTTCTATATTGTGCTCTGGGCCTCGTATTAAAATTGCTGTTCCTGAGTAATCGACTGTAGCAGGATTAATAAGGCATTGATATTTTGATAAGTGGTGACTAATTGTAGGTCATTAGTTCTTAAGTTTGTTTCTTGGAGTGCAGCAATAAATGGGTTATTTTGTCGTAAAAATTCCACTAACTGGAAACATTTTGTTCGCTTCGTATACTTTTAACATTGAGCGTAAGGATTTTTAAAATTGATGCGTTCATATTAATTATTAAATTATGTATATGTATGTAGACTATAAGAAAATAAAACTTTTACGACACTTACTCACTATTGGCGGTTTATTTTACAATACGTAAGAAATTTCTAGTAGTAACTTTGGTCGCTATCAATTTCTTCTACAGATGATACTCGGTTCAGAGACAGTTGTGAGCCAGAAATTGAAATCGGAGGCGATGATATTTCTAATCCTTCTGCTAAAAGCGCTTTTTATTGAAACAATTAATCTTTTACACCTCTCTTTTAACGCTCTTGTTGTAGATACATGAGCAGCCTCTTTAATTAATACTAACAAGAGAATTAACATCATTAGTGTATTTACGCACTATACCTAGTTGGTTGTCGCTCCCTTTAACTTCAGTCAAGAAATCCGTGAAATGGACAAAATCTATACCAGACAGGTCGTTGGGCCATAACTCTTTCAACTCCTGATAATCGTCGGTAACGTTTTGAATCGTGGTATCAATTTTTAGTTTCTTTTAGACCGCTGCGGTTTTGTCTTTGACTTTTGGGGCTTTCGGAAGAAATCAGATTCTTCTTTAGCGTCATTTGCGCATTCAACAGCTAATTCCGTATCTTTAGTAAGGGATACCTCTATTACATCATCGATAGGTGTGCTTGGTACGCTATCTACGGTTTCTATCGTAGAAGTTGATGGTCTTTTTTTTGCCTGTTTTTCTGTTATATCATCCGCTATATCCCTTTGCAGTGGTACAGCGGATATTATATTTGAGCAGTACACCTGGACGAAATATGCCCCAGTTCCTTACATGTATAACATCTCACCTTATCATCTGATAAAAAAATTCTATAGCTTTCGCCCTCAAAGTCTACGATGATAGTTTCAGGTACGGTTTCAGTATCTGCCACGTAAACCTGTCGCCTGAAACTCATTACGTGTCTATATTCATTTAGCCCGATTCCTGCCCCTATAAAGGAAACTGGTGACAAAATTTTAATATTATTAAGTTTCAAAAAGTTTTCTATCACTGAATGCGGAATACAGGGCGAAACATTGGAAAGAACGATTCTCTTAGACGGACTTATTAACCTTCTTACTGGAATGAATACGTTTCCAATATTAACTCCTTGATGTTGCGATACGATGGTTTCTACAGCTTCCTTATTTGTTAAGTATATACATATCCTGTTATTGGACATTCTAGACGCAAACATAACGCTTCTAGGGGTTAACAAACTGCCTACAGCGATCACATAATCTTTCACTAATATTCCATCAATTGAAGGAAACACGATTGCTTGCTCTTTCCGTGGAAAAAGCGAAGCCTTAGTAACTTCAGAAAAAGTAAAAACTCTTGCATTTGTCGTATTTACATCAGGTAGTACGTTGCAATGGATTTCGCCTGTAGTATTTTCCTTAACGACGCCCCTGTTATCAGAAACATCGTCTACCAATCTAATTTCTTCTAACATATTGTATAAAGTTCAAGGTATGATTATACGGCATTAGAATAAATACGAGATAATTCACTTTAGGATAGCTGATAAACGGGAATGAATAAAACTGGTATAGCATATGGTCTAGCGACCAATGCTTATTGTTTATAACCTTAACTGTATTAATATATTATTTATACCTACGTTTCT